>JADWQK010001240.1:0-372234 GCA_017933935.1 Sesamia nonagrioides
GACTCCCTGGACTCCTTGGACTACTTGGACTCCCTGGACTCCTTGGACTCCCTGAACTCCCTGGACTCCCTGGACTCCTTGGACTCCTTGGACTTCTTGGACTCCCTGGACTCCGTGGACTCCTTGGACTCCTTGGACTCCATGGACTACAGGGACTCCCACTCGGACTCCCAGGATTCCCTGGACTATTTGGGCTCCTTGGACTACTTGGGCTCCTTGGACTACTTGGACTCCTTGGACTTCTTGGACTCCCTGGACTCCTTGGAATACTTGGACTACCTGGACTACTTGGACTACTTGGACTCCTTGGACTCCCTGGACTCCTTGGACTACTTGGACTCCTTGGACTCCCTGGACTCCTTGGACTCCTTGGACTCCCTGGACTCCTTGGACTCCCTGGACTCCCTGGACTCCTTGGACTATTTGGACTCCTTGCACTCCCTGGACTCCTTGGACTACTTGGACTTCTTGGACTACCTGGACTCCTTGGACTCCTTAGACTCCATGGACTACAGGGACTCAAACTCGGACTCCCTGGATTCCCTGGACTCTTTGGGCTCCTTGGACTACTTGGGCTCCTTGGACTACACGGACTCCCTGGACTCCCTGGACTCCCTGGACTCCCTGGACTCCTTGGACGCCATGGACTCGTTGGACTACTTGGACTCCTTGGACTCCCTGGACTCCCTGGACTCCCTGGACTCCCTGGACTCCCTGGACTCCCTGGAGTCCCTGGACTCCTTGGACTATTTGGACTTCTTGGACTCCCTGGACTCCCAGGACTACTTGGACTCCTTGGACTCCCTGGACTCCCTGGACTCCTTGGACTACTTGGACTCCATGGACTACACGGACTCCCTGGACTCCCTGGACTCCCTGGACTCCTTGGACGCCATGGACTCGTTCGACTACTTGGACTCCCTGGACTCCTTGGACTTCTTGGACTCCTTGGACTACTTGGACTACTTGGACTCCTTGGACTCCCTGGACTCCTTGGACTACTTGGACTCCTTGGACTCCTTGGACTCCCTGAACTCCCTGGACTCCCTGGACTCCCTGGACTCCCTGGACTCCTTGGACTACTTGGACTACTTGGACTCCTCGGACTCCCTGGACTCCTTGGACTACTTGGACTCCCTGGACTCCCTGGACTCCCTGGACTCCCTGGACTACTTGGACTCCTTGGACTTCTTGGACTCCTTGGACTCCATGGACTACAGGGACTCCCACTTGGACTCCCTGGACTCCCTGGACTCCTTGGGCTTCTTGGACTCCCTGGACTCCCTGGACTCCTTGGACTCCCTGGACTCCTTGGACTACTTGGACTACTTGGACTACTTGGACTCCTTGGACTCCCTGGACTCCTTGGACTCCTTGGACTACTTGGACTACTTGGACTCCTTGGACTCCCTGGACTCCCTGGACTCCCTGGACTCCCTGGACTACTTGGACTCCTTGGACTTCTTGGACTCCTTGGACTACTTGGACTACTTGGACTCCCTGGACTCCCTGGACTCCCTGGACTCCCTGGACTCCCTGGACTACTTGGACTCCTTGGACTCCAGGTCAAGCTACCCTAAACTATCAAATATTCCCAATCAATCTTGTGCCTTAACGCTTAAGCAATAAGGTTGAAAATTGAATAAAGTAATATAACAGATTGTAGTAGCTTAAAGTGCCGTTTTCTGTACCTTTGTATTTCTCCAAATAAACTGATAGAAAAATAGAGCTGTTTGATTCAGTTTTCTGGTAAAGAGAGATCGGAAACGCAATTTATTTTGTACATAGTTTGTGTTTGAACTGCAAAAGGTAAAGGAAATGTGGAATTGAATTGATTTTCAAAGAACCTCTTTTCCGTTCCTGCAACCTGAAAGCGTAACACGCCACTCATTTTCTTTTCCGAAATTAATTTTTCCGAAATACATTAGGTATCCATTATACGCAGTAACGAAAATGTTCGAAAATTTGGAAAATGGAATGGAATTTTGTTTTGCATATTTTTTTTTTTTTTGAAATTATGAATTAGTGCTTGACCGCAAGGCCTGCAAAGTTGAGCGAGGTGATGCAATGTTAAACCCAACAACATAACCAACGATGCTGTGGCCAAGGGAGATTGATCTGGAGACCCCCCACGATCAAACTCCCGATACAACAAGATTTGGCGCATCGTACCCGACACATATCGCAACGGACCGCAACACAACTGCTCAGACCCGTCCGCCGTTTTATTTAAATGAAACGAAATCGTTTATTTACTGATCACGTTTGCACGTCATATTTTAAACTAGATGGAGCCGGCATTTCCTAACTGACTACCTCTGAGAAGTAAAAGCCGAAACAAACTCAGGGATAATCGTCTTTTTTCAAGTCCAGACATTAAAAAAACTTTTTTACAAAAAAACAACCGACTTCCAAAAACCACTACAAAGTGAAAAATAACTATTTTCGGAAGTCGGTGTCTTTGGTTTTGAATATTCGTTTTTTGTCACCGACTTCCGAAATTAGTAATTTTTCACTTTGTAGTGGTTTTTAGAAGTCGGTTGTTTTTTTGTAAAAAAGTTTTTATTTTACACTTTTTATTTGTTAAATGTACTATGTATTCAGTTGCATCCGGTCAGACTGGAAGCTGACGCAAATATAGTTGGGAAACGACGTAATTTCGTTTACTTTAATTTTTACCCGTAAGTATTTCCTCAACTGCCTAACTATGGTCTTCATCATCAAGGGGTGCTAGTCGAAGAGCCTCCACGTGGCGCACCCTGGGCAACGCCGGCCCCAACTGCCCACCGAGTTCTGGTGGACTCTTGGGTCCGGCGGCAAATACTTCACACGGGGAAGGGCCAGGTTTCAATCACCGATCATCTTTGATGGTCGTTGATGGGAACCTGGCTATTAGGGGTTCGCATGCATCCGCTTCCACTCTGTTAAGCAGAGTCGAAGTGGATGCATGCTGGGGTATACCGTAATCCCTTCGGGGACCGGGGGCTGTCGGGGCGTTTGTCCGGGCCACGAGGGGACACCTCTATAAAACGACAGAACCACGGGCGGCATATCCCGTCTCTAGGTTATTGCAGACCTGACGGACTAGTAATCCGTCGAACATTGCAATCTAATCCTAAGTTTTGGGTGGGGCTCGGCGAGAGGATGAATGGCTGGAGGAAGTCCAGTCGTTAGAGCTCCCCACTGTAGATACCTGCCGCCCTCTACAGTATGTAGGCTTACCTGGAGTACGACGCTCTGCTCTTGTGTTGACTTTTATAACGCTAATTTTCGTGGGACTTGATATGGAGAACAAAAACAAAAACGAAAACAAAAAACGGACTGGAAAAAAACAAAACAATACAACACGGACGGCAACGAATCGGAGAGGAAGCAGACTGATGCCACTTGTGCGACCGGACGGTCGTCGGTGATCACGGTGGCATCAAGTGAGGGGGCACGCGACGCAATGTCTGCCCAAAGTGGTTCCGTGGGGGGAAGAAGGAAGGCCACACGGAAGCACTGGTCAAGCGGCGCGTCAGAAGGTGAGGGAGCTGGATCCGGAAGCCCGGAGAAACCAGCTTCCAAGATCCTCAAGACGGGAGCTGGCAGGGGTGGGTCGCAACACTCGGTGGGGCCCAGGCAGTTTCTGCGGGACGGACCGTCGGACTCGGAGTCCACTTTAACTGACTCCGAGACGGAATCCCGCCAAACCGGACGTACCAAGGGAACTGGCCCCTCGATGGCTGCACCTGAAGAACTTCGGGCGAAGGCTGAGGAGGGGGCGGCGGCCATTGAGGGGGTACTGAAGAAGTCCAAAAACCTCAAAGGGACGTGCATCCGGGAGATTAGGGATGCTTCGAGCAAAATGCTCAAAGCCGTCAGATCCCTGGCCTCCCGGAAAGAGGACGATGAGGTGCGGCGGCTGAGGGCCGACAATAAGCGCCTTCAGGGGCAGCTTGCGGCTCTACAGAGGGAGGTGGCCGAGCTGCGTAGGGCTTTCTCCGAAAGGGGAAGCCCTCGCGGCAAAAAGAAGCGGCCACAGGACCCGGTCCCGGAACCGGTCCCGGAGCCCCCACTCGGGGCCGAGCCAATTACCCGGGAAGATTTTGCCCGGGCAATGGAGGCCTACCAGCGCGCGGTGATGAACCACATGGGTGGCATCATGACTGCGCGGCTGGAGGGCCTGGAGAAGAACGGCCGACTCCTGCCGCCTAAATCTCACCGACCCTCCCTGGCGGCCGACAAGCGGCTGAGTCAGCCCCCGGCGAGAGAGAGGCGGGAGGCAGAGCCGGCGACACTCATGCCGCCGGCTAACCTGCCCAAGAAGGCAAGGCCGGCCCTGGGGAAGAAGCCCAAGGGACCGAGCGCGCGCGGAGGGGCAGAGGCCCCTGCCCCTGAACCAAAACGCGCCCTAGAACAGGTCACCGGAGGCTCCAGAGAGGTGCAGCCCCTGGTCCTGGAGAGGGAGTCATGGGCCACGGTGGTCCGTAAGAAGCAGAAGAAGGCCGCCGTCGCCCGTGCTCCCACTCCGGGCCCGAAGCCTAAGGGGCCCAAACCGGCGGCCCCCAAGAAGGCCCCTAAGGTGCCGCAGAGGCCCGCCGTGCTGATCCGTGCGTGCCCTCAAGCCAGAGGCCGTAAGGGAGGGCGCCACGTACGTGGACGTGGGGGGGGCGCGCGTTTGATATCATCTAAAGATGCCATGCCCTTGGTATGTATGTACCCTTTTTGTTACACGTTGTATACGGTCGAATTGAGTAACCTCCTAATTTTTGAAGTCGGTTAAAAAATTAAAATGTTTACAATAATTTACATCATTTAAAAAAAAAAACACGGTTTAAGGTCGTACCCTCACCAAATGACCTCGAGCATTTGCTTCCTCTTCACCGCGCCCCACCTCTACAATACTTCGCAAAATATTACTAGCGCCGTCTGGCGGACGAAGTACTTACAAATACAAGTTAAATTCATAGACCACAGAAGTAATAGACATGGCACTTTTATTTTTGTTTATTGGTGCGTAAACGGATGTTTTTTTTTTGGGCTCAGGCAAGACTGAAATTATATTATTTTTCTCGTTTAATAAAACAAATACGTAAATTGTAAAAAATAAAACTATCGTATAAAAAAAACAAATAGATATACTATAATATTATTTACACAAAGCTTCCTTTTGCAGAAAAATAATAAACATCCGACTAATACAATATCCGGTCAGACTGGACGCTGACGGCAGCATATTTGGAAAAGGCCTGCAAGCAAACGACGTATTTCGTTTGCTTTAATTCCTATAAGACCACAATGAAAGTATGAGCATTTCTAGAAACAACACAATGAAATAACACAACTTAAATTCAGTCTCTTGATTTTAATTGATTTTTGCATAAGCATGACGAGTAGGTAGTGTTTGTACTATGTTAAACTACAGTGTTGTAAATTGTTGAGGAATTCCCTCAACTGTCTATCTATCTATTGCAGACCTTCATTTAAACCTATATGGGTGTAAAGTTTTCATCAATATAAATAAATTAAGTCCAAACACAAGGTAACTATTGTAAACCTTTGAGAAGTTCCCTTTTTTTTTCAGGATGGGAAATCATCAAATGACTCTTCCGCTCTGGGCGGAGCGGAAGGGCGTGTCAGACTTTTACTGACTAAAACCCACCCGTGTTTCTTCACTTGCCTGTGACGGCCAGGGCCACGGTTTCTTGTTTAACCAACCCGCAACCCTGACCCAGGAGGCATCGGTCTTCGTGGACCCCGTCACGATGTGCTGACATCTCTTTGAGGCGCGCGTGAAACACGACGCGCCGTCGACTCGGGCCTGGTCCTTACCGGGCGGCGAGCTGCCCATTGCTCACCGCCCGCAGGCCCGCGCCTACGGTGGCTGGGAGTTTGGTGTCATCTCCCGACTAGGGCGTCTCCTGCGGTGGCTAGTGGCGTGAGGGCGCTGGGATTCCCGTTGCCTCACGCGCTCCGCCTCCTCCTTTGCCAGCATCACTGCTTCGCAGAAGGAGGTGACGGCCTGCCATGCACTCTCGCTCCGGACCATGGCCTGGACCAGGGTCGGACGCGAGAGATCGCCGCCGGTCGCCGCTACGAGGACACGGCGGTGCTCTACCCAAGCCGGCAGACCTCCACCGTATGCTCCACCGTGTCCTCAGGGCGATCCACACAATGGTGACACCTTGGCGTTTCCTCCCGCCTTATACGGAACAGGAACCTCCCGAAACAACCGTGTCCGGTGAGGACCTGCGCCAGGCGGAAGGTGAGGGCGCCGTGGCGCCTCTCTAGCCACTCCTCAAAGAGGGGACTTACCGCCGCTATTGTGGCGTGCCCATTGAGAAGTTCCCTTAACTGGCCTTTGTCTTCTTCATCAATCACAACTCATTTAGGTGTAAAGTTCTTATCAATATAAATTTATTAAGCACAAACACGAGGCAGCTGATGTGAATCGTTAAGGAGATCCCTCGGCTGTCTCCCGGCTCCATCATCAACTCCGAACTTTACTAAATTGTAGTGCGTTAAAACACTTCTTGAAAAAAACATAGAAATGCCCTAGGTGCCCCTATGATTTTTTAAATTTCTCCTAGGTTTCCTTAGTCTTCCATCATCAGACCCTAATTTCCTTAACATGAGACTATCTTGAAGATATAATCTTTCTAATTAAAAGAAAAAAAAAACATGTGGCACTCGGGAACTGCCGCGGTAAAGCTATTGCATAGCATTTTTAACCGACTTCAAAAAGGAGGAGGTTACTCAATTCGACCGTATATATGCTTTTTTTTTATGTTTGTTCGCGCATAACTTCGTCGTTTATGAACCGATTTTGATAATTCTTTTCTTGTTGGAAAGAAGATATTCCCAAGGTGGTCCCATGATAAGGACATCAGGATCTGATGATGAAAGACCAGAGAAATCAAGGGGAACTTTCAAAAATCGTAGGGGCGATTAGTGCATTTCTTAGTATTTTCATTAAGTATTTAAAGCACTACAATTTGATAAAGGTCTGGAGTAGATCTGATGATGGACCCGGAAGACAGTCGAAGGAACTCCTCAACAATTCACAGCAGCTACCTTGTGTTTGGGCTTGATTAATTTGTATTCATAAGAACTTTACACCTAGATAGGTTGTGACTGTCATAAGAGCTCTGATGATGAAGACAAAGGCCAGTTTCGGGAACTCCTCAACGGTTTGCAGTACCTACTTTGTGTTTGGTTTTAATTTGTTTATATTGATGAGAACTTTGCACCCATTGGGTTAAAATAATGTTCTGCAGTACCTAAATCTGATGATTAAGACCTTAGGCAGTCGAGAGAATTCTTCAAAATTACTGGTAAAAATTAAAGTAAACAAGATTACGTCATTTCCCAACTATATTTGCGTCAGCTTCCAGTCTTACCGGATGTAACTAAATACATAGTACCTACTTTTCACAACTAAAAAGTGTAAAACAAAAACTTTTTTACAAAAAAAAAACAACCGACTTCTAAAAACCACTACAAAGTGAAAAATAACTAATTTCGGAAGTCGGTGTCAAAAACTAATACCTATACAAAAACCAAAGACACCGACTTCCGAAATTAGTTATTTTTCACTTTGTAGTGGTTTTTAGAAGTCGGTTGTTTTTTTTTTGTAAAAAAGTTTTTATTTTATCAACTTATGCAATAGGGTATTTGACAAAAAAAAACCTAATTAGTCCGTCAGTCAGATTTCCAAAAAATACTCATCATCATCATCATCATTTCAGCCGAAAGACGTCTACTGCTGGATATAGGCCTCCCCCAAGGTTCTCCACGACGACCGGTCCTGCGCGTCCCGCATCCAGCGGTTTCTCACGACCTTCACCAGGTCGTCGGTCCACCTTGTCGGGGGCCTACCCAAAAAATACTAGACACATATTTTTTTCTTTTTTCATATAAACAAAAAATGAAGACGACAGAGTGCTTTGAAAACTCGTGTGACGTCACTGCACGCTACACTTTTTAGCGGCCAGTGACGTCACCAGCCATCACTCCTGATCTTTGATGCCTATTATATTTGTTAATTTTTATTGATTTGATAAAACAAAATATACGAAATGTAAAACGTATATAATAAACCTATCCAATATTTTTCCATAATCTGAATGACGGACTAATTAGTTTTTTTTAGTCAAATATCTACCCTATTATTTATATTATAGTAAAGTTATCCGCAAACAAACATAAAAAACATATAACCTCCTCCCTTTTGAAATCGGTTAAAAAAACGAACACCAAAATGAACATCAATAACAGAGACACTTTATGATAGTATTATACTCTATGCGACATGCGGTGCGTGAGCGAGCAAGCAGATGCTTTCTCGCTCACGCGCCGACCGCTATGCTAGCGGACCGCGCGATGACGAACGACACGGGTTCCCCCTTCGAGAGCTTGTGGCATACTGAATCTCAATAGCTCGGGCAAGAGAAATGATGAGGAATACGCTCAGATTGTTGAATAAAATTTTTGTTTTGGTCGTTTTAAAAAAATATTTCTACAATAATGTTCGTCATGAAATTGCCTATCCATTAGTGTAAGCAATCTAAATAATGCTTACTTTTCGAGGAGATGCACGTTTTTGATAATTATTTCTCTTCTCAGATGTTTTGTTGTGAAGGAATTATTTAAACATTATGCTTAGTAAAAAAAAAAAAAAAAAAAAAAATCTACAATTTTGGAGCCAAGATTATGGAGAAAATTTATGTATTTTTAATAAGTTGATATTTCTTTTGGATACAGAGTAGATAGCTCTGAAAAACTACATAAAAACGGCCTGCGGTGTGTTTTTCCCCTGGAACCGCCTTAAAATGTCATAATTGTAGCATAATTACGCATATTGCTTAAAAACAATGCTTACCAGGGCGAGCAGCACAGTCCCATGCTTTATTGTCTAGCATCTGTGATTTTATAATACCCCTTTTTGCATTCCAAAAACGATTGTCCAAAAACGAATCGCTGTACATCCGACTCCATGCATTCGTCTGTACTACCTCGAGAGAGTAATTTTGCTTCGAGTAGCCACGGAGGGCTTATAAGCAAGAAGGAGCCCGGGAGCGAGTTTCGGCTTGCTTAGTTGCAGTTGGGCGCGAAATTTGCTCACGTGGGACCGCAGGAGACCTGAAACGCCTTCAAAGAAACTTGTATGCTGGCTTGGCTTGGCTGCTGTATCCTACATGCTTGCTGAGTGATTGCATGCATAGTTGCTGCCGCAACCGTGTCAAAAGCTATAAAGCTTTTGCATCTTTACTACTTATTTGAGTATTGCATCAGTTGGATTTGTTAAAATAACCCTTGCTGGCAGTCGGGTAATATTAAACAATTTTAATACAAAATCAAATTTGAATTTATGATTATGAACGGTATAGAGTCTTTTGTTTATCTATCTATACTAATATATAAAGCTGAAGAGTTTGTTTGTATGTTTGTTTGTTCGCGCTAATCTCGGGAACTACTGGTCCGATTTAAAAAAATCTTTTTGCGTTGGATAGCCCATTAATCCAGGAAGGCTTTAGGCTATATAACATCACGCTGCGACCAATGGGAGCGGAGCATAACTAACTCCATGCGAACGAAGTCACTGGCGGCCGCTAGTTGATTATAATATTTATGACACACACATTAACTCAACCTTTTTCTGATTTTTCTCACAACGTTTCGGCTGACGTTGAGTTCTGGGACATCCTGTATATTATTTCTCAAGCGCTTTTCTTTTGTCGGTACGTCATAACTTCCTTCATACTTTATCAATATAGGTACATATAGGAGGCATCATTTAAAAGCTTTTCAAATAAATTACTCACATTTCAGTGGTTTTTCGAAAATTTACGATTGAAAATAATGTGTGAATACTTCACACGGGTCACCTATTAAATTATTAAAGAAATTTGACAGATTGTAGTTGTTGATTGTAGTTCTTGTAGTGGTTGTGTTGTTAGTTTTTAATTACAACATATTCTAAACCTTATCTGGTAAATTGTAAAGTCTATAATTGTATGCGGCAAACTTTAAGCTGAAAGAGTTAGATCCTTATGTATAGTATGTAATGTAAATAACGCGAGTGCGGCGCGCGTGCGCCTCAAACATCCCAATTAGTATATTATGTTATAATCATAATACATACACTGAATTATTAATTTAACATGCATATGCATTATAATTTATTATACAGTGAAACTTGGTGAAGTGGGACCTGGATAAGTGAGAAACCTCCATAACTGGAACTCATGCTGAGGTCCCAACACTTTGGAACTGAATTACCTCTGTTAGTGGGACGAGGTAAGCCTCTACTCTATATCTGGGATTTGTTCTTTCGATTTATCATCATAGTTACCTCTATAACTGAGACAGCGAGTCAATTTTATATACATAAACCTCTGTAACTGAGATAACATTGTTTTTTTTACTCATTCTTATTCTACCCACAAATTCCACACGTAATTCCAAGTACGTCAGTACAAATTTTGAGCTTCAATTACCTTCAGTTTTAGTTTCGCTTTACTATCATACAGATGTTTATTTGAAAAATGCCAAAACGAAAGCTACAATCGTTATCATTACGTGAAAAACTGAAGTTAATATCCGTTTATGAAAGTCGAAGTGCCGAATTTAATGTGCCAAAATCTACTCTTTGTAGAATAATTCAGAGTAAACATAAAATTGAATCACAATGTTCTAAAGGACAAGGAAAACTAAAACGTAAATATAATAATATAACTGAAATAACCTGTATTCTCACTTCTATTAATGGAACCCTCTGTAAATGAGACAGGTATTTATTTATACCTGTATATCTGAGACACTGGGTAAGTGGAATATATCTATAAGTGAAACGACATTGCAGGTCCTTTGATGTCTCACTTAACCAGGTTTCACTATATTAGTTATACCAATTCTTTTAGAACGAGGACCATATAGTTCTTGTAATAAGTCTTTAGAAGCATCAGGGTTAATATGACACTAATTTCGGTAGTTTTCATTATTTTTAGGTTAAAAAATTACCTATACTTATTAAAATTAATATAAACCGATTCAGTAAACGATTCTGAACAAACTGTTTTCAGGAAATGCGTTAATTAATTTACATGTCGTATATTATAGAAATCTACCAAATACCAATAAAATACGTCAAAGCTATAATATTTTACGTTCTTGCTAACCTAAAACGCAAAAACCATATTTCGATACATAAAACCCTACCCACGCACGTTACCCTAAAATAGGTTATCCTTCCCACAAATTAGGGTAAGTAAGTACCCGTACATGACATAAGGGTCCAATGTCTTAAAGTATCCTAGTAAAATCCATTAAATTAATAAAATCCATTGGGACAGAACCCAAAAAATATTTCCACTTATCGTCCCAAATATAGATATTATGAAGTCTCGGAGGAAGCAAACTCTTTTATGATTACTTCCTAAATTAATTAAGTGTTAAGGGAGTATCGAAATATCATCATTATCATCATGAACCTTTTTATCGTCCCACTGCTGGGCACAGGTCTCCTCTCATACAGAGAAGGATTGAGCGTAATCACCACGCTTGCTCAATGCGGGTTGGCGATTTCAGACTTATAAAGTCCAGGTTTCCTCAAGATGTTTTCCTTCACCTTCAGTCATTTGTGTCCAAGATATACTTATAAAGTACATATAACTTTAGAAAAGTTACATTGGTACTTACTCGAAATATATGATCGGTATTAATATGGTAAGTTAATATTATCATCAATCAGCTTTTAATGTTCCCATTGCTGGGGAATGAGCTTTACCATCAACGTTTGTATCGCCGCTTACCATCAGGCAGGATCACATAAAAAAAATCGAATCTGTCTTCTTTATTATGAAAATATTCGACATTTATCCTTCACCACGTATCCATTAACACAAAAATAGCACATTTTCAACCCACACACAATTTTGAACCCTATGGTCTAACATTTTCTTTCTAAAGGGCATTTTAAAGAGAAAGGTCCTTTCAGGTTATTTTCCTTTGTTTATTCAATCAAGTTCACTAATGACTTTGTGAACTGCCGCAGAGGCAAGCAATTATGTAATTACTAGCTGTGCCCCGCGGTTACACCCACGTAAGCTTCTAGCCGAATGAGCTCACTAGATATAAAATAAGCGCCTGTTAAAATAATGGGAGCAAAACGTAGTATATCCACGTTTGCTCCCTTTTCCGCAACATTTTTTGTTCCTGCGCTGCTCCTGATGGTCATATCGGGATGTTTTATAGCCTATGTCCTTTCTCCGGCTCTAGACTATCTGTGTACCAAATTTCATTACAATCGGTTTAGTAATTTTGGCGTGAAAGCCGGACAGACATACAGACAGACAGACAGACATACTTTCGCATTTATAACATTAGTATGGTTAAAGGTAACGAATATCACGCATTGGTTACCGAAAGGGTTCGGCAGGGTTGTAAATATAGTACATTTTCTCCAGTTATATTCAAGTTCAGTAAGTAATAAGGGGCGAGTTTATTGCCAATATCCGGCCACATATCCAGATTTTGTGCTACTACAGAGAAATACAAAAACAAAAAGGTGGCAAAATAAATTAAAACTAAGAAAGAAAAGTGTGGTTCCGGGCAAAGAATAGTACCAACTCATATCCTCCCGTGGGTGTCGTAAGAGGCGACTAAGGGAACTCTCACCAGGGAAGCGGGCAGCAGCGCTTCTCCTGTGGAATATCAAATTACTGCGATCCCCAACCCGCCTGCTAAGCGTGAGTATTATGGCAATGCCCCCCAATGGAATCAAAACTTGGGGGAGGTCTTCGTTCAGCAGTGGACCCTATAGGCTTAGAAAAAAAAAGAAAGAAAATATATTTATTTGAAAGAAAGTAAAAAGAAAAGTATGTATTTATATAACATACTAGCGGCCGCCAGTCGACAGCCTCCGTAGCGTTGCGAACGCGGCCGCTGCGCAAGGAGGCGCGATTTCGATCCCCGTGCAGTGCCAATATTTGTATGGGTGAATATGAATATTTGCACTGGTCTGGTCGTGCCTCGGAGAACACATTAAGCCGTTGGTCCCGGTTGCCATACGAACATCTCATGGTAGTCGTTACGGGTTGTTGGAGCCCTCAAAAGTCTAGCAATTGGTCTAACTGCAATGCTTCGATATCGCCTTCGGGTTGTGGAGGTCAGACGGCAGTCGCTTCACAGAAAATATGGAAGTTTAGCCAAAATCAGCAGTTAGACTGGTAAAGCGGACCCCAGACTCCAAAGCTGAAAAGCTTCGGAAGCGACTGGGATTAACGCTGAGATGATGATGACTAGAGGCCTCCAGCGACTTCGTTCGCGTGGTTTAGTTATGCTCCGCTCCTATTGGTCACAGCGTGATGTTATATAGCTTAAAGCCTTCCTGGATTAATGGGCTATCCAATGCTAAAAGATTTTTTCAAATCGGACCAGTAGTTTCCGAGATTAACGCACTCAAACAAACAAACTCTTTAGCTTTAAAGGTTAGAGTTAAAATTATTTGTCTGCTCAACATCTTAAATAACATAATGATTCTTATAGACTTGTCAAAATAAAATCCATAGACAATGAAAGTGTGTTACGTAATTACTTCGCAGGTCCCTTCAACCTTCAGTTACACACACAGACAACATATGTCAGATAATAACTCCCAAATGAAGACCCTGCAAGTCGAACCTACCGTAATGGAGGAGCTCGATCCTGGAATTTAATTTGGCTGTGAGTGCTCCCAAGTCTCGAAGACAGAAAGTGCGATACGTGAGCCTACGCAAAATGTGTAGATCGCCGAGTTAATATGTTTTTGGGTGATTCATGTGATGAATTAGAAAAGACGGTATTTGAAACTGGAATGGTCATTTGGTTAAACGACACTCGAAAACAAGGTAAAAATTACCTGGAAGACATTACATTAGTGATAAGGCCACCCATTGGTGTATCTGACATCGTAATGCAAACTTCGCGAAAAGCCTAGACCGCATGCCACTAATAAAATTATAGTAGTCATTTGATCGGCTACAGAATTCACAGTGTTTAAAAAAGTGTCAGCTTGGCCTTTGAACGTTGAAAGCGTGCCGCCGTGCGGGTTTGTAGGTATGACGTTGATCCGTGATGTGAACTCTATTAATCAGCTGATAAGATAGTTAATTAGAATAATTTAATTTTTACATTAAAATCTTATTGGGTTATAAAATTATAGCAATTATGAACGGTCTAAAGTGAAAAAACCTACATATTTTTTTAAATCATGAAAAAGCCGACGACAGATTCCACCACTGGGGGATTCAAAATCATGTAGGTACTGGATCCATGGTACTCGTTTGTGCGTTGATATCAGATACACCCTTTATATTTTGTAGTTTCGAATGTATTTTCTAATTAATGTATCTTCTTCTCATAATTATAAACTAGTGCTTAACCGCCATCCCGCCTGCTGGTAAGGAGTGATGCAATCATTGATGGTTAAGCGCGCTAGTTTATTAAGAGCCTATTCACTCAAAACAACTGAGTGAATAGGAAGGCAGACGACATTGTACGAGATGATCCAATGTTAAACCCAACAACACGACTAACGATGCTGCGGTAGAGGGTGATTGATCTGGAGACCCTCCACGATCAAAGTCCCGACCACAACAACATTTTGCGCAACGTGACCGGCGCACATCGCAACACAACTTTTCGGGACCCGTCCTCCGTACGGCTTCACCAGACAGAATCGCACCACTGTATACTATTAAACGGTGTACTATTAAAATACATATAATTAAAACATGCAAATATGAGGTTTATAATTTGACAATGGGTGCTTGGAGCACGGCATAATAAGGAGAGGTGGCACGGACACGATTCACGCGAGTTTTAAACAAAGCAGAAAGTTATGAGACACAGTGAAATGCAAAAGCGCTGAAAGCTTCTCAGCTTTCAGCGCTTTAAGCGCAACGAAATATCACAACACCTTTTGAATGAACAACCTTCAAAATGTGAGGCGCATAAAGGAAGTTGTGTAATGCGTAAAACAAAAGCGTCTCAGAGGGAACTCGGGTAGTAAACGTATCTATCTTAATTTTGAACGATTTAATATCGAAAATACTTGTTTTCTACATAATATTTACATAATGATCGAAGACTTTATTCAAATTTATGGGTGAGAATAATTACAATCATGGCTGTCGTATTTTTGAAGAGAAAGCGACAATGGCGCCGCTTGTTGTTCACAAACTAAACCAATTTTAAGCTATGTCCATCTTTTTCTTTCCATTTCGTTAAGAAAAGGATGAAAGGTAACATTTAAGTTTAATCCTGTCAAATTAAGATACTCCATAGGCAGTTTAGACGCCATTATAAACATGGCGACTAAAAATATACGAGTTTACGTCAGGAGCGCACTAATTTGACAGGTCTAAACTGACATTTTATCTTCTGTCCTTTTCTTAACGAAATAAAAAGAAGAAGATGCACATAACTTAAAATTAGTTTAATTTGTGAACAACAGAATTGGCGCCAATAAGCAATTTTGTTGTATGGGGAAAAGCATTGAATTCGCGTGAGTGTGGCCGACCCGACACCGCAATCGCTACAGAAAGATATCCATATGTATACAGTGGTATTAAATAAATAAATAAATATATACGGACAAATCACACAGATTGAGCTAGCCCCAAAGTAAGTTTGAGACTTGTGTTATGGGATACTAACTCAACGATACTATATTTATAATAGATACATATATAGATAAACATCCAAGACCCAGGCCAATCAGGAAAAGATCGTTTTCCATCAAGACCTGGCCGGGATCGAACCCGGGGCCTCCACGTCGCAGGCAGGTGTGTTGACCGCTGCGCCACGGAGGACGACACTATTAGGTCGATATTGATTGCGTCACCGCCATAACTTTTTTGTTCTTTTTAGGGTTCCGCAAAGAATTAGGAACCCTTATAGTTTCGCCATGTCTGTCAGTCCGTCCGCGAATAATCTCAGTGACCATTAGCACTCGAAATCTGAAATTTGGTAACAATATGTAAATCAATCACGCCAACAAAATGCAACGATAAAAAAACCGGCCAAGTGCAAGTCGGACTCGCGCAGGAAGGGTTCTGTTATAAACACACAATGCTCCTAAACGACAACCCTAAGTAAACTGCTGACCATGCATCAGTTGTTTACTTGGTTTTTACTAAGAATCGGCGAGGTACTGACGTCAATCAAATGTTTCGTAAGCATTTTCCGTCGATGCGAACAGTTAGTTCGGCTTAAGGGTTTGATGTGGACATAGCCTATTTTAATCGGCCAATTTTGTAATCTTTTCTTTAAAATATATTTCCAGTTTGTAATAAAAGTGTTTTTTTAAAAAGACTCCATCATCCCACCCCATAACAGTTCCGTACCATTATCTTTAAAAACGGCAAAAAATAATCACGTTTATTGTATGGGAGGGCTCCCATACAATTGTGTGATTTTGCATTTTTTTACGTGATTTTTTTGCCTTCAATATTTATTTCATTTTAACTTCATTATTTATTTTTGATTTTAATATAAAACCAAATATACTGTGAAAATTTCAAGCGTCTGTCTATTTCTGTTATCAATAGACAACAGACAATAGAGCCAACCTCTAGCTATAATATACACAACCTCAAAAGCAAGTCGGGAGGAAATTTAAGGTCAATAGATAATATCAATCTGGTGCATCAAAATATTCAAGGATTTATGAACAAAGATTTAGAGGTAGATTTATTTATAAACCATTACGGTATTGATATTATTTGTATAACCGAACATTGGCTAAAAAGTCACCAGTTCTTGTTCAATTTTAAGAATCACCAGGTTGGTAGTTCGTTTAGCAGAATAAATGCTATACATGGTGGCTCATTAATTTTAGTTAGTAACATGCTCAAATTTAAAAATCGTAAAGACATTGTGAGCCTGTCTGTTGAACGAACAGCTGAAATTGCTTGTATAGAGTTGGAGGGCTTCATTGTGTTAAGTGTGTACAGACCCCCTTCAGGATTGTATGACTGCTTTGAAAAGGTAATGGATGAAGTTTTACACAAGATTTGTGTTTCAAGCAAAGCCATTATCGTTTGCGGTGATTTTAATGTTAATTTATTAGAGAACTCTGGTTATTCTAATAAAATTATAAGTCTATTTCAGTCCTACAATCTTGTAAACCTATTTTTGGAGCCCACGAGAATAACACCTACTTGTGCCACGTGCCTAGATAATATTTTTACAAACATAATATCAAGCCACAAAGAAGTTGTAAATTTACTTGATTCTGATCACTGCGGACAAAGGATTACTATTCCAAACCATAGTAAAAAAGTGGCCAAAAAGGATATCACTGTTAACCCCAAAACTGAAAGCCGCTTGGAGGTTTTTAGATTTAATCTCATTAATAAATTGCCAGTCTTATCCAGTGCTGTTAATGCTGATCCTAATCATCTCTATGACAATTTTTTTAATATATACTGTAAGCTATTTGATTCCACCTTTGTTCCCAAGACTATCTCTGTTAATAGTAACGCATCTTTCTCTGATTGGGCTACCATCGGTATTTATAAAAGTAGAACTCGGCTTTATGAACTGTATAATGAGAGAATTTATATTAACACTGTTGAATTCAATTTGTACGTTAGAAAATATTCAAAATTATTTAAACAAGTTTGTTATATGGCCAAGTCACGTTACTTGAGTTCAAAGATAAAAAACAGTGGCAATGTAATTAAAACGACTTGGAAAATTATTAATAGTGAAACGGGAAGGTCCATTGATAGAAATACTGACTATAGCCTGTCTATTAATAACAACATAATTAAATCAGACTCGCAAGTCTCTGAGGCATTTGAAAATTTCTTTTCGGATATTCCTGTTTCAACTACTAAATCCCTAAACTCATCACCTTCTGTTGCCGAGTCTTTGCTTAAAGAAAATGTTAATGTTTGTGATTCGGAGTTTCATTTTGAATATGTTATCAGTAGAGATATAATTAAAATCTTTCACACTCTAAATGTAAAAAGACTGCTGACCTATGGGGTCATTCGGTGGAAGTTGCTAAGTCTATTATTGATATTGTGGCACCCACTCTAGCTGATATCTTTAATGCTTGTATTGACTGTGGAGAGTTTCCTGATCTCATGAAAAATAGTAAAATAATACCTTTGTTTAAATCAGGTAGTACATCAGACCCCACAAATTATAGACCTATTTCTGTACTACCTACCTTTAGTAAAATTTTTGAGAAATTAATTTTAAACCAAATGCAAATTTTTTTTAATAAACATAAATTATTACATAGCAAACAGTTCGGTTTTACAAGGGGTCGTTCAACTACTGATGCCGGTGTTGAACTTCTAGGACATATTTATAAAGCATGGGAGGATAAATGCGATGCCTTGGGCATCTTTTGTGATTTGTCTAAGGCATTCGATTGCGTTCTTCACGATACGTTAATCAGGAAACTCCGCCACTACGGGATCAGGAATTCTGCACTGGATCTTATTACATCTTACTTGAGTGGTAGGATTCAAAGCGTTGACGTTAATGGAACAAGATCTTCCGGGTCTTTGGTAACAATGGGAGTCCCACAGGGGTCAATTCTTGGTCCTTTTTTGTTTCTTATTTACATCAATGACCTGCCGTACCTAATAAAGGATAACCACGATATAGTGTTGTTTGCAGATGACACTTCACTTTTATTTAAACTGAAACGTCAGCAGCAGGTTACTGATGATGTAAATAGCGCGATCTCCAAAGTAGTCCATTGGTTTAATGTTAATAATTTACTCTTAAACGAGAAAAAAACCAAATGCATTAAGTTTACTCTACCTCACGTTAGGCAGGTGGAAACTAAAGTGTTGATAAAGGGCGAAGAATTGAAATCTGAAGACAGCACAGTATTCTTGGGTATAACTCTGGATGCTAAGCTTCAATGGGGTCCACATATAGAAAAATTGTCAAAAAAACTAAGTTCTGCTGCATACGCAGTTAGAACAATTCGTAATTTGACTGATGTTGAGACGGCCCGTTTAGTGTACTTTGGCTATTTCCATAGCGTAATGTCGTACGGCATTCTGTTGTGGGGAAATGCCGCCGATATTCAAACAATATTTGTTTTGCAGAAACGAGCTGTTCGTGCAATTTATAAATTAAGTCCGAGACACTCTCTCAGAGAAAAATTTAAAGAGATTAATGTACTGACCGTGCCGTCTCAATATATTTATGAAAATCTTTTGTATGCTCATAAAAATATAAAATTGTTTAAAAAATACAGTGATGTCCATAATATAAATACTAGGAACAGGCACAAATTTATTGTACCTACAACAAGGCTCAAGAAAATAGGTGGCTCCTTCAGATGCCAATGTATACATTTTTACAATGGACTTCCAGAGGTGGTTCAAGATCTGAGCCTGAATAAATTCAAATCCTTCATTAAACGTAAGTTGTGTCAGAAAGCATTTTATAGTGTGAAGGATTATATTGAGGACATAAAGGCTTGGGCTTGAGCTGCGTCCGATTTCTCTACACTGATTGTTCTCTGATTTTTCCTCTTGTAGTTTTAATATGTAACTGTTTATGTTACTAATTCAAAGCCTGTATTGCACACTATGTAGCCAAGCATATTGTACGTTACGGAATTGTATCGCTGACAGAGGTGTTCGGCACTTGTACAGCTACACAGGAGCTAAACTTAGTATTCGGGAACACTGTTGGAGCTGCTGAACCTTGGACAAAACTATCTTAGCATTGTGTAGATTCAATTTCTTAGTATTGTATAATTGCATGGCAAACGTGTGAGCACAATGTACGAATGTGCTGTAAGGCATTTTTTTGTTGGGTTAGTCTTTTTTATTGACTTGATAGTGCTCTGGCTGTTGAGAGTATGTCATGCTCACTCAAATGTCTCGCTGATGGTGGCGTGTGTGTTGGGTTATTGGGTTCCCTTGAATATGGTTGAGCTGAATGATGCTGATCCATTCGTCATGTTCGTGAACGGACGCCGTCGGAGGGACTGGTCATCTCTTAGCTGCCACGGCGTATTTTAATTTCTGAATTGATTTTTGTGTGTTTTTCATAATGGACGCTCTCGGCGTACAATTTATTTCTGCATCGTTCTCACACGGTTGATTTCAACATGAATGATGTAATCAAATATTTGTAACAATAGCTTGAAAATTTAAAAGAGTGTCCATGGAGTTTCTTGCCCGTTCTTCTCCATAGGTACCTACTCTTTGGAATGGGCGACTAGCTTCATCTTATTGACTGACCGACCTTCTGACAATTCAAAAGTGCCTGTAACTGGTTTATTTGAAATAAATGCTTTGATTTTGATTTTGAATATGGAGCAAAAAACGGCAAAACAATCATCATCAATGGTATTTGTTGTCATAGCGGCAATAAAAATACATAATCTCTGAAAATTTCAACTTTCTAGCAAATACGGTTCATGAGATACAGCCTGGTAACAGACGAACGTACAGACGGACAGTGAAGTCTCGTGAATAGGGTTTCGTTTTACCTTTTAGGTACGGAACCCTAAAAATGGAAAATAAAATGTTTTAGTAGGGGGTTCCATACACGTAAAGTGGGGATAGATTTTTTTCTTTTCAAGCCTAACCTGTGACATATCGTTGCATAGGTATGTATTTAAAAATGAATGGCAACACTAAAATTTTTGAGTTTATCTGGCCAGTTATGCAAACCAATGTTAATCATGCCAGAGGATAATGTTTTGTAAATACTACTAATATACTTTGTAAGACATGCTTACCCCCTTTTTTGTCGGTATGGGAAATCATCAAATAAGTTCTCCCGCTCTGGGCGGAGCGGAAGGGCGTATCAGACTTTTACTGACTAAAACCCACCCGTGTTTCTTTGCTTGTGCGACGGCCAGGGCCACGGTTTCTTGGTTAACCAACCCGCAACCCTGACCCAGGAGGGATCGGTCTTCGTGGACCCCGTCACGATGTGCTGACATCTCTTTAAGGCGCGCGTGAAACACGACGCGCCGTCGACTCGAGCCTGGTCCTTATCGGGCGGCGAGCTTCCCACTGCTCACCGCCCGCAGGCCCGCGCTTACGGCGGCTGGGAGTTTGGTGTCGTCTCCCGACCAGGGCGTCTCCTGCGGCGGCTAGTCGCGTGAGGGCGCTGGGATTCCCGTAGCCACACGCGCTCCGTCTCCTCCTGTGCCAGCATCGCTGCTTCGCAGAAGGAGATGACGGCCTGCCATGCACTCTCGCTCCAGACCATGGCCTGGACCAGGTTCGGATGCGAGAGATCGCCGCCGATCGCCGCTACGAGGACACGGCGGTGCTCTACCCAAGTCGGGCAAACCTCCACCGTATGCTCCAACGTGTCCTCAGGGCGATCCACACAATGGTGACCCTTACCCCGTCCCCTTACACTTCAACCAGATAGTGTACGATCGGGCTGCGGGGTGGTGGGGGGTGGTGGTTAGTGTCGAGCGACTACATACACAAACATGCACCAAGTGTGTATAATATGCCGCGCTCTCGGCGTCTATATTAACTTAGCCCGCTTCGCGGGTGACGTTTGTGCCTCCTTTTATAACTTGCGGCGGTAGAAAGCTGATCATCCAACTTCTTTATGACGTCATCACGCCTTCCATTACCATATTTCTTCCATTATTATATTTCTTCTTCTTCAGCCTATGGAAGACCACTGCTGGACAAAGCCCCCCAAAGGCTTTCCACAATGACGGGTCTTGTGTTGCCCGCATCCATCGGCTTCCCGCGACCTTCGCCAGGTTATCGGTCTACCTTGTTGGGGGCCACCCTACGCTGCGTCTTCCGGTACGTGGTCGCCACTCCAGAACCTTACTGCCCTATCGACCATCAGTTCTACGAGCAATGTGCCCTGCCCACTGCCACTTAATTTTAGCGACTCGAAGTGCTATGTCGGTGACTTTGGTTCTTCTACGGATCTCCTCATTTCTGATTCGATCACGCAGAGAAACTCCGAGCATAGCTCTTGCCATCGCCCTTTGTGTGACTCTGAGCCTTCTGACCAACAACATTACATATGTATTTGCAATTCAACATTCGTTCGAATTTACGTATCTTTTTACCTCTTACCTGTACTTGGGCTTCGAAAGACTATAATATCAAACGTACTGATGGTTTATTTGTGTAAAGCCAAGGAATTACTGGAAAGCTGTCAAAGAACGGAATTCTATCTTAACGGTCCGTAAATATATGAGATGTTAAAGGATCTCTAGGAAAATTTTATCATCTGTAACTTCATCTGTCCCTGAAAGCTTTAAAAATAGCTAGAAAGTCTTAAATATATTCTACAGTAAGGCTGTCTTTAGTTTCAGAAATGTCTTACAAAATTGAAGATGATGGAATGCATATTTCTGGCGAAGATATATAATTTTTTTTAGAGATATGATTATAAACTAGTGCTTGACTGCAATCCCGCCCGATGGTAAGCAGTGATGCAATCGTGGATGGTAAAGCGCGCCAGTTTAATAACAGCCTATTCACTCAAAAAGTCTCAATGAATAGGAAGGAAGACGGCAGTTGAGCGAGGAGATGCAATGTTAAACCACACATCGCCACACAACTCCTCAGACCCGTCCTCCGTACGGCTTCACCAAACATCGTGCCGAAACACGACGAATCGCTTGGTGGCAAGACTTTTTCTGGTGGGCGGTAACTTCTGCCGGCAGCCGATGTTATGGCCTACCAGCGAGAACTTACTTTACTTTGTTTGGGAATAATTATCGTTAGAGTTTCTGCGTGATCTTAGAAAGGGTTTCTACTCGAAGAGAACGTATTCATTCCTTTTCTCAAACAACATAAACCGTTTCTTCGTAATGAATCAAAAGATTAGAGAAATTGTATTATGTGTAGACCTTTTTGTAACGATGTCTAACGCGGCTTGCGGTAGAAGGTCATTTGTTTTAACTCATATTATCCTACTGCAGCACCCTAATTGTGTAACACACTATGTATTACTAACAATTAGAATCATTTTGAAGCATATTTCTAATCCATTGCTCCAATAAGTTTGAAAAATTTTACTGCACAACAACGTGAATTACGCAATGAATGATGGAGAACTGTCAAAATGAATCCTATCACTACTATTATTATTACTATTGTTATTGATTATTATCTCATCTTATCTTATCTTATCTTACTAACAGTATGTTATGCAATTACCCTACTGGACTCATTCTCGACATTGATAAAGATCTGTTTACGATCGACATCAGTCACAAAGTCCTGTTGATACCAACTCAACTGTTACTTTTGAAATCAACTTTTAATTTTTTGAATATGAAAAAATTTGTCTCGACTTACGTCGGTCGTTTCGATTTATGTCGCGTATTTCGAAAACCTAACATACCGTAAGTACGAGAACTCCCTGTATATTCGTTTAATAGATGTTGTAATAATTCGCTTGGTGCTTATGTTTTTACTGCCTATGGACACAAAGCTTCTCTCTATAAGAAAGGGCACTCAGGGTAACTAACCGTCCGGGATTACTAATGTCCAGCTTTTTAGCCCTTCCGGACTTTTCCCCGAACCGACTGGACCGGACTTGTCACTAATAGGGGTTTTAAGAAACATGAAATGAATATTCATAAAAGAAACTGTTTTGCAAATGACGTATTTGTTGTTGGGCCGTTAAATTTCAATATGGCAACCCTAGCCACAATCCACAACGCGGCCGCCCGGGTACAAAGCGAATTTCAAAGCTCTTGGGCGTAATCTAGTAAATTCAGAAGGGATTTACCAATACAACATGTAACGGTAAGGGTATATTATATATATCAATGGCACGGCTCCTTTGGATGATACCAAAAGATATTGGAAAGGCTTCTCATCCCGATGCTATTTCTACATGTTCGAAAGTTATGAGAATTTTTAATACATTAATACCAGAAGCCGAACTTTTCAAATTGTATTTCAAGTAATATGGAAAGTCATTGACCTATGTAATGCTACGATCTGAATTTAAGAAACATATGAAACCGATCTTTTTTGTATCAATTCTTCGAGTAAACACATCAACAATGCCTAGGAATATTATATGAAAGACTTCTTAACTTATAAACTATTTACAGTATAAAAAAAGTTTGTATGTACTTACAATATTTTCTACTCCACCACCTCTTTCGAAATTCAAAAGTAAAAAAACAAAAACTCATTTTGAAACAAAAGAATATCGATTACTCAAATTTGGCGGTCGAAAAGTTAGTTCATGTTACAATATAATAAATACAAAGTAAAGTTTTGAAAAATTAAAAGCGATCGCACACTTTCTTCAGTTCGTTCTGTCAGCGGAATCTATTACATGATTCCGTTGATCAAAACTATGAAATAAATATTTTCTCTTTAAGGCAATTATGACGCAGAAAGAATAAAAACACAAAAAAGACAAGTTGGGGAAAAAACTGCATCACATCACTCACTTCCATACAAAATGCCCATCGTTCAGCATAATACTACGATCTTAAGTGCGACAAAGCCTCAGAGCTGATTTTATTTATCTATACTAATATATAAAGCTGAAGAGTTTGTTTGTTTGTTTGAACGCGCTGCATCACGCTGCGACTAATAGGAGCGGAGCATAACTAAACCCTCCTATTAGTCGCAGCGTGTTGTCCTAAAGCCTAAATCCTTCCTGGATTAACGGGCTATCCAACGCAAAAAGCTTTATTTTTAATCGGACCAGTAGTTCCTAAAATTACTGCGTTCAAACAAACAAACAAACTCTTCAGCTTTATATATTAGTATAGATATAACGCTCAGTAACTAATATTCTGAAAACCAAAGTGTAAACGACTGCTCTAACTAACACTAATTAAAATTAAGCTAAAATTATACTCCAGATTAACGCCAGAGTTATTTTAACAATACTAAGGCTAAATAATTTATCCAGAGCAACCAGACCGGGTGATTTGCCCTCCTGATTCCTTTATTAACCGCCTTCAAAAAGGAGGAGGTTACTCAATTCGACCGTATATATGCTTTTTTTATGTTTGTTCGCGCAGAACTTCGACTCAGTCTGACCGGATGCAACTGAATACATAGTACTTTTAACAACTAAAAAGTGTAAAATATAAACTTTTTTACAAAAAAACAACCGACTGCCAAACAGAACTACAAAGTGAAAAATAACTAATTTCGGAAGTCGGTGTCAAAAAACGAATATACAAAACCAAAGACTTCCGAAATTAGTTATTTTTCACTTTGTAGTGGTTTTTGGAGTCGTTTGTTTTTTTGTAAAAAAGTTTTTTTATTATCAGATACTCAAAATAGTAGATTCTACACAGTACACAGGTAGCTAATACACGTGTCACCACTACCGACAAGGGTAAATGACGGTACGGAGGTAATATTGCTCAGCGTACCATTCAGTTTACAGCTAATATAAATTATTATTATCGTTTAATAGGTTTTGCTATGTACGAGAAGTAGGTCAGAGCGGTAGATTTAATTAAATTATTATTATTACACTGCATCGGTTTAACTAGTAAACTAAATGTAAACAAAAAAAACACGTGACTTAGTTAACCAAGTTTATACAATACTAAGTATTGTGTCGTGTATTTTTTTTTTTTTGTTTTTTTTAAATATACAGCTCCGGGCTGCTGGGGATTTTGTTCCGCCACTTCTTCTTCCCAGCGAAGGCACTAGGAAGTGGCGAAGGGGTAGGTTTTGGGCGGACTGTCTTATCCATCCATACTTAATATTATAAATGCGAAAGTAACTCTGTCTGTCTGTCTGTTACGCTTTCCCGCTTAAACCTCTCAAACGATATTGATGAAATTTGGCACAGACAATCTTTAGAGCCTGAGAAAAAACATATTTTATTGAAAAAAATTGATATTCCCGAAGGAAATCTAAAAAGCGCGATATAGGTAACCGAATTCCTCGCAGACTAAGCCGCGGGCGGAAAGGTAGTTGTGAAATAAAATTTTCAAAGAATTTCTATAATTTGTTACACGTGTTATTGTCAAAATTGTGGTATCTGTTCCACAGAGGCCATTGATCGAGGTTGAATCTCACCTTGAACAATAAATATAGTTTAAAAAACTAGAAAAACATGCTTTTCAAAAATAACAAACTAAAAAGTTTAAAATAATTTTAAAAAAGCGTGAGGCGCTTAGTACCATATTATTTGTATATTAAGCGCCTCACGCTTTTTTTAAATTATTTTTAACTTATATATTTTTATTTTTAACTTATTATATTTATTTTCAACTGTTTAGTTCGATATTTAAAAAAATAAAAAAAACCAACGATGAACGTATTGAAAACGGTGGGACATTTTACAGTAATGAGCCGCTCACTCGTAGTGCAAAGAGTTAGAGACGGACAAACAAGCAAGCAAGCAAACAAACAAGTGAAACTAATAAAAAGCATGTAAAAAAAAGAAAGACTAATTGTCTGTCGTAATTCTTAAAATTACAAACCCCTTAGTTCTATGAAAAAACACAGTAATACGGGTAGTTTAAGTCAGTAAAAGCCTGACACGCGTCCCCTCTCCGCCCAGAGCGGGTGAAGTCATTTTGTCGTACGGCTCGAATCAAATATTCAAACAAAAGTATAACATATTGCGGTCCCACGTGCCCAACACTTAGAACCCGTACAAGTCGTGCGTCATACAGTGTGAGCTTGTATCAATATTTAACTTTCAGGGGATACAAGGGAGTGGTGACGTCCCCAGGGTAAATGAAAACTGTTTATAGAACCAGCTGTAATGTTCTGACGTCTGTACCCCCATATAAGTACCTACTTGGTGTATTTTATTTAGTTCTTTATTTTATTATTTATGTACACACAATAAAATACATAAAGATGCGACAAAATTAAGACCTGAGTACAAAGGTGCTGCATATTTCTTAAGAAATTTCTTCCAGCAGACCTGCGAAAGCAGAAGTAAAACAGAAATGTAGACAATAGTGATAGTGTGTAAGAACAAGGAGGAAATGAATATGATAACTATTAAAGTAATAATATTAAATATACCTTAACATCTAAACCAAAAATAATTATATAAGTATACTTAAATAAATACATAATACTAAAATCTATAAATATGTATAAATAATAAACAAATTCTCATAATATAAAGGAAAGGTAATAAATACCACAGTATAAAAATCATACAGTAAGTCGACGCCTTTGATCTCGTGTAAAATGCCGACATCGTCTAGACATAACATCGGCCGGGGTTGTCACAAATAAACAATATTTATGAAATTATTTATTTATTGCAGATCAACATCGATAGCTGTATTATATTTAATTAATTTGCTATTTTTACTAAGGGAACAACTCGAGACAGATTTAAGTTATTTAGATGGTATTTTCGTAACCAGCACCCCAATCGACCTCGAAATTAACACCCATATCATATTAATATACATTTAAATTGGCGTCCGCCAACTTGGATTTCAGAAAGGATAGCTTTTTCATAACAAGCACCACAATTATATTTACTTAATTGACACCCATATTAAATTATAAAAAAATGACGTCCGCCATTTTGGATGTCAAAAAGGATAGCTTCTTCGTTACAAACACCTCAATTATACTCAAAAATGACACTCATATCAAATTATAAGACAAACAAATAAAAACAAACACTAATTAGCCCTTAATGGTAGATACCGAGCTACGAACATTGTTTTGTTCGCAGCTCGGGTGCTGCTTACCCGCGTCTCGTGCCTCACACCCCGTACGATTGCTCTGTCTAGACGTCTTCATCGTACGATTGTATGATTTTTAGACTGTGGTAATACTCTTTTCGCTCACCTAGTATTATTTATTTATTTACTAGCTTCCCGCCCACGGCTTCGCCCGCGTGGAGTTCGGTTATATCGCGCTTTTTAGATTTCCCTCGGGAACATCAAATTTTTCCGGGATAAAAGGTAGCCTATGTTCTTTCTCAGGGTCTAAAGATTGTCTGTGCCAAATTTCAACAAAATCGGTTGACAGGTTTAAGCGGTAAAGCGTAACAGACAGACAGACAGACAGAGTTACTTTCGCATTTATAATATTAGTATGGATTAAGCATGGAGGACTTACAGCTAAACAAATCAGTTATAAAACAGTAAGTTGGACTGACAGCCAATAACAAGTCTTCACTTATACATTATAGATTACTAGCTTTCCGCCCGCGGCTTCGCCCGCGTGGAGTTCGGTTATATCGCGCTTTTTAGATTTCCCTCGGGAACATCAAATTTTTCCGGGATAAAAGTTAGCCTATGTTCTTTCTCAGGGTCTAAAGATTGTCTGTGCCAAATTTCAACAAAATCGGTTGACAGGTTTAAGCGGGAAAGCGTAACAGACAGACAGACAGAGTTACTTTCGCATTTATAATATTAGTATGGATTAAGCATGGAGGACTTACAGCTAAACAAATCAGTTAAAAAACAGTAAGTTGGACTGACAGCCAATAACAAGTCTTCAGTTATACATTATAGATATTATTAAAATAAAAAGCATCCTATGGACACTAGGTAAGTGGGTACGCCCATAACAAAAAACTAATTTCAACCAATACACAACAGAAACTGCTAGTATCTTGCTCACACGGCAAGTTAATCACAAAGCTAGTTATGTAATTGAATAAATGAAAAAGTTACGGCTAAAGCACCTCCTAACCTGTGTCCTAACCAAGGACACACTACTCAAAAAAACTTTCTTACAAAAAAAAACAACTGACTTCTAAAACAAAACACTACAAAGTGAAAAATAACTAATTTCGGAAGTCGGTGGCAAAAACGAATAGGTACACATGTTCGCGATCATGGTGTCTTTGTGTTTTGTATATCCGTCTTTGTCACCGACTTCCGAAAATTGTTATTTTACAATTTTTAGTTGCAAAAAGTACTGTTCAGCTGCATCCGGTCAGACTGGACGCTGCTGTCAACATAGTTGGGAATAGGCTCCTGAAATCTATAGTAGACCTTCATTATAACCCATATGGATAAAAAAAAAGTTCTCATTAATATAAATGAATTGAGTCCAAACACAAGGTAACTACTGTAAATCGTTGAGGAGTTCCCTAAACTGACCTTTGTCTTCATCATCAGCTCCCTAATGATAGTCACCACCCATAAAGGTGTAAAGTTCTTATCAATAGAAATTATTCAAGCACAAACACAAGGTAGCTGCTGTGAATCGTTGACGAGTTCCCTCGCCTGTCTACCGGCTCCATCATCAGATCTACTTCAGACCCTTATTAAATTGTAGCGCTTTAAAATACCTAATGAAAAATCTTACAAATTCACTAGCCGTCCCTACAAGTTTTGAAAGTTACCCTTGATTTCTCTGGTCTTCCACCCTCAAACCCTGATGTCCTTATCATAGTTATCATGGGACCACCTTGGGAAGGTCTTCTTTCCAACAGAATTTTTTTTATCAAAATTGGTTCATAAACGACGAAGTTATGCGCGAACAAACTTAAAAAAAAAAACATATACGGTCGAATTGAGTAACCTCCTCCTTTTTGAAGTCGGTTAAAAAATGACACAACTTATTTAAATTTCTGCTTGCTTGCAGGCACTATATACGAATTCTGACGATAATTTGTTGTTGTTTTGGTGGTAAGCAGTGATACAATCGTTGGTCAAGCGCGCTAGGTTATTAGCCTATTCACTCAAAAAAAAACTGAGTGAATATGAAGGAAGACGGCAGTTGAGCGAGGTGATGCAATGTTAAACCCAACAACACATACAACGATGCTGCACCAGAGGGAGATTGATGTAGAGACTATTCACGACCAAACTCCCGACACAACAACATTTGGCGCATCGTACCCGGCACACATCGCAACACAACTGCTCAGATTCGTCCAACGTACGGCT
This sequence comes from Sesamia nonagrioides, assembly GCA_017933935.1. Taxonomy (NCBI): domain Eukaryota; kingdom Metazoa; phylum Arthropoda; class Insecta; order Lepidoptera; family Noctuidae; genus Sesamia; species Sesamia nonagrioides. Next base: position 29,837 of record JADWQK010001240.1, read on the forward strand.
TCACCAGATATATCGGCACATCTACGTTTTTAATATTTTACAGAAACAAGGATCAAACATAGTCAGCCTATGATGTCCCCTCTACTAGGTAACAGCCCTCCTCTCGTTGCACGTTCCTAGACACTTCACCAACTATGCCAGCAACTGTGTACTGACTCGTATTGCTCGAACTTATAACTCGGAAATCTCAGAAGTCTATTTATTCAACAGTATAATAATAATAAATATATACGGACAAATTATACAGATTGAGCTAGCCCCAAAGTAAGTTCGAGACTTATGTTATGGGATACTAACTCAACGATACTATATTTATAATAGATACATATACAATATGTAAAGAAAACCCTGTCCGACCCATAAGGATAATAAAGGTTAGGTAAACACTTGACCAAATATAATATAAAATTTTACATAATCATCACAGTAACAATAATAATGAATTTTGAAATAATCTTTTTTTCCCGGGTATTAATTCCAATTTCCCGGAAATTTAGTAATTTTTAAAAAACTTACAACACCATTTGTGGCGGAGCGAATAGCGATGCGACCACGTGCCGCATCCCCCGCCCCCTTCACCCGCGCATACATGCGCGGGTGAAGGGGGGCGGGGCTATCGGGTTGCCTACCGCACATGCATTAAGTTACCTCGCTTTTTCGAAATAATATTTATTTTTTTTGGGGGATATTTTTTTAAGTTTAGCCCGGCTTTGTAGGCATTATTAGAATCAGTTCACGATACCTAACAATACCTTCACGGATCAGACAGGGTTTTCTTTACATATTGTATAGATAAATATCCAAGACCCAGGCCAATAAGGAAAAGATCGTTTTCCATCATGATCTGGCCGGGGAACGAACCCGGGGCCTCCACGTCACAGGCAGGCGTGTTGACCGTTGCGCCACGGAGGTCGACAAGTGTAATAAACAGACGTTCACTAAACGAATAGCGGTAACTATGGAGGTAACTCTAAAACGGAGACCAGTAACAAGCAGGCAACCCTTTTCTTTTTCTGCTATCTTCTATCTTATACTATCAATGTTCAACCCCATTCGATTTTTATTTCAAAATTGTTTCAATATTGATAATCTTAAGTATTGTATGTTTTTTCGGTGGTAGGCCATAACATTGCCTGCCCTCAGAAGTAGGCGATTAACTTTTTTAAATTACTTATTTCATCGCCACTGCTCTCAAAACGGTGAAGAAAACGGCATGTCATACAGCCAAAAACATCGAACACATGTGACATCTACCAAACCGCACTGAGCCAGCGTGGTAGATTACGGCCCACAACCTCACACCGAGAGGAGGCCTGTGTCCTAACAGTGGCAACATTATAGGCTAATTATGTTATGTACACTCAATTTGCAGTTTTCATTAATAATTCCAAGCAAATGCTCGCGCGGTACAACCTGCGACCACATGGGACATGGACGGCACGACATAGGGGTGAATGACCCTGTAATCCATTACCCTTAGCACTGACATTTAATCCTATTTGAAACACGTGTCCAGTATTTTTAAGTAAAGAATCTGTGCACAAAATTTCGAAAAAACATGATAAAAAGTCAGAAAGTTATGAGCTTGTTATTACTTGGTTTTTTTTTGTTTTTTTGTTTTATTAGTTGAAACTAGTGCTTGACTGCAATCCCGCCTGATGGTAAGCAGTGATGCAATCGTTGATGGTAAAACGCACTAGCTTATTAAGCCTATTCACTCAAAAAAACTGAGTGAATAGAAAGACAGACGGCAGTTGAGCGAGGTGATGCAATGTTTAACCCAATAATACGACCAACGATGCTGCGCCAGAGGATGATCTGGAGACCCTCGACGACCATACTCCCGACACAACAACATTAGCATTTGGCTGTCCCAACAAAAATATGGTACACGCTCCGCTCGGGCGGGCGAGCGGTGCATTGACCTCTAGCGTCAGTTGTTGCGCGGGCGATCGTAAACTGTGTGTCGCGCTCGGTAACCACACTGCAACAATTTGTAAATGGATTTGGGAAAAAATATAACATGCTGTAAAAATGACTGGAATTGATTCAGTTGCTTATTCTGAACAAACTATATTCAGGTTTCGCATAAACAAATAATACCTAATGAAAAATAGCCCCACGGGTCAATTTTCAATGTTGTGCAACGCTTGCCGAGGTCGGTCCGTGGATGGATCACAGTCCATCATGATTAAATACTGAGACTCCTCTGTGACTTAATTCCCCCTTAGTTCTATTTTCCTGAGTTGATGGGGTTAGGATTGATATGAGCTATAGCATAGTTGGAAGCTATAACTATTTCTTTAATTATCACCGTTCTTTGTAAATCCTTTAGAATTCCGTAGTTAGTATGTCAACTTTCTTTGAGGAGTGGCTAGAGAGGCGCCACGGCACCCTCATCTTCCGCCTGACGCAGGTCCTCACCGGACACGGTTGCTTCGGTAGGTTCCTGTTCCGTGTAAGGCGGGAAGAAATGCCAGGGTATCGCCATTGTGTGGATTGCCCTGAGGACACGGTAGAGGTCTGCCCAGCTTGGGTAGAGCATCGCCATGTCCTCGTACCGGCGATCGGTGGCCAACTTTCACGTCCGACCCTGGTCCAAGCCATGGTCCGGAGCGAGAGTGCATGGCAGGCCGTCACCTCCTTCTGCGAATCAGTAATGCTGGCAAAGGAGGAGGCGAAGCGCGTAAGGCAGCAGGAATCCCAGCGCCCTCACGGCACTAGCTGCCGCAGGAGACGCCCTGATCGGGAGACGACATCAAACTCCCAACCACCGTAGGCGCGGGCTTGCGGGCTGTGAACAGTAGGCAGCTCACCGCCCGATAAGGACCAGGCACGAGTCGACGGCACGCTATGTTTCACGCGCGCCTCAAAGAGATGTCAGCACATCGTGACGGGGTCCACGAAGGCCGATGCCTGCTGGGTCTGGGTTGCGGGTTGGTTAAAAAAGAAACCGCGGCCCTGGCGCATAAGCAAGTGAAGAAATACGGGTGGGTTTTAGTCAGTAAAAGTCTGACACGCGCTTCCACTCCGCCCAGAGCGGGATAGGTCATTTGATGATATCCCATCCCAACGAAAAAATAGTTATTTGTTATACAAGAGTGCAAAGTTGCTTTCTAACCGCGTGTTCAATTTTGATGACCGAGCAAGCGAAGGATTCTAAAATTGAATCACGAGCGCAGCGAGTGATTCAAAATTAGAATCCTGAGCGTTAGCGCGATTCAAAATTAGAGGGTTAGCGATCAAAAGGACACGAGGTGAAAAATCTTTGCACTCGAGTGCAACACGTAACTTTTCATTCCACCTCAGCGAGGAAATGACTAAATGCAATAAAAAAATGTTTACAATCACAAGATAGGTACACTTTTATTTCAGTTTAGGTATTAATTACTACATTATGACAGGTAAGTATTACAGAATAATCTTTAAATTATAATAAAATAATACTAAAGTATAATTAAGAAAATTTTAAAGTGACGTTGCAACAGTTATTTAAATTGAGTGTAATATTTTTGTTTGGTACTGTAATATTGGTGTTAGTCACTTGTGTACTGTTTTTCGGTAAACTGTCTGTCATACTTAATAGTTGTACCGATTCATCGGATTCCCTTGGCGTGAATGTTGGAGAGAGAGGGAGATGGTTAGGTGTTTCATAACGGCTTATTTTTGATGTAGAAGGGCCAGTCCAAGTTTCCGATTGAGGCTCTTTCAGTGTAATGGCTCCTACGATGCCTTCACATATTTTAGACTTATTTTGAATGGAATCCTCTATGTATCCCTCTACAACTGCATTGGTCTTCCAGCCTCCGTGGCGCTTAAGGGACAGGAGATCAGCTCCGGAATCAGCCAAAAGTGTGGCTGAAGTTCGTCGGAAACAATGACCCGTGTACAACAGGGGTTCTGGAAGTTCAAGAAATGTTGCTATTTCTCGTGGGATACTGCCAATTTTATTAGTACCCATAGGCTGTCTAACACACTTTCCATTGCGATACTGTAGAAAAAAACGATTGATTGGAGTGTTAGGCGGCCGTAAGGCTTGATATTTCTCAACAATCGTTACGTATTCCTTGCGAATGACAAAGTTGCGGTCTCTTTTTGTCTTTGTATTAGGTAAATTAATTAATAGTAAGTCATCTGAATGTTTCTCAATGTTTTTGACATTAAGTTGTGTTAGTTCATTAGTTCGACATGCTCCGTTTATTCCAATAATTCATGAACGCATAATTATGCCTATCAACATTTACTAAGTATACTATTTAATTGAGATTAATATATGTACTTAAGTAGATACTGAATGTGCAACTGACTTACTTTTGCCGCCAAATATACGGAATCGGGTGCTTCGTTAAGAAACTTTTCAATATCAGATACTGTGAAAACCTTCGATTTTTTTGGATGATGACCAGATGAGGCTCTTTTTAAAAATGCTACTAATTTAGGATAGGTATCGATATGTATGTCTTTTTTCATCTTTATTGTTGCTTTTAGCATCGAATACCTACTCCATAGAGTGCTTGCTTTCTTGTTCTCGGATAATTCTATAAAATATGCCAGCAAAACGTTTTCTGAGAAAGTTTTGGCTCCTTTTGCTAGTCGCCACGTGTTGAACATATCGTACTGTTTTAAATACTTCTCGCGTGATTGTTGAGGTAGAAAGCTCATTTGCGCATTATTAACAGTTTCAGTCAATTCTGTTGGCGTCAAACAAACTTCCTCGTCGCTAGAATCACTCATTTTAGTTTTTCACTTGTTTTCAAGTTTCTTTTTTTTAATATAAGGTTTAACAATGACGTGAAAAAATGCCGCGTAAAGAACCGCGTACAAAGAAAATTGAAAAAAGAACACCAAGAAGGTTCCGAGTCTGAGTTTTTAACAAATTAAAAAAAAGTTGTATGATATATTCGGCACCATAGAGGTAACAGTAAATAGGTTTAATGTTTTTTTTTAATTTACAAACTTAGTGCACACGATGTTCTAAATTCAATTTACTTTATCCTCTAGAGAATAAAAACGGCTTTTCCAGTCAGATATTGAAGATTAAAAATACTCTTTCCGAGATGGTTGGATGAAAAACATATGTCAATCTAATGTAAAAAACAGACTATTTTTATATCTTATTTAACTCTTAAGCAGCGTTATTTATTCTGACGGACGAGAAACTGCAGAACCCTACACTGATCGTGATGCGACATGCTCATGGCCGGGTGTTGGATCCTTTTGTTACGGAACCCGAAGGAGACACAGTTGAATCTTTTAGCATGAACTTCATAAAAAACGACATTTTCATTCGTAGTACCAACATCGAAACAACTCTTATAAAACTAACCTTCATAATGATTTGAAAGCATTCATTATCATCACTACATATAAAACAAAGTTGCTTTCTCTTTCCCTATGTCCCTATGTATAATTAAATCTTTAAAATTGTGCAACGGTTGCAGTTTTTACATGCTTTTTATTAGCTTCACTTGTATGTTTGCTTGCTTGTTTGTTTGTTTGTCCGTCTCTAACTCTTTGGACTACGAGTGAGCGGCTTATTACTGTAAAATATCCCACCGTTTTCAATGCGTTCGTTCGTTCGTTTTTTGGAGTTTACTCCATAAGAATCGATTTTCATATATAAGGCGCCCGGTATGAGAAAAATCCGAGGGGTAAAACCTACTAACGAGTAACGAATTTTAAGCGTTACTATTTTAGTGGTGCGCAACTTTCTAATCTAAAAAAGTGGCATAATTATCTTTCTACAACTATATTTTGATAGTTATTAAGATAATGTTATATTTAAAAAAAAAAATTATTTATATTTTAATAATAATTAAAAAAAAATGTTTATAAAAAAAAGAATTTATTATCAACTTTCTTAAAATTGGTTAAAATTTTCATAAATATGCATTTATATTTTTTTTATTTTTTTATGATTTATTTTATAAATAATTTTTAAAATAATAATAATTTTTATTTTTTTTTCTCGTACTTATGGAGTAAACTCCAGTCGTGCGTCGGAGCTGACACACACACTTTTTTTTTTTTTAAAGCATGTCGAACTAAAAAGTTGAAAATAAATATAGTTTAAAAAACTAAAAAAACATGCTTTTAAAAAATATCAAACTAAAAAGTTAAAAATATATTTTAAAAAAGCGTGAGGCGCTTAATATACAAAAATTATGGCACAAAGCGCCTCACGCTTTTTTAAAAATTATTTTTAACTTTTTAGTTCGATATTTTATAAAAGCATGTTTTTTTAGTTTTTTAAACTATATTTTTTAACTAGATAGAGTGATTAAAGAGAAAGGTTTATATCTATAACTAGCTGTGCCCGCGACTTCGTTCGGGTGGTTGTCGAAAACAAAACAATGTCGTTTAGATAAGAGTAGGCTATATACATAAATATACTTCATTCAAGATGGTGGTATAGTATTTTTTTGGACAATAAAGAATTTGCGAATAATGACAGGATCATTATTCGCAAATTCTTTATTGTCCAAAAAAATACTATTTTTATATTTACTTTGGTATAGTTGATTACGTTAATGCTTCTCTACATATACTATGTTAGCGGTGAAATTACTTGGAGCATATACAAATTGTACGCGAGATTGTCGTTGTTCTACTGTTTCTGCTCGTCTTAGTTCATCTATTCTTTCCCTTTCAAATGCAAAATAACTTCATTGTTTGTTTGTACACCTGCCCCCCAATCGGCGAACACATTTTTGTCAAATGATTGCGAATAGTTGGGATCGTTATGTCTAGCTATTTGTAATCGTTCTTCTCTTTGTGAGAAAGATTCAAATTCGCGCGAGAGAGCGTGACGCTCTCGGTCAGAAGACAGACGTGCTTGTCGTACCTCGATACTCTCTTGTGAGCGCAGATCTGCGGTCCGAGTTCTTTGCGAACTTAAGCGCGACTCCCTTTCGGTGAAAAACTCTGAACAACTCTGATTAAGCAATGAACAATACCAACAACACTTGTGACCGAACAGCCTGCTAACTTATAAGAACGGTGCGTCGAACAGTCTCGTATGACAACGAATCGTCTGTTCGTAGTCGCGACTCAACGAATTGTCAACACTTGTTTCAAATATCAAGGAGCACCTTTACTTCGTACTTCAAACCAATGACCAAACGTAACCAAAAAGCCAATACTTCTTTTTCGACCCGTTTAGAATATCGATAATTTTCCAAGCAACCAAAGACCTCCTACGACACACTCAAGAACTTTTAAGACCTTTAGCGAAACTATATTTATCATATAACCACGACCGAGGATGATTCTCGCGCGGAAAATCTTAACACCGCCATTCAGAAAATGACACCATTTGTACAACGCCATCAATTGGATTTGGATTTCAACTATCAAAATTAGTTCTATTTTTAGTTTCAAGATGACGTTGCAAGTACCTACAATACTGAATTGCGTGTTGTAATGTTTTACTTCTTCAACTCACTAAATTAATCATATCCTTTGATAGAGTGAACCGTTTTCGATGAAACAAAAACTAAGTTACACCTCAAGTTGCGTATAACTTTTGTATATAAACATATCTGCATTGAATTCGTAGATTTATCGTGATGCGCGCACAAACAAACAGAAAAAAAAATCAAAAATGATGGAAATGGGTCCTGTCAGTTATCCTTTTTCTTTTTTGATATGGCATCTCGTAGTTGACCATTAGAGGCCGTGACTACTTAACCGGACTTTCCTGTGGATGCCTGTGGATGTGGATGATTTTTTTTCAATTTCTTCAATGTACAAAAATTACTTTTCAGCAGATTTATTATATGTACAATCAGCTGTAGAAGTCCATTCCCACCTTAAAGACTACTGTCGCCTGCGCTAAACCGGCCACGCACACTAACGCATTATTTTTATTATCGCAGTCTTCATCTTTCTTTAAAGTAATGCAAAATTTCGTAACTTCATTTGAAGTTAAGTTAGCGGCCGCACTTAACAATGGTCTATCATAAGCGAGCGATTGTGGGTTCGATCCTTAATAACGGCAAATCTTTTTGTTGTTTCATATAATTTAAAATTATGATAACTGATTTGTATTTTAAAATTAAAATGTTTGCAAATAATATTTAAACGAATAGGAAAATTTACTGGATATTTATACCAAAATAGGTTTTTATTATATGTTTTAGTTTACTATAGATGTAATATAATAAATAATATTATGCAATATATTATAAAGTTATATATTATTCGGTATAGATATACTTATACTAATAAATGAAACAAACGTTGAAATGGCAGCATTGTAATATTTTATATAAAAGTAATCCTTGACAAACTTATGATATTATTATGGTAAAAAATATAAAAAACATTTTTGGTTTTAGATATGAAAGTTATAGTATTACATGTTATCATTAAAGAGGTTATAGCTTAATTATTCATTTTCTTAAAGAAAAGAGGATTGAAGCTTAACCTGCATATTATTACAATCATAAAATAATCTATACTTAGAACACAAAACAGTGCTTATTACATTTACATTTTTTTTGCGTGTATACATGGTACTAGTACTTTCATCCTGCAGTGCCTTTTTTCGGAGTTTGAAGGTGTAACATCCGCACACCTGTGTTTATGTAATAGTATAAGTATCGGGTACTTTGTCCTCAATAAACAGTCTGTGGCTAGCCTCTGCCTTTCATTGACGTCTCATTGGCAACGAGTACGGGATCTTGAATTAATTTCTAGAAAGTGTAGTCAATTTAAAAAAAAAGCAATAATGCCGATCGGACAAAGTACCCGATACTTATACTATTACATAAACACAGGTGTGCGGATCTTACAGAAGGCATGAGATTATAATCTTCAAGCGCTTTCTTAGTTCAAAAGTAAACGAACTTATTTCTTATCGAATTCCGAAATTATTGTTTTTATAATTTACCAAAAGTAATTTGTGTTGAAATTGCAAAAGGCGACATCTGTTAGCCATTAAGCCAACCGAACATATTACTGTCACTTAGCTAAATTACTTTACGAGTTGGTTTAGAGTCCGTTATTACGATATATAATGACATATATTTAAAACACTTTGTAGGACACTTCTGCACTGTGATTGTTATAAATTGTTTTTTTTTTTTTTTTAGCTCGATAAGTCTCCACCAGTATCGCCAGTTTATTTTTAAACCACTAATGCAACCTCTCTTCTTCGCAAGATTCAAAGGTTTATACAACGGTAAATATTGTTGTTTCGTTCCACTTGTCTCGACACATAAGTCACCTTCGTCCTCCAACCTCTTGACTTTGGCTTACAGTATTTCTCTAAAACAGTAACAAATTTATTACACACTTTCAACAAGAGATTGGTTTGACCCTACCCAAATAATAATAAAAACAACTTACACAAAAGCCGGTTTCATATTATGATATTTGAGATATATTGTTGCATATGCCTGCATATTGATTAAAAAAGTAAAACTAATAACACGAACTCGTAACCATATGTTCACCAACCAACAACAGCTAAGTAATATTATTTGAGTTATTGTAGTTAATAATAGTTATTGTAGGTAGTGGAATAATTTTTGTTCAGTTTGTTTCAAATCTACCGTCATCTTTTTATAATGACTCTAATATAGAAAAAATCTTAAAATAAAGTATCATCGTTAAGTTGCGGATCGGTATTTTTACATATTTTTGTTGTCAGCATTCATAACTCACCAATAAACATTTCAAAAATATTTTGTAAGTTATTAGATTTGAACTTGAACCACCTTGTACGCCTATCAAGACGAGAACCGCTAGGCTATTTAAGCACTTACTGTGAGGGTTGAAATTAGTAAGTAGTACCTAACAATCATAAGCGGGCAGCAAGTTGTCAAAGTGTATAAGTGTGTATCAAACTTTATTATAGAAGAAGGTCGTAACTACAACTAGTATTGCTTGGCCATAGTTTTGTGAGATTGTAACTCGACTTTTGGTCTTGACTGTAACTATCAATCAAATCAAACTATCAATCAAAAATATGATATAAACACTGGAAATCAATGTCTAAATGAAGTCGTCGAGACACAACCGTCAGCAATAGCCCGCGCGTTCTGATTCCGCGCGACAGGCAGGCTTTATGACTGTGATTCGTTGGTGGGAGAAGTGGTGGGAGGCGTCCGACGTGACGGCACAGTGGTGACATGCGCGTGAGCTGCGCGCGGTACTGGACAGTACTTAGATATTGCAACATTACTTTATTTTTCTAAAATAAAAGATTTTTCTAAAATAAAAGTAGCCTAAGTTACTCCTTATTACATAAGCTATCTGCCAGTGAAAGCCCCGTCCAAATCGGTCCAGCCGTTCCAGAGATTAGCCGGAACAAACAGACAGACAAAAATTTTAAAAATGTATTTTGGTATGTGTACCGTATATACATTCATATGCATGTAGTACAAAGCGGTTATTTTAATATTACTAACAGACACACCAATTTTATTTATTTGTATAGATAATGAAAAAAAAAATATATATTAAATAGTGGAGAAATTCTATTATTTTTGAGGTTTCTAATGCGGCTAATCATATTTTTCTGCGTTTGCAGTAAAACGCAAACCTGACCTTACGAGATATAACATAATGTACTAAATATTGTACATATTGAAAAGGTCTACAGAAAAGTCCGCGATGGTATATGCCTATCTCTTATGGATATCCTACCATAACATTTCTTTGTCATTTACTTTTTATGACAAATATTGGCTAATTTTCGAAGAGATTTTAACCATAGCAGCATTAATCCATATCCAATTTAATACCTTAAGACGCGGTGAATATACAACTTTTAGGTATTTGAGGGGGTGAAGCAGACGAAGTGCGACACGACTAGCCCCGCCCACTGCGGGGCGCTCCGCGCGAGTACATTGATGCGTGATGCGTCGTGTATCGAGAAATACGCACGTTCTATTAAATCTATACCAACCATTCTCTATTCCATCTACATTTAGAAGCGTAATTTCACAACCCAAACGCGAAGCATAATTGGCTCTGTTCGTCAAAGTCCCGGTTCGCATTAGACATCCACGGCGAGCACCAGGTTCGAATCCCACATACGTTTACTTTACCTTGCGATTTTCGAAAATGTACATTTTTTACATATTTTCATTTTTTATTATTACTTTTGTTTTCTTTTTTATTTTTATAATGCGCTTTGTCCGTTCTGCTTATTTTTTTTGTGTTATGGCCCTTTTTTCATGAAACTGTTAGTTTACATCATTCTAAGCACTAGTACAAACCCGACTTCGATAAGAGTTGCAGTTTTGAAGAAAAAATCTTTTATTTTTTTTTAAATATGCGATTTTTTAACAGTTACTCTAAACAGCTGTTTATAAATAATAATTTCTAGAAATAATATATACTTCATTTCTAGAAATTACTATTTATAAACACATACAGGTGAAGAAAAATTTGCCGCGAAAAAATAAAAAGAAAGAATAATTACAGAAAAAAATGAAATAAAATATCGGCAAAAATACAACAGTAAATTAAAAAGCATTTATTTCAATTAAAACCTACAAAAAGCGTATAATGTAAACCTGGGGTTTGAACCCGGGCAAAAACGAAATATGATTATTCATCAACAAACAGACACATAAATATAATTATTTTCTGTGCGGGGTAAAGCAAAAACTGACATAGGTCCGTCAAGCAGCGCGCCTCAGCGGTCACTGTCGCTAAGCATAGAAGTGAAAGAGAAGGCAATGGACGCCGCGATGGAACGACGTTTCGTTCACGTTATTTATCATTAAATACATTATTTATTTTAGAATATCTTAGGTAAATCGATAAACAAAAACAATGGTTTCATTTACTATTATATTTTACATCGCTCTTCTCAATTTTATCAAGATTTGATGATTAATAATACAGTTACAACGGTTATAAATTCAATTTTAGTGGTTACTTTAGGATTTTTTTCGTGTTTCAAAACGTGTTTTGAAAACAATGGTTTCCTGCTACATATAATCAAGATTAACATATAAATTTTTGGCTCCTCTGAAATGGATACATTTGGCTAAAAAACTGTTTTTTGAAGCCTATTTTTACTGAGCACAGCGCCTTAAATACATTGTTGACCCCTTACACTTTACAGCATATTATTTAAATTAATATTTTCGGAGACATTACAGATTTAAAAATAGCGGGCGTCGTGTTTGCGGCGGTACCGATCTGCCGGGACGGCGAGAGCGGCTAGCCGCTATGTTTTTTTATAGAACGTTCACAGTTTTCTATAGTAGATACATGTATTTTTAATATCAGCATTGCAGCTGTGCGAAGCCGGGGCGGATCGCTAGTATAATAATAATATTGATCAAGCAGCCTTATACCTAGTTTTTATAAATATCTTAGGTTCCTTCTAATGCAGCCTTGGCCTACAACATAGGTATGAAAAACGTTCTTAGACATTTCTTTTCCCACATCAAACACTCTTTTGTATTATATTCAAAATAAAATAATATCTTAAAACAACGAGCCACACACTAGCCCTTTTATTAAAAAACAAGGATTTTGTTTAGACCAGCGTAACATTACTGTCGATTTGAATCGTTTTGAAGCATATTGCTAATCCATTGCTCCATATTTTCACCAAATGTGTCTACTAAACTTCGTAAATACCGCAATGAATGTTGTTGAACTGTCAAAATGAAACCCATTGCTACTGATAGTGTGTTACGTAATTATCTTGCAGGTTTAAACTACCGTAATAGTCATTGAATTAACAACCAAACCGTTAAATAAATGCACTTCTTTATAATAAAAATGACAGCTTCGTTCGCTTTTAAGTTGACAGTTATGTCTTAAGAACTTTGTCTTAATCTCAATAAAGTTCGAAATACAAATATTGACTCGGAGGTTAAGAGAGAACTCTAGTATACAAACGTACCTATTCGCTGTTTTCTTTGTGGATAATGCTTTTAGAGCAATAATTTATTTTCTACAATTTTACACCGTGATTATACGTGCCCCTATCATTTGATTTTTTCCTAAACTTAATTAATAAAAACTTTTTACCAAAAAAATGAGAAATGAATATACAAGTTCATGGTCATGGTGTCTTTGGTTTTTGTATATTCGTTTTTGCCACCGACTTCCAAAATTAGTTATTTTTCACTTTGTAGTGTTTTTTGTGGAAGTCGGTTGTTTTTTTTTTTTTTTTTGGTAAAAAGTTTTTATTTTACAATTTTTAGTTGCAAAAAGTACTGTTCAGCTGCATCCGGTCAAACTGGACTCTGACGCCAACATTGTTGAGAATTGGCTAGCAAGCAAAAGCCTTTTTTTATTTGAATTTTAAATTTTGGTTTAAATATCAAACTACTGAATTGATTTTTATAAAATTTCTCTGGGACCGGAATGAATGTATGAGCATTGCTAGAGATGGCACGATTACCCGTATTAATTTTAGTCTCTTGATTTTTTTGATTGTCGTATCAGCATGTCGGGTATCTGTGGCTAGTGGTTGTCCTATGTTAAACTTTAATGCTGTAAATTGTTGAGTACTTCCCACGACTGTCTATGGTCTTTACTATCAGATCTACTACAGACTTCTCATCAATATAAATGAATTGATACCAAACACAAGGCAGTTAATTAATGTAAATTGTTGAGGAGTTCCCTGAACTGACCTTTGTCTTTATAATCAGCTCAACAAGCACGAACATAACGTAGCTGCCGTGAATCTTTGAGGAGTTACCTCAACTGTCTCTCGGCTCCATCATCAGATCTACTGCAGACCTTCATTATAACCCATATGGATGCAAAATTCTCATTAATATAAATGAATTGAGACCAAACACAAGGTAACTACTGTAAATCGTTGAGGAGTTCCCTGAACTGACCTTTGTCTTCATCATGAGCTCCCTAATGAAAATCACCACCCATCTAGGTGTAAGGTTCTTATCAATACAAATTATTCAAGCACAAACACAAGGTTGCTGCTATGAATCGTTGAGGAGTTCCCTCGCCTGTCTCCCGGTTACATCATCAGATCTACTCCAGACCTTTATTAAATTGTAGTGTTTTAAAATACCTAAAGAAAAAACTTACAAATGCACTAGCCGTCCCTACAATTTTTGAAAGTTCCCCTTTATTTTTCTGGTTTTCCACCATCAAACCCTGATATCCTTGTCATGGGACCACCTTGGGAATGTCTTCTTTCCAACAGAAAAAGAATTATCAAAATCGGTTCATAAATGACGAAGTTTATCATCATCATTCTCCTGCCCTTATCCCAATTTATTTGGGGTTGGCGCAACATGTCTTTCATAAATGACGAAGTTATGCGCGAACAAACATAAAAAAAAACATACACGGTCGAATTGAGTAACCTCCTCCTTTTTGAAGTCGGTTAAAAAGAAATACAATACTTCAAAATCGCGAAAGACAACCCGTTTTTTACTGTGATGTTCAGATGACTATTAGACAAACGTGATAAGTTTTTGACAAAAAAGAAAATAATAAAAGCATAGGTATACTTTTCCCCTAAATATTGATGTAAACATAATTGAGATCTGCCGTGTTTTGAAACAGAAACCAGCGGAATACGTAACGTCTTTGGTCAATGTTTTTGTAGATAAAATCAGCCTGAGCTGCAACTGTCCTTTTCGCACTTTACCTGGAGAGGTTGGAAGCAGAGCGACGGCAATAGTTGCTTCAAATACTTATTTTCCAAATTCCTCGGCACTAGAGTCCTCTCTTAAGTCTGGAACTAAAGTTAGATTTCGCTTTGTAATAAGGGGGTATACTGTTTAAAAGGTATTCAGCAACTCTACGTTTAAAAGGTACGTAGAAACTAGCGCCGTCTAGCGGAAAGTCATGTAACAGGTCACGTATAAAAGTAGGTATAAATATCTCAATCGGTCCCAAACTTCTATGTGACCGTCTGGGAGGGTTACAAGTTTTGATGTCATAACAAAAGTTTCGATGAGATCTGATTACAGAGGAAAAGAAGGTACGGTATGAAGGTATAAGGCCCCGTTCACGGCCTTCGGCGTCATTAGAAGCGACCTGTGTCAAGCGACACATGAAAATTGAATAAAATAAAAATATTGATGAATAGATTTAATTTTGACAGTTCAATAACATTGATTGCTTTGTTTATGTTGCAGAGCAGACAACATTTTCGGATATAATTATATGGTTTTTGACGGGAAAGATAAGATGAGTGTCACGCCCATTTTTCATTGGACTTTTAAATTATTTATAGTGTCGTTTACTAAATAAAATCGCGTGATTTATGTAGTAAAAAGTGCATTCAATAAATAATTCTTATAGAACATTGAAATATCGCAGCATAGTGGCCATATTATGACTTTCCCTAAAACCTCCCTCGTAGACGTTTCAAGTGGCCGTCTTTTTCGACTGTCATAAGTGATATCCGCCATTATTGTGAAATAAAATTTAAAGAGTTTTTATAATTTGTTACACGTGTTATTGGCAAAATTGTAGTATCTATTCCACATGGGCCATTGATCAAGAGTTGAAATTGAAGTTTGATATATATTTTTTTATTAGTTATAAACTAGTGCTTGACTGCAATCCCGCCTGATGGTAAGCAGTGATGCAATCGTTGATGGTAAAACGCAGTAACTTATTAACTAGCACTCAAAAAAACTGAGTGAATAGGAAGGAAGACGGCAGTTGAGCGAGGTGATGTAATGTTTAACCCAACAACACGACCAACTATGCTGCGCCAGAGGATGATCTGGAGACCCTCCATGACCAAACTCCCGACACAACAACATTAGGCACATCGTACCCGGTACACATCGCAACACAACTGCTCAGACCCGTCCTCCGTACGGCTTCACCAGACATCATGCCGGAACACGACGAATCGCTTGGCGGCAAGACTTTGTCTGGTGGGTGGTAACTTATGCCGGCGGCTAAATGTAATTATGAAATATTGTTTTAGCAATACCCTTCAAAATCATTCAGATTGTGACTGTATTAGTGTTACGCAACGAGAGCGCTGCAAGGTAATTACGTAACACACTATCAGTAGCAATTGCTTTCAGTTTGACAGTTCAACAACATTCATTGCGTTACTGACGTTGTTGAGCCGAAACATTTATTGAACATATGGAGCTGTGGGTTAGCAATATGCTTGAAGATTATTCCAATAGGCAGTAATAGTTTGTTAGGTATGTGATTAACTTCCAGCAGGGTACATTACATTGTCAGCAGAAATAGGTTTCATTTTGACAGTTCAACAACATTCATTGCTTTATTTACATCATTGAGCAGACGCATATTATAGTATGGGGTAATGAATCCATACTATCCATACTAATATCCATAATAATCTTTGTCTGTCTGTCTGTCCGACTTTCACGGCAAAACTAATGAACCGATTGTAATGAAATTGGGTACACAGATAGTCTAGAGCCTGAGAAAGGACATAGGCTATATAACATCCTGCTATGACCAATAGGAGCAGAGCAGTAACAAAGCATGTTGGGAAAATGGGAGTGAACGCGGACGTACATATTGCTCCCATTATTTTAGCAGGCGCTTATTTTATATCAACTGAGCTCCTGTAAACTGAGTTCCACGCGAACGGAGTCGAGGGCAACAGCTAGTTAGAAATATGTTCAAAATGATTCCAATTGATAGTATTGTATGTTACGAGATTAAGATCCTGCAACGCAATTGCGTAACATACCAACCAATTGCTATTGATAGCAGTAGGAATTGGTTTCAGGGGCCCAAGTCTTTCAATTTTTATAAGTTTGTCATTCCAACACGATTCCATTGTCATTGTGCTTATAAGTTCCTAATCTGCTAAATTCATAATAAATTCATGGTGATAAAATAAGATTTTCTAAAAACTGCTACACAAAGTTGAACGTTTATTAATATGGAGTCTAGTGTCAATGATTAACCACTGGTAAGTCATAATGACCCCATCTTGCGATCACTGATCGACCATTCTAACAATATTGTAATAGCAGACTAAGCCTGACAGTTCAACCACGTTCATTGCGTTATGCAGCAGATGCATTATTCGAATGTATGCAGTAATTAATTAGCAGAAAGTTCAAAGTGATTCCAATTGGTAGTAATAATGCGTGATGCAATTAGGGTGCTGTTCCAGTGAGTTACCGCGAAGGTCACATCGTGGGTACACGTGACATTTTCTAAACAACGTCTTCTTCCATTAGTTTTCTTCACGGTCGTTGTCGCAAGACACGTGTCGCTCGAGCGTGTCGCTCGCGGCATAGGGTGAAGTTACACGATACGAAGAAGTGAGTGAGATAGGACGGTGTCCTGTCGACCTTTTAGCCTCTTCAAGAAAGTTTCTTGGAGTGCTCTCTTTTCTTTTCCTTGTTTTTGTCCAACGGTTTTTATTTTATCATGTTTAACCAATCTTGTTGTGTTCTATCCATTTTTATCTAATGTTACCATTTTCTTTTATTTAATACTAGCTTTCTGCCGGCGTGGAATTCGCTTATATCGCGCTTTTTAGATTCCTCATTTTCGGGGACTAATTATCGTATAGTTCAGCTTCTAAGTTTAAATGTGCATGTATTATTAGTCGTTTGCAATATATTACCTTGTTTTAAACGATACAGCGTCATCTATCACCGAACTGGGTATGAAACTAACAATATTTTTGTTATCCCTTGGGAATATAACTTTTTTCCGGGATTAAGTATCCGGACTTCTAACTTGACGTCTGCAAAATTTCAAATCAAACGGTTAAGCAGTTACGGCGTGAAAGTGGAACAAAAAACTCACTAGTAAGGAATAGTAAGGATTATCTTCCTTTATCTCATTTTGTTTTATCATCATCATCATCAGGATATAGCAGTCCACTGCTGGACATACAGCCCTTCTATTAAATGCCATTCATCTTCGGCTTTTCGACAACTCTCATTTACCTGCTACCAGCTATCCTTCGAAGATCGCTGCTCCACCTAGCCTGAGGGCGTCCCACCTTACGTTTAACAATTCGAGATTTCCACTCAAGAACACGTCTACCCCAACGATCATAGGTTCCACGGTGTTGAGGTTGCATTTTAATATTGTCTCTGGCTGATGATTTTTATAAAGAAATTAAATTCAAGCTTAGAAGAAGTCAGATTCGACAGAAATGAGAAAAATGTTTTGATGAAATGTGAGCGTTTGATGGTTTATTAATCGTTCGCACATGTTCTTGGCAAAATTGTGGCGTCTCTCCCACAAAGGCCATTAATCAAGAATTGAATTGAATTGAAATGTGAGTTGTAAAAATGCGGTCAAAAGGAAATGTTTAAATTTATAGAGATGATCCTATGATGAGATATGATGTTTTTATAGAGTTTTGGTGTTTTAAAGCATGAAGTGAAAATAAAGTTTATCCGAGTGGATTATGGTTGATTTTAATTTGTGAAGCTTTTACTACAGAAGGGTCGTAGGAGGTACTGCATCCAATTCATTTAATTATTACAACACACTGCTAGTGTTTATTTTATTTATTCCTTTAATTCAAGCAAGTAGGGCCCATAGAAAATACAATACAAAATATAAAAAAAAAAATTGATATAGTTTATTTGTACTAACTAATAAATAAAAAAGATCACAACAAATACAACACTATACTATTAAAACTTAAAAAGTACTATAAATACATATAACATAACAACTTAAACTACTGTACACGGAAATACTATAAATACATAGGACCGAGACAAAAACAAATTTCTTTGTTTTTTTTTTTTTTTGAACTCGGCGCATCCAGATCTATATGATTATCTATAGTGGTGAGGGTTTTGAGCAACTTCGGGCACATACATACATACAGACAGACATACAAACATACGCACTTTATATTAATGGATAACATAACAACTTAAACTACTGTACACGGATCATCGGCGTCGTGTTTCGCTGACTGGTGTCATGCAGCCGGCCGTAGCTCTTCTTTCAGGAACTTGTCGAGATCATGCGTCGGAACGCGTACCACGAACGACTTGAAGTACGTGTTGTGGCGCGGCTCCAACATCTCAACCCTCACAGTCCGTATGTCCGACCCATTGCCACCTAAGTTTGCTTATCTGAAAGCTATGTCGACAACTTTGGTTCGGTTGGATGCGGATCTAATCCCTCAGAGAGACTCCAAGCAAGCTCTCTCCATAGCTCGCTGAGCGAATTTGAATTTTTGAATCAACCGTACCGTGACCTTATTTGTAGTTGTACTTATGTAGGGATGACAGAAGGTCATGCTACCCGAAACTGTCAAATATTCCCAATCAACCTTAAGCCTTAATCCTTTAGAGATAAAGTTGAAAATCTAATAAAGGAATCTGACAGATTGTAGTAGCTTGATGTGCTGTCATCTTTGCAAAATCCTACTAATATTATAAACGTGAAAATTTGTGTTTGGTACTCATTCACGCAAAAAATACTGAACGGATTTGGATTAAATTTGGCACACAGTTGGTCCATAACAAGGATTAACTTAAATGAGAAAATATAGTCCGGATATTCCCGGGATCGGAACTTACGCAGGTAAAACCGCGGGAAACAGTTCACATTTATATAGAGAGAAAAAAGGTTGATAATGATGCTATCATCATCATCATCATCAACAACTTTTTTTATCATCCCACTGCTGGGCACAGGTCTTCACTCATACAGAGAAGGATTGAGCGTAATCACCACGCTTGCTCAATGCGGTTTCCTCATTTAACTATACTAATATATAAAGCTGAAGAGTTTGCTTGTTTGTTCGCGCTAATCTCAGGAATTACTGGTCCGATTTGAAAAATTCTTTTTGCGTTGGAAAGCCTATTAATCCAGAAAGGCTTTAGGCTATATAACATCATGCTACGACCAATAGGAGCGGAGCATAACTAACTCCACGCGAACGAAGTCGCTAGCGGCCGCTAGTTATTAATATAGAACATTGCTTCATTGATAAGATAAATTAATATCAAAGAAGCAAAGTTCTAAATTCTCGAAATATCTAGCTAACTAATATCCCCATACATCGAGGGACTGGAATAATTTGCCAGCGGCGGTGTTACCGTCGGACTACAATTTGAGTGTCTTCAAGGCTAGAGTGAATAGGCTCTTAATAAACTAACGCGATTTACCATCAACGTTTGCATCACTGCTTACCATCGGCGGGATTGCGGTCAAGCACTAGTTTATAAAAAAAAATTATGTCAAACTGGAAGTACACCCCGTGTGGTACCGGGCCTAGAATTGTACCAACCCATATCCTCCCGTGGGTGTCGTAAGAGGCGACTAAGGGAAATCACCAGGGAAGCGGGCAGCAGCGCTTCTCCTGTGTAATATCAAATCACTGCGATCCCCAACCCGCCTGCCAAGCGTGGGGATTATGGCAAACCACCCCAATGATGCACACGATACAGCCCAGGCCCCTAGTCCCCGGCAGCTCCGCTATTCCAGTCTACGGTAGCGGACTCGGTTACGGCGGAGCAAGGGGTGCTAGGAATCTCCGGCAGAGGTCCGGCTACCATCACAAACGACGACCTTTGGCCCTGGCAACATTTAACACGCGCACACTACGGACCGATGAGAAGATTGTCGAACTGGAGGAAGAACTGGGCCGGTTGCGCTGGGACATTGTGGGGTTATCTGAAGTCCGAAGAGAGGGAGAGGACTCGATAATCCTGAAGTCTGGCAACCTGCTCTATTTCCGGGAAGGCGACCAGCTGTCCCAGGGTGGTGTCGGGTTTATTGTCCACAAGTCCCTCGTGAACAACGTGGTTAAAGTCGGGGGCCTTTCGACTCGGGTGGCGTACCTTGTACTGAAAATAACAAAACGATATTCGTTAAAGGTTATACAGGTCTACGCCCCGACGTCTAAACACTCTGACGATGAGGTGGAGGCCATGTATGAGGACGTCAGTAGAGCCATACATTCCTCCAAAACCCACTATACCGTTGTCATGGGGACTTTAACGCAAAACTGGGCATGCGAGAGGCGGACGAGACGAAAGTGGGGCAATTTGGAGTTGGAAATCGGAATCCCAGAGGTCAGATGCTAATGGATTTCATGGAAAGGGAAGGACTCTTTGCGATGAATTCTTTTTTTCAGGAAACCATTGCACCGCAAGTGGACCTGGCTCAGCCCCGATGGTCAGACCAAAAACGAGATAGACTTCATAATGTCAATGAGAAGGCAAGTGTTCAACGATGTCTCCGTGATCCATGCGGTAAAAACCGGGAGTGATCACCGTATTGTTAGAGGCATCTTGAACCTCAACATTAGGCTCGAACGCTCTCGACTTATGAAGTCTACGCTCCGTCCAGCGTCAACACAACTCAAAAACCCCGAGAGCTTTCAGATCGAACTACAAAACCGCTTCGAATGCCTCGGTGAATGCGTAGATGTGGACGACTACAACAACAGGTTTGTGGAAACTCTCCAAACGGAAGGGTCTAAGTTCTACAAAACCCTCCGTTCAAAAAGACAGAAGAAGATCTCCGGTCCCACCCGCCGGCTAATGGAAGAAAGACAGGAGGTGATCTTAAAATCCCCTGATGACGCTTCGCGCATCAGATGCCTTAACAGACAGATCTCAAAGTCTCTGACTCGCGATATACGCCAATTTAATACAAATTGTATTAAGGAGGCTATCGAGCGGAACAAAGGCTCCAAAGTGTTCGCACGAGAATTGTCTGTTGGACAGAGTCTACTTGCGAAGCTGAAGACTGGGGATGGTAGGATCGTCACTTCCAAGCCCGAGCCTTTGGGTGAGATCGAGAAATTCTACGGAGAGTTATACACATCAACACACGCACCTGTTGTAAGCCTGGCTAATGATCCTAGAGCCAGACTAACCCGACACTACACCGACGATATCCCGGACGTCAGCCTGTACGGGATTGGTATGGCCCTGAAACAGCTCAAGAACGATAAGGCGGCTGGAGATGATGGAATTACGGCTGAGCTTCTGAAAGCGGGTGGCAAACCGGTTCTTAAAGCGCTTCAGAAGCTATTTAATTCCGTCATTCTTAAAGGCGAAACGCCTAAGGCGTGGCACAGGAGCGTGGTGGTTTTGTTTTTCACAAAAGGTGACAATACCCTCCTGAAAAACTACAGACCGATATCCCTCCTGAGCCATGTCTACAAGCTGTTTTCTAGGGTCATCACGAATCGTCTCGCTCGCAGGTTTGACGACTTCCAGCCTCCCGAACAAGCAGGCTTCCGAAAAGGTTTTAGCACCATAGACCACATTCATACGCTGCGGCAAGTTATACAGAAGTCCGAGGAGTATAACAAACCACTATGCTTGGCGTTTGTGGACTATGAGAAGGCCTTCGATTCGATTGAGACTTGGGCGGTGCTACAGTCTCTCCAGCGGTGCCAAATTGACCATCGATACATTGAGGTGATAAGGTGTTTGTACAAAAACGCCACCATGTCAGTCCGTCTCCAGGATCAGGACTCGAAACCGATCCAACTGCAGCGTGGAGTGAGACAAGGAGATGTCATATCTCCTAAATTGTTCACTGCTGCGTTGGAAGATGTCTTCAAGCTCCTGGACTGGAAAGGACTTGGCATCAGCATCAACGGCGAGTACATCACTAATCTCCGTTTCGCAGATGATATCGTGGTCATGGCTGAGACCCTGGAAGACTTGGGCAAAATGCTCAATGACCTCAGCAGAGCTTCCCAATAAGTGGGTCTAAAAATGAACATGGATAAGACGAAGATCATGTCGAACTCTCATGTCGCACCCACTCCAATTGTAGTTGGTTGCTCTGCACTCGAAGTTGTTGACGAGTATATATACCTGGGACAGAAAGTCCAGCTAGGTAGGTCCAACTTCGAGAAAGAGGTGTCTCGGCGAATCCAGCTCGGTTGGGCAGCGTTCGGGAAGCTACGCTACATCTTCTCGTCGTCAAAGATACCACAGTGTCTCAAGACGAAAGTCTTTGACCAGTGTGTGTTGCCAGTGATGACTTACGGAACTGAAACGTGGTCGCTCACAATGGGCCTCATACGAAGGCTCAGAGTCACACAAAGGGCAATGGAAAGAGCTATGCTAGGGGTTTCTCTGCGTGATCGAATCAGAAATGAGGAGATCTGCAGAAGAACCAAAGTCACCGACATAGCTCTGCGAGTCGCTAAACTCAAGTGGCAGTGGGCAGGGCACATTGCTCGTAGAACCGATGGCCGATGGGGCAGCAAGGTTCTGGAGTGGCGGCCACGTACTGGAAGACGCAGCGTAGGGAGACCCCCAACAAGGTGGACCGATGACCTGGTGAAGGTCGCGGGAGGCCGATGGATGCGGGCAGCACAAGACCGGTCATCGTGGAAAGCCTTGGGGGAGGCCTTTGTCCAGCAGTGGACATCTATAGGCTGAGGAAGAAGAAGAAGAAGAAGGAAGTACACCTGCCAGAACGGGTAAGGCTTCACAGCAGACGTCATTCGCTCATAAATTTCATTCTGTTTTACTGGTAATATTGGCTAAACTTTATCACAAAGTATTTTGTATTTTGAAATGAATATTAAAAATACAAAATATATCTCGAAAGGTATTTCAAATAAAATACAAAATGCTTTTTACTAAAAAGCATTTAAATACAAAATACAAAATAGCTATTTTGCATTTTGTATTTGCATTTTAAATAGAAGTATTTCAAATAAATCGCATCTCTGACTTCCAGTCGATCTTGAAGTACAGCGACGTGCTTCAATGTACTACTCCGCGAGGGAGGAGGCCATGGACGCTAGCTTTGTTACACAATGCGACCTCAATAGAATTTCTAGGTTATTAAAACCTCAGACTGACGTCTGGGAGGACCTCTTATCCGCATGGCAAAGTAGGTGGGATAATTCCATCAAGGGCTCCATCTTTTCCTTCCATCCGTTGGCGATCGGCTGGCTAAGACATGGCCGGAGGTTGACCACTGCATTGCCCAATTTCTCACAGGTCATGGTAACTTTAAAAGTAAACTGTATTCTTTTATACTTGTTCCTTCGCCTTTGTGTCAATGTTCTACAACAGACTGTGAATTTGAACAGTCCGCACATCACATCTTGTGGGAGTGTATTCTTTGGCAGAATGAACGCAATATTATGTTGGTTAGTGTACAAGTTACATCCGGAGTTGTTTATTATACGGATCTTGTAGAAACTAGAACTAATTTCCGTTCAGGCGCTTTTGCCATTCCTATTATTGGAATCAATTGTAACAGCACATACCTACTTAGGACCCATTAACTTAATAAAATTTTATTCCGTGGTGCTTGGCAATCTGGGCTTCTCCCAGTTGCAATAATGTCCCTTTGTGCCGATTGGCCTAGTTCTGTTCTGTCTCCTGCTTGTTATGGAGGGAAGTGGAAAAAATATTTTTTTTCTTACTCCTCCGCTATTTTTTTCTGATTAATTTCGTTGCGGGACCCAAGACAGTTGAATCGTTTCTCCGGGACTCGTCGAGCTTCATTGCTCAGCGTTTTTCTGGCGGTCTCCACTGTTGATTCTGGCTTTCAGGAGTTGCAGTGGGTTGGGAACAGTGTGGCGGGTTTTAATGCAGGTGCTACCAAAACTATCAAATATTCGCAACTAGCCTTGATGCTTAATGCTTTAGCCATAAAGTTGAAAATCTAATAAAAAAATTAGCAGATCGTAGGAGCTTTATGTGCTCTCATCTGTACATAGCACGGTTTCTGTACGTTAAAAACGTGTCCTTCAACAAGCTTCCATAGAGGTTAATAAAACACTGAAAATCGTGTCTACACACGACGAATAATTCGTAGTCGTTCACGGCAAGAAAAACGGGTCTATACAAAATGGGATCGGACGAATGTCATTTGCACGATAAAAACGGCAACTTGTCTAAATTGGAGTTAGTTTCAACCTTATTGAGGGTTTAATTTACTAGGAATTGTTATGGTAAGAGGTAAACAGCAGCGAGGTTCACTGTACTAGCTAGATCAATGAATAATCCGTCACCTCCTTCTGCGAAGCAGTGATACTGTCAAAGGAGGAGGCGGAGCGCGTGAGGGACCGGGAACCCCAGCGCTCTCAAGCCACCGCAGGAGACGCCCTGGTCGGAAGACAACATCGGACTCCCGGCTACCGTAGGCACGGTCTTGCGAGGGGCGAGCGATGGACAGCTCGCCGCCCGGTAAGAACCAGGCCCGGGTCGACGACGCGTTGTGTTTCGCGCGCGTCTCTAAGAGATGTCAGCACACCATGATGGGGTCCACGAAGACCGATGCCTCCTGGGTCAGGGTTGCGGGTTGGTTAAACAAGAAACCGTGGCCCTGGCCGCTACACAGGCAAGTTAAGAAACATGGGTGGGTTTTAGTCAGTAAAAGTCTGATACGCCCTTCCGCTCCGCCCAGAGCGGGAGATGTCTTTTATGATTTCCCATACCAAACAAAAAAGAAACCAATTAAGGAAAATATAACTACATATTAGGTCCTTACATATGAAATTGGCGTTTTGTATGGGAGGAATAAAAGTGGTTTATTTTTTTAATCTATATTTATACTAATATGTAAAGCTGAAGGGTTTGTTTGTATGTTTGTTTGTTTGTTTGTTCGCGCTAATCTCGGGAACTACTGGTACCATTTGAAAAATTCTTTTTGCGTTAGGTAGCCCATTAATCCAGGAAGGCTTTAGGCTATATAACATCACGCTGCGAGCAACAGGAGCGGAGCATAACTAACTCCACGCGAACGAAGTCGCTGGCGGCTGCTACTATAATATATTTATTTAATCAAAGTATGATCCATTGCTATCTATGCACTTCTGCCATCTCTTAAGTAGTTTGTTTTACCTTTTCTAAGAAAAACATTAGGACGGGAATCAATAAAATCTTTGGCGGTTTGGGTCTAAGGCGGATTGGACTGTCTCAACGGAGTTGAAGTATTTCCCCTGCAAAAATTTATCGAAATTCCTAAAAAAAATTGTAGTCTGTTGGATCAAGGTTCGGGGAGTACGGCCAATTGAAGTTTCTCTAATTTAATAGCAGTCTGTTGTGTTTGCGCAAGCTCTTATCACAGGATGCTAAAGATCGTGCGAAATGGAGGAGAATGTGCAGGAAAGCGGACCCCGGGCTCCAACGCGAAAGCCGCGGATGCAACCGGGATAAACGCTGAGATGATGATGATGATGATGTTGTGCAGTGTGTGGTCTCGCGTTGTCCTGAAGCAGCAGTGGCCATGTGCGATGTGTTCCTATAGTTGTAGAGTATCCAATTTTCATCACAGGTAATGATTCGATTTAAAATCCCTTCATTATTGTGCCGATTCAGTAATGTAACGCAGCAGTCGACGTGTGTTTGTCGGTTTGCTTCATTCAATTCGTAAGGACCCACCTTTCGAGCTTTCTTATCTTCCCAATTTGTTTCAAGTGGATTAAAACAGTTTTATCACTAACACCTGCAGCTAACTCAGACGTTGTTTGCGATGGATCCGCTTCCACAATAGCATTCAATTCTTCATTGTCGACTTTGGTCTCCGGCCGTCCACGGGGATTGTTCTGTAGGTTGAAATTTCCAGAACGAAAACGTTGGAATTTTGTAAACTCAATGACGCAGAGAAAAATCCAAAAGAAAAAAAAACATAAGAAATACGATTTTCGAGACACAACTTATGAGTAATAGCTGTATAAATTTGAATTTGGAATTCTAAACCAAAGAGGAGATATTTGAGATCAAAGTGGCCAGTACGACAAAACGCCAATTTCATATGTAAGGACCTAATATCTAACTCAGGTTTCACTAACCTCTAAAAACTTCTTCGTCCCTAATGAACCTCTAATGAGTCTTTATTTAACTTTTGCCCTTTTCTCACAGTTGATTACAGTTAACTAAGCTAGGGTGCGCTATATCCAAGTTGTTCGCAGATAGAATAGAATAGAATACTCTTTCAACTACTCAAAGTGGTGATGACAATATGACAATAAATTAAACATCGTGTACCTCAACACATTCTCAGTCTACCCATAAAAAATCATATGAATATACCTATCCATTAGTTTAGTCACAGCAAATTGTTTAATTTTTCACATTTTCCACATGATGTACATTTTGATAAGGAAGCGCTTACAGGTTGATGACCGCCACATCCCGCGGTTGGTACTAAACTTTAGCAATAATGGCGCGAAAAAAGCAAGTCGATACAGGATCGCGCTGTCGCCGATCGGAGGTCAGTGAACCAATATTTGAAAGATGTTCTATTTCGTTTTCAATTTTATGCAATTTAGTTTGTTTGAAATTTTCATTTTTTTTTTAATGCTAGACTTTTTTCTGTGGTTTGGTATTATTCCTATGAACCAGCATTGTCCGTGTTTTCATTTATTGTCGTATTATCAGCACCACTCTCTAGAACATAAATATGAGGATGTCACAAAAGGTGACACAATGTGTAGTCTTATAGCTAAAAACGATCTTTTACAGACAATCTTACTTATTTGACTATTTAATATTTTTAGTACCCAAAAATAGTAACTATAATATCGGGTACTTGCGTAACACACTATTACTAACAATTGGGATCACTTTGAAGTATATTGCTAATCCATTGCTCCATATGTTCGAAAAATGCATCTGCTCAAGAACGTAAATAACGCAATGAATATTGTCGAACTGTCAAAATGAAACTTATTTCTACTGATAGTATGTTACGCAATTACCCTGCAGATCTGTAGGATCGCAAAATGGCAAATTAAAGGTAAGTACAATTAATACGTGCAATAATTGAAGTATAAACAGCTTAACAGATACATATTGTGTAATGAAAAAAAAACAATATTTATGAACTAAATAACAATAGACACTAGCGCATTATGTATGACCTTTGGATAATTTAATTCAATTTTAGTAAAGCGATATCCCATCGTATTGATCGCTTCAGAAAATAGAACTAATTGGAAGAGAAATAGATAAACACACATAGACATTATTATTATTATTATTTTTTTAATAATTTTAAACTAGTGCTTGACTGCAATCCCGTCCGATGGTAAGTATCGTTGATGGTAAAGCGCAGTAGTTTATTAAGCCTATTCACTTAAAAAACTTAGGAATAGGAAGGATGACGGCAGTTGAGCGAGGTGATGCAATGTTAAACCCAAGACCAACACGACTAAACGATGCTGCGCCAGAGGGAGATTGATCTGGAGACTCTCCACGACCAAACTCCCGACACAACAACATTTGGCGCATCGTACCCGGCACACATCGCAACACAACGGCTCAGACCCGTCCTCCGTACGGCTTCACGAGACATCATGCCGAAACACGACGAATCGCTTGACGGCAAGACTTTGTCTGGTGGGTGGTATGGTAACTTCTGCCAGCAGCCGATGTTATGCCTACCACCGAGTAAAACGTAATGACTGTAATTAAAATCATAATACAAAGATTTTAGATCCCGATATGTTGGTGTAGATAGGTACCAGCCAAACCAAATGAAGAAACAGGTAAAACAGGGGCCCTAGACTGCTATAACAATAGTGGCGCCGACAGGATTAAACTAAAATGTTATCTTCTATCCTTTTCGTAACGAAATGGAAAGAAAAATATGCACTTAAAATTAGTTTGTGAACAACAGAATCGGCGTCAGTGTCAGAGTAGTCCATGATTGTGAATGATCTCACAATGATCAATTTTGACTAGTTTCGTCATCTACTAACATGCCTTTACGGTGGTCAATCACTGACATTCTACTCCATACTAATAAATGTTCAAATTAAGCATTAGTTTTTAGAAAATTCTATTAACGGTTCTTACAATAATGGCAATAGGGCAATGGCATTTATCACCATTCCATTACGAGACGACTGAGATAATTGATCGATTATTTAGCAGATTACGAACTTTTAACCACAATGACAATGGAATCGTGTTGGAATGTCAAATTTATAGAATTTAGCAGATTACGAACTTTTAACCACAATGACAATGGAATCGTGTTGGAATGTCAAATTTATAAAAATTACTAGCTTTCCGCCCGCGTGTTCGCCCGCGTGGAGTTCGGTTATATCGCGCTTTTTAGATTTCCCTCGGGAACATCAAATTTTTTCGGGATAAAAGGTACCCTATGTTCTTTCTCAGGGTCTAAAGATTGTCTGTGCCAAATTTCATCAAAATTGGTTGAGAGGTTTAAGCGGGAAAGCGTAACAGACAGACAGACAGACAGAGTTACTTACGCATTTATAATATTAGTATGGATAAGCAGACAAGAGTGAGTAGAGCTTATAATTGTCGGTTCCACCTAGACGGAGTCATACGAGTTTATTTGCCATAGGTATAGAATGACATAGCTGTATTGCCATTATTTTAAAACCCGTTCTTCTTCAGCCTATAGATGTCCACTGCTGGACAAAGGCCTCCCCCAAGGCTTTCCATGATGACCGTGTGCTGCCCGCATCCATCGGCTCCCCGCGACCTTCACCAAACACATTTTTGTCAAATGATTGCGACTAGTTGGGATGATTTGGACAGAACGGACTAATGGGCGGTCTGAACGATCCCAACTGACGCCAGCTAGTCGCAATCATTTGAAAAAAATGTGTTCTCCGATTAGAGGGCAGGTCATCGGTCTACCTTGTTGGGGGACCCTACGACCCTACGCTACGTCTTCCGATACGTGGCCGCCACTCCAGAACCTTACTGCCCCATTGGCCATCGGTTCTACGAGCAATGTGCCCTGCCCACTGCCACTTTATTTTAGCGACTCGATGAGCTATGTCGGTGACTTTGGTTCTTCTGCCGATCTCCTCATTTCTGATTCGATCACGCAGAGAAACTCCGAGCATAGCTCTTTCCATTGCCTTTTATGTGACTCTGAGCCTTCGTATGAGGCCCATTGTGAGCGACCACATTTCAGTTCCGTAAGTCATCACTGGCAAAACACACTGGTCAAATACTTTAGTCTTGAGACACTGTGGTATCTTGGACGACGTGAAGATGTAGCGTAGCTTCCCGAACGCTGCCCAGCTGAGCTGGCTAACTAACACTAATTAAAATAAGCTAAAATTATACTCAAGAATAATGCCAAAGTTATTTTGACAATACTAAGGCGAAATAATTTATCCAGCGGAACCAGACCGAGTGATTTGTTATCCGATCCGTTAATAGAAACAATTTTCTAAAACCTACTACTCAATTTAAACATTCATTAATATGGAGTAATGTGTCAGTGATTCACCACTGGAAAATCATAATGGCGCCATTTTAACGCCATTACTTAGATGATGAAACTTGTTAAAATCGATCATTATGACATCACTCGACCATTCTGACATTATTGTATTAGCAGATTAGTGCCCCTGTTTATTTTTAACTAAGCACATAAGATTAGGTACTCGGGAGAATTATACCCACACTGATTGATACTGACGACAGCAGGTTAAGCTACCCGAAACCGTCAAATACCTATTACCTATCAACCTTGAGCCTTAATGCTTTAGTGATAAAGTTTAAAATCTAATGAAGAAATCTGCCAGATTGTAGTAGGTAGCTTGATGTGCTTTCGTCTGTATCGAACCGAAGACTCGCCTGCACCGGTAACATGTTTATTTATGTTTGCACCCTTTCTCAGTGGTAACCAGAAGACAAACAGACAAACTAAACTATATTTTAAGTTGAGTGCATCTTTTTATTTTTTTTCTATCTCATTAAGAAAAGGATGATAAATAAAATAATAGTTCCATCTTTATTCTTCTTCTTTTCTTTAGAGTGAATACTACTTCAACTCTTCAATGGCCTCTGTGGTTAGATACCACAATTTTGCCAATAACACGTGTAACAAATTACAGAAATTCTTTAAAAAACAATATTTCACAATAATGGCGGATATCGCCAATGACAGTTGAAAAAACGGCCGCGTGAGCCGACTGCTAGGAGATTTGATGTAAAGCCATGATGTGGTCACTGTGCTGCGATATTTCAATGTTCTTTATGAATTATTCACTGAATATACTTTTTACTACATAAACCACGCGTTTTTATTTAGTAAACGACACGATAAATAATTTAAACGTCCAATGAAAAATGAGCGTGTCAATCATCTTAGCCTAAATTAGCCTTCCCGTCAAAAAACCCGTTCCATCTTTAGATAATTCATAGACAGTTTAAACGTAAGTAGAAACGCCTTCCTAAATTTATGGTAAAAAAGCCGATGAAAAATAGATGTCAATTTACGTCAGGCGCTGATTAATTGAAAAGACTAGTAAGTATTATTTTGGAAATAATTTTATTAAAGAATTCCTATAATATGTTACACGTGTAATTGGCAAAATTGTGGTATCTAACCACAGAGGCCATTTAACAGTTGAAGTGGTATTCACTCTAAAGAAATGAAAGAAAGAAAGAAAGTATTATTTATCTTTGCCTAGCCTGTGTCCCAGCAGTGGAAAGAATACGTATAGGCTGCTTATGTACTTTATGTAATGGATTGAGATGAATAAATTACTACAGTTGTTTTTTCTGAGATGTTATTTAAAATAACCCCTCGCCTGGTTATCTAATATTTCTAAATGTAGCAATACAAAAAACACCTTTATTGGTTTCTTTACTTTATAATATAAAATACATGAATAGTTTTCATCGGACATAGATATTCAATGGAAATTGATTGAAAACGTACCTAATTGAAGTGCAGACAGAGCGAAAAGTCCTTTCTTTCAAAAATATTAGATAATATTATTTAAATTTCCTTTCATAATAGGTAAGTACTTTTCCAGTCACGTACAAAAAGTTTAAAAGGGCTTCACAGTCTTCATAATGTCAACCCAACGTTGCATTCTGGTTTTAAGATTCCGTATCGCAAATTTGCAATAGATAAAATGTGACCTGTGGTAAGAATTGCATAAACCTCCTAATCAGTTTATTAAACCAACAGAAAATCGCTATCTGGGCAAAGTCACCATGGCGGCATTGCCACGTTGTATGGTAAGCCTCTGGCCAAGGCAGTAACCAGCCTTTGGCTCACGGAAAGTGTCAATAAGAGTTCATTAAACAAACAATGAGTACTCAGACCCAGGGTCGGGAGGTTTTAATCCCAAGATAAAGTTTTAACTATATTTTCGCTATTTGAAGTTTTCCGCAGCCGCAGCAGCTACGTCAGCTCACCACGCCATTCCAGGCAGATGGGATGGCGCAAGAGCATCGATGCACTCTTTTTTTTTAATTTGCCTTGCCCTCGGAATTACTTTTGTATCGTAGTTACGTTTACAAACGCAACACTCGCATAAACATACACCCAGATCCGGGACAACTATCTGTAGATCATTCAAACATTTGTTCTGTGCGGGAATCGAAACCGTGGCAAGTAGATCGCTCAGACACTGAACCAGTCGTGTCATCCACCAACTAGTTCCATGGAAATAAAGACTTCCTATCTTATTTCTTGCCATCTTCGCGTATCTTGCTATTGGGTTCTAATACAGCTGAAACGCCGTGACAAAAGCTCGTTGGATGATGTTCTCGTGTCACGCTAATCGACCCACACTTCGACAAGACAGGTGTTGACAGCTAAGTCTAAAAGGTTTCAACCCAACTATATTTACCTATTCAAACAAAAGTCATTAATAACATTAATAATAAATCTATCAGAAATAGACTAGACATACATCACTTATCCCTGCTTTTATAAATAGCCAACAGATTCTCGCGCGACAAGTCAAGCGGAAATTGCAATGCTTGCTGTACCAAAATGAATTTACAGATGTAAGTACAGAGCCCACGCATAAATGAGTTAACGAACCTACAATATAAAATATATGTAGATATATATAGAAGGTTCGTTAACAAAGGAGACGTGGCCAGTTTGCCCTTTAAATAAAATATAGGTATCTAAATTGCAAACCGACCACGTCTGGTTTCCCATAAAATATGAGATGTGGTTTGGTCCCGATGAGAGGATGAATGATAAATTCAATAAAAAAAAATCCTAAGATCATTGGTTTATTTAAAACTAGCGGCCGCCAGCGACTTCGTTCGCCTGGAGTTAGTTATGTTCCATTCCTATTGGTCGCAGCGTGATGTTATATAGGCTAAAGCCTTCCTGGATTAAAGGACTATCCAACGCAAAAAGAACTTTTCGAATCGGAGCAGTATTTTCTGAGAATAGCGCGTTGAAACAAACAAACAAACAAACTCTTCAGCTTTATATATTAGTAGTAGAGTGTAGATATAATGCTTTTCGCTCACATAGTAATATATTGGTCCCTACATCTGCAAAACAATGTGAAACTGAGATTATTACATATCCTAACGTCTTCGAACCCGTTGATAATAGTTTAGTCATAAATCTGTAAAAAAAACTAACAAAACAGTCAAACATTTATAAAATCTTTGTTCCTTGAGCCTGTAAAATATGAAAAAGGTAGATGTACCGACATATCACTAGGTGAACGATATCAGGCATAGCATGGCATGCATAGCACATTACCTAAGCTTAGTCTCTTCTTCAGCTCAGCGTTAATCCCAGTCGCATCCGGAGCTTTTTCAGCTTTGGAGTCCGGGGTCGCCAGCCTAACTGCTGATTTTGGCTAACTTAGATATTTTCCGTGAAGCGACTGCCGTCTGACTTCCAAAACCCGAAGGTGATATCGAAGCATTGCAGCTAAACCAGTTGTTGAACTTTTGAGGGCTCCAACAACCCGTAACGACCGCCATTAGATGTTCGTATGGCAACCGGGACCAACGGCTTAACGTGTTTTCCGAGGCACGACCAGACCAGTGCAAATATTCATGTTCATGCATACAAATATTTGCACTGTGCGGGGATCAAACCCGCGCATCCCTTGCACAGCGGCCGCGTTCGCTACCGCTACGCCACGGAAGCTGTCAAGCCTAAGCTTAGTATTACGTACCTAAGCTTAGTACCTATTACGAAAGAAAACCGGCAACACGACCAACGATGCTGCGCCAGAAGGAGATTGATCTGGAGACCCTCCTAGACCAAACTTAACAAACCTAACTTTTCTACAGTTTGGCCCTAAAGCCAAACTAGACAGGCGACCCACGAAAAAAATATAGTACCCTGGTCGAGAATGTCCTTGTTGTCAGTTTTACTAATGCACGGAATTTCTACGTCCATTTCTTGGCCAACATTTTTTTAATAGTTGAATTATAGAAGTTTATCGCTCAGCGAGCTATGGAGCGGGCTATGTTGGGCGTCTCTCTGAAGGACCGCATCAGAAATGAGGTGATTGACAGAGGACCAGAGTGACCGACATAGCTGAGAGGATTAGCAAGCTGAAGTGACAATGGGCTGGTCACATATGCCGCAGGAACGACAACCGATGGGGTAAACGAGTCCTCGAGTGGAGACCGCGTCTCGGCAAACGTAGCGTAGGACGCCCTTGGGCGAGATGGAGCGATGACATCAAAAAGGTGGCTGGTAGTGGCTAGCGGAGAACTGCTCAGGATCGAGCTTGTTGGCGTGCCATGAGAGAGGCCTATGTCCAGCAGTGGACGGGTAGAGGCTGATGATGAAATAAACCAGACAGTGAATGCATAGTTCGACGTTGGATACGTAGATTAAGTAGGTAAACCAAGTTTCACGTGTATCTACATTAGCTCACGCTTAGGAAAAACATTAGAAATACAAAATGCACTCACAAGTCTTAATACCAAAGTAACATGCATCTTTGGTCCTTTTCTTAATGTTTTTTTTTTTTTTTTTTTATAATTTTGAATATAAATTTTGTTTAATCTGTGAGCAAGGAAATTGGTGCCATTGAGAGCCTACACCATCGACATAAAACTAATGTACAGTACAGTAGGTATTGTTATTGCAATAAAGTTCAAATGTGGTAATGCGCTTAGGACCCTTGATTGTACATGCCTTAGAGGTGGGAATTGTGGTATTCCGAAAGAAAGAGAGGAAACGCGGTTTCAGTCTATCTTTATCTCTTTCTTAATCATCAATCATCTATGAGGATAGAGATAGTGCCAGACCGAAAGCATAGGCCATCTCTCTCACAACCACAAAATGACTGCAGATAAACGCGTACGGAATGTCCATTAGTATATGTCAAAAAAGGCCTACGCCTACCTACATAGATATTATGTAGTATTCTGTAATCTGTGATAGTATGTAGATTAAGGCGAGAATGAAGCAACGATCATCGGAGTAATCGTCTCTCAGTAGCAATAGGCTTCATTTTGACAATTCCACAATATTCATTGCGTTGTTGAGCAATATAAAATCTCAAAAGTTTCTCGGTGGTAGGCGTCAAGATCGGCTGCCAGCAGAAGTTACCACCCACCAGACAAAGTCTTGTCGCCAAGCGATTCATCGTGTTCCGGCATGATGTCTGGTGAAGCCGTACGGAGGACGGGTTTGAGCAGTTGTGTTGCTATGTGTGCTGGGTACGATGCGCCAAATGTTGTTGTGTCGGGAGTTAGGTTTATTGAGTTCGGTCTAGGAAGGTCTCCAGATCAATCTCCTTCTGGCGCAGCATCGTTGGTCGTGCTGGTTTAACCTTTTGAACGCCAATCACTTTTATACAAGTTCGAGATTTTCGTGCCCTCAGCGCCACTACTTGATTAGAAGTAATCACAGTATAAAATAAATTTACGACTTTTACAAGACCTTTTATTTTGTTTTTACGGACATTTGCCCTGTTATCAGCCATATTTTTAACTTTTTCACACATAATAAGTTCTTATTTGTTTTATTTTCAATAGAAACAAAAATGCCAGAAAATATTTTAATGCCCCCAGCGCCAATTACTTGATATCAAGTAAGCCAGTGATGGGACACGACGAAGACCTCGCTATATTTCATCTCGTCGAAATGATCTTAAATACTATTATTGCAAGAAAATGACGTAAATATACAGTACCTATGTTAAATAACAGAGGGCGTTCCCTTAAACTCGTTAATATATATCATTAATAGATTAAAATAAAATTATCAGCATAGAAAAATAAGCACAAAAAAATCCGATTAAAAAAAAATTCTAATTGGAAATAAATTTGAAACCTCCTGTTTTAAATCAAAATAGTAGTCGTCATGTATAAATAAATTGCGACGTTGCCATCTTTCATGTTCGCGTGTACAGTGTGCTTCTTTTACATGTCAATTTAAAATTTTTATTGAATATTTTCTTAT
The DNA here is from genome assembly GCA_017933935.1 of Sesamia nonagrioides. Taxonomy (NCBI): domain Eukaryota; kingdom Metazoa; phylum Arthropoda; class Insecta; order Lepidoptera; family Noctuidae; genus Sesamia; species Sesamia nonagrioides. The sequence goes on from JADWQK010001240.1 coordinate 65,873, forward strand.
TGGAAAAATTTTAAAAACATTTTTTTTTCGAATGGAAATATTTTTTTTAGCACGTATGTATGCTATACTATTTCGGGTTAACGGGAACGCCCTCTGTTAGTTAACATACTGTATAATATTTTATAAATATTGTACAATTTAAACTAGGTTTTATTCACCTTAATCAAGAATCAATAGGTTTTCTAATCATTGTCGATAGTGAAACCCCGTTTGAAAAACCCATCCCCACAAAGTTAGTTAGTTGTCGGTCCTCACGCGACACCGACTTGTATAGAAGGAAATCTGTGACGTCATAAGCGGACGGGTTTCAAGGTCATAGTGACTTTGTGCATTTTAGTGTAGTGCAATGTTTACATCTTGAGTTGGCGCACGTGTCCTTATAAAAAAAATTGTGACTGTGAATATGACGAATTATTGCGAGTTATTCAAGTCTGAATCAGAATTTTGAAATAGTTCGTCGTCTTGACATTCCGTTAAGTCGTCAACTTCCGTTTCAGGATTTTTTTTTCCGTTTTCTATTAGTTTCTACAAACCAGAAAAATAATTACGAGTATTTTGCGACACCTTTAAAAAAAGGTCTATAACATCTGTGTGAAACAGACACTTACCCTCCATTTTAATAATTTTTAAAAAAACGTAGAGAACGTAGAGAAAAGTATTTAGCTTCTATTAATTGTATTTGTTGTGCGTAAACGAAATAAATTATGCAGGAATCGGTTGAGTTTATGCACGTGTAACTCGAATACAGTGAATATAAAAATAAATACCATAGAAATCTAGACATCCCTAAAACAGAAAGGACATGCCTCGAGCGCCAACTACTTGATATGAAGTAGAAGGATTACATTTGGAGACAAATAGGGATTTGCCTTTTAGAACACACAAGTCTAATAAATTTAAAATTCATTTTTTTTTTTTTACATTATAAACCAGCGCAATCGTTGATGGTAAAGCGCACTAGTTTATTAAGAGCCTATTCACTCTAGCCTCAAGACACTCAAATTGTAGTCCGACGGAAACACCGCCGCTGGCAAATTGTTCCAGTCCCTCGATGTACGCGGTATAAAGGAGGAGGCGAAACGCTTCGTCCAGATCGTAGTGGTGTTAACAACGTAAGGGTGGACCAACCAGCTGTTGACGCCATCTATTGGCGTTTATAAATGGAACTGTTGCGCTGTATATCTCGTAGCTAATTTCCTTGTCCCTGTAACCCTCTATCACGTCATGCACCCGCTGCCCGTGAGATGGCGCTGATCGAAAGCAGCACCTTGATCATACTAGAGAAGACAAGTTCAGTGTGTCCTTTGGAACCTCCGCGCGTGCGCATCCCGTACCGCGCGCTATCCGCGTTCTAACCGCTGTTTCAAAACCTGCAATTCGCATAGTTCTGCTGTGTGAATTTATCGCTGAACTATGTAATCATTCGATTATAAGTTGTAACCATCCGCTCAAATTGGAGACGTGTCTTTGTGGCTTCAAGAAAAGAAACCGAAGCTGTTAGCGGGGAACTTGATAACCACGTGTGTTTTTTGTTGAACTTGTGCCGAACCGCGAGGGTGAAGAAATTCGAAGACGGAGTGGACTGATCGAACTCCTACGCGACGACGGAACAGCCCGGCGTGAAGCGAGGTAAGGTGCATGATTCCATAACCCATTCCTAGGTTAAGATTTTACAGCGCGACAGTGACGCCATTTTTTCTTTTCCTTAAAAAATTACAGTCTAGATCGAAGGAAGGTATTAAACCCCGCGAAGCCACTTTGGCCCCTCCACCAGCCGTACGAAACGCTTCGTCCGGATCGTAGTGGTGTTAACAACGTAAGGGTGGAAACCAGCCGTACGACGGGTCGTCCGCTGGTGGAACGGAGATGGGGGAATGAAATCATGCAATTCCCTCGCACACTCCCCGAAATGCATCCCATAGATCACCGAAAGGCTGGCTACTCTACGCCTGTGCTCTAGGCTTTGGAGACCAACTCGAGTTAGATCAGGGTCACCAATCAGCCTCTTTGCACGTCTCTCCACTGAATCCAAAGTTTTTTCATTTCTTTATTATGGGGAATATACCCAGGTTTTCATATTGATTTTTTTATAAAATAAAATAAAATATGAAATTACGGTTAGAGTTTTTATTTAGCTTCGTAAATTGGTGAATAAACATTATTTTAAATGTATAATATTATTTGTCGATAGGACATTAATCCCATCCCTACGTTTTACTATAGACACGTTATACATTTGTAGTGTGGCGCAGGAGGACACATCGCGTATTATATAGATGGGCATTCAATCACCTCGCTCAACTGCCGTCTTCCTTCCTATTCACTCAGTTTTTTTTTTTTTTTTTGAGTGAATAGGATCTTAACAAACTAGCGCGCTTTACCATCAACGATTGCATCACTGCTTACCATCAGATTGTGGTCAAGCACTAGTTTATAATTATTAAAAAATAACGCTGACTGTCACTTTTTTTTAAGAATTATGAAACAACGGACTAACCAGTAAAATTATTCAAAATTAAGATTGATAGTGACTCAATTAGGGTGTTGTTAGACAGAATTATGGACAGTGCAGCCTTTGTTCTCGCTGCAAATCACCTCTTACCTTTTCTATTATCTGTGGAAATTTTATTTACAACGAAAATTTGGAACGTAAGCTTCCGGCCTCCTTCAATGCTCCTCATGTAGACTCCGTTAGCTGAATCAATAGCAAACCATAAATCTTCATGAACCGGCTTCCTTTGCAAGCTTTTGCTTGTGAATAGCTGGCATTTCTAACGATAATTTTGTGCCTGTGTAGGTACAGAGGACAGCATATCAAGCTACTACAATCCGTCCGATTTCTTTATTAGATTTGCAACTTGATCTCTAAAGTATTAAGGCTCAAGGTTGATTGGGAACATTTGACAGACCTGCTGTTTTCCGTACCTATTAGATAATTTCTACAGTGTAGCGACGAGACAATGCTTTCTTGACATCTGTAAATTCTGGCATACCGAATGAGTACATGATGATCATATGATGATGACAATCATCTTTATTCGTTACTAGAAATGTCACAATGACATGTGTCAGGACACATTCTCTCGGCTGGACTTTTCTTCATCATACGATGCGAAGCATTAATAAGTAAAAAAAAAACGCTACGGTTGAAGATGAGGTCCCAGTTTCTACCCCAATTTTCTGCAAAGCATTATTAGATTTATTCATTAAAATTTTTAGGAGTAGGAATTATTAGCTCGTTGATGTTAATGGAAATAAGTTACACAAAGTAAAGCGCCTGATGGGCCAGCGTGGTGATTACAGCCCACTCTCTCACAGAGAGGAGGCTTATGTCACAACAGTGAGCAGCCACAGGCCTCGTCTCTGCCTTTAATCAGCCTACAGGCTGGTTATAATGATATTATCATCGTCATCATCTTAGCGTTAATCCCAATCGCATCCGAAGCTTTCTCAGCTTTGGAGTCTGGGGTCCGCTTTACCAGTCTAACTACTGATTTTGGCTAAAATTCGGTATTTTCCGTGAAGCGACTGCCGTCTGACCTCCACAATCCGAAGGCGATATCGAAGCATTGCAGTTAGAGCAATTGTTGGACTCTTGAGGGCCTCAACAACCCGTAACGACTGCCATTAGATGTTCGTATGGCAACCGGGCCAAGCGACATAACGTGCTTTCCGAGGCACGACCAGACCAGTGCAAATATTTATATTCATGCATACAAATATTTGCACTGCGCGGGGATCGAACCCGCCCCTCCTAGCGCAGCGGCCGCGATCGGCTCCGCTACGCCTAATTTCTGCCGGCAGCCGATGTCATCAAATCATATGCTGTAAAGGACGATATAGATCTATGTTAAATCAACAATGTATTTAAGGTATTGAGTTGGATAAGAATTAATGCTGATAATGTATGGGTTAAAATCGTTTCGAAAATTAGCCGGTATTTGTCGTAAAAAGTAAATGACAAAAAAGAATTATTGTGGGATATCCATAAGAGATGTACATTATACCATCTCGGACTTTTATTTAGACCTTTTCATTATTTTGATAAATCTCGTAGGGTTCAGTCTGCGTTTCACTCAGGGGGCACCACTTCATCAATTATTACAGTCGACAGCGACACCTGGCGTCTGGGGAGTGAACAACTTGGCAGACATCTTGTCCCAAGGGTCAAATAAAGGCAATGACAATCTCATATTTTTTTTTTTCAATTTTCGTGAAAGAAGTAAGATGGCGGATAGAGAATCAAACAATTTTATTATATTTAGACTTGTGTTGAATAAATGTAACAAGTTCACGTGTTATTGCCAAATTGTGCTGTCTCTTCATAACGGCAGGACGCAGATGGATAAATTACCATGGTTATGTGTTGTTACAAAATAATATACATATAAGTAATTTGTGACACTTTCGGCTAATTTGTGATATTATTTCTGTGTGACGAATTATTGTCGCGTGAATAATTCATAAAGAACAGTGAAATATTGTACCAGTGGCCACATCATGTCTTTACGCTAAACCACTCCTAATGGGCCACACGCGGGAAACGAAAGGAGTTAGATTAGTTAGGATCAGTTTAGGATAAGCTAGGATAAGTTAGGATTAATTAGGATAAGTTAGGATAGAAGTTTACCCAAGAAAATATTTACTGAAGACTAGGCTGTATGGCGTACTATGCCTTTGCCTTTTCCGTTCAGAAGAACGGAAAGAATTGAACCAAAAAAACCTTTGGTTGGTTTGGCGGGAATGTCAAGATGAGTGTCACGCTCATTTTTCATTGGACTTTTAAAATTATTTATAGTGTCGTTGCATTCAGTGAATAATTCAAAAAAAACAGTGAAATATTGTAGCATAGTGGCCTCATCATGTCTTTACGCTAAACCGCTCCTTATCGTCCAAACGCGTAAAACGAAAGGAGTTAGTTTAGGTTAAGTTATGTTAGGATAAGTTAGGATAAATTATGATAAGTTAGGATAGATATTTAATGAAAAAAAATTACTGAAGACTTGGCTGTATGGCGTACTATGCCTTTGCCTTTTCCATTCGCCCGAACGGAAAGAAACGAACCAAAAAAAAAACTCTTTGGTTTCACTGCAAACGCGGAAAAAATGTAATTATTTACGATATCACATTAGAAACCTCAAAAATAATAGTATTCCTCCACAATTTATGGGATGTTGTTATATATACAAACCTTTCTCTATAATCAAACTTTTTTTGCATTGGATAGGCCATTAAACCAGGAAGGCTTTAGGGAGCGAAGCATTATTTTTAAAAAAACGACTCCACGCGAACGAAATCTCAAGCGGCCGCTAGTATATAGCTATACATAGATTGAGTAAATGTGGGTGTTACCTACCAATTGTGTGTACATGCCCAGCCAATGGATCTATAAAAACCTCACCGTGAAAGTTAAATGAAATGAGCGTAGAGTGACCTGTTATTCCCACTAATGATGGAGCACGGTATCACTTTCGATCAACCCGCAGCCCTGTAACACGTTCAATTCACGCAAATTTTCAAGGTAAGGTGATTACAAAATCGCAGTGTAGATCTATGTTTTGCTTCATATTTTATTTTTTATTAAAGTTAAATCGTTAGATAGCTGAAGTGGGTTGTGCTTGTAAGACGACTATAATTCCACGATGTTTAATTGAATACCATAAAAAACGAAAAAACTTTTAACTTAGCGTTTAGTTACTACTAAGCAGAAGTTTGCACTTACTGAAACGTTACTAAAACTATTAGTTCCACACTCTGCATTTTGACAGCTTAATAGGAATAGTATGACAAAACCCGCCACACTGTTCCCAACCCACTGCAACTCCTGAAAGCCAGAATCAACAGTGGAGACCGCCAGAAAAACGCCGATCAATGAAGCTCGACGAGTCCCGGAGAAACGATTCAACTGTCTTGGGTCCCGCAACGAAATTAATCAGAAAAGAATAGCGGAGGAGTAAGAAAAAAGATATTTTTTCCACTTCCCTCCATAACAAGCAGGAGACAGAACAGAACTAGGCCAATGGGCACAAAGGGACATTATTGCAACTGGGAGAAGCCCAGATTGCCAAGCACCACGAAATAAAATTTGATTAAGTTAATGGGTCCTAAGTAGGTATGTGCTGTTACAATTGATTCCAATAATCGGTATGGCAAAAGCGCCTGAACGCACGGAAATAAGTTATAGTTTCTACAAGATTCGTATAATAAACAACTCCGGATGTAACTTGTACACTATCCAACATAATATTGCGTTCATTCTGCCAAAGAATACACTCCCACAAGATGTGATGTGCGGACTGTTCAAATTCACAGTTCGATGTAGAACATTGACACAAAGGCGAAGGAACAAGTATAAAAGAATACAGTTTACTTTTAAAGTTACCATGACCTGTGAGAAGTTGGGCAACGCAGTGGTCAACCTCCGGCCATGTCTTAGCCAGCCGATCGCCAACGGATGGAAAGAAAAGATAGAGGTGCCGGCCCTTGATGGAATTATCCCACCTACTTTGCCTTTCGGATAAGAGGTCCTCCCAGACGTCAGTCTGAGGTTTAAATAATCTAGAAATTCTATTGAGGTCACGTTGTGTAACAAAGTCAGTGTCCATGGCCTCCCCCCTCGCGGAGTAGTACGTTGAAGCACGTCGCTGTACTTCAAGATCGACTGGAAGTACACCTGCCAGAACGGGAAAGGCTTCAGTACTGACTGTTCTATACGCCTTGCATAAAAATATCAATGCCAAACGTTGAATTTGAAGCAGTTTACGTCGCGCCGCCCCTATGCTGGCCCTATCGGCCCAAACAGGTGCACCGTAGCATATACATCCTAAGTAGGTAGCTCCATATATAGTTTTTAAAGCTTTTTCGCCAACTATTTTTATATGTTCGATAAATGAAAAATTCCTTTCTAAGACCATACCAAGGTAGCATACGGATTGCTGTTTTTTAACGGGAACGTTATTAAATTTAATAGTAGGCAATGATTTAAGATTACCTTTTAGTAGAAGTTGATAGGTTTTATGCGGCGCAAACGCTAGGCGGTTACGATCACCCCATTGAGATATTAGATTTAGGCAAGTATTGGCCAAGTTCTCAAGTCCAGCTCGAGCACTTGACTGAATGAGCAGTAGGCCATCGTCCGCGTAACCAGTAAGTGAACAGCCCCAAGGAAGCGGGATCGCGAGGAAATCATCAAAACCCAAATTCCATAAATAAGGACCGACAACTGAACCCTGAGGACATCCCATGGTTAGTGCTTTAGTACTAGAAAAATGACCGAGCTTAAGTACCGCGGAACCGTTTATAAAGTACGAATAAACGAGATTATATATGTTTCTATAACAACCGCGGGTTTTTAATTTTAACAACAGCATAGGCCACCAAGCGTTATCAAAAGCCCCAGAAATATCCAAAAAGATACCAATCACGTACTTGTGTTCGGATTGGTTAACGATTCTTCTGACAGAAAGCGCCGCGTCGACTGTTGATTTACCGATGGTGAAGCCATATTGATTACTATGAAATTTTGGACCGTTCGGTAGTAAACGTGGAACGATGAGGCGCTCAAGAAGTTTCCCCAAAGATGGTAGAACTGTAGAAGTGTGGTAGGCCGATATGACTTCGGATCATCCGGTGGTTTATCACCACACTTTGGTATTATTAGTATGAAACCGCGTCGCCATTTACGAGGAAAAACGCCTCCAGCAATGCATCGGTTATATACAGTTAAGATGGCATCACCCGCTGTTTTACACGCTTCTTTAATCATCCTATTAGATATTTTATCTTCCCCTGATGATTTGTTGACCGGTCGTTTTCTAACAATATTTATAAATTCGTCATTAGATGGTCCGTCTGACATTGGTGATTCAGGTGGCACAGGAGCCCACGCTCGAATCTGTTGGTGGTAGTCGCTATCGTTAGCCGGTGAATCATCAGGTATAAGTGTATCAATTAGTACTTCTGTTGTTTTCTCTAAGCCCGTGGTATGCTTATCATTGACTTTAATGTTTTGAACGTATGCAAGGTCGACCGATCTGTTAGCTTTAAATTCGTGATATAAGGGAGACCACGGACCCTCACTGTCAAGTTTATCAACGATTTTCCGCAACAAGTTACCCTTAGATTTTTCCACCGATGCTTTGTAGCGTGACTTGGCAACTCTGAAAGCAATTAAAGCGAACGTAAGAAGATCTCCAGTAATCTTTCGGCTCTTGAGTTTATTTAAGTGTCTACGCGCTCTGCGATATCTTTTACGCTGTTCAACTAAATAATCACTCCACCAGTCACATCTACGAATATTGGTCATAGATCCACGACCAATGGCGATGCCAGCACAGTAGGTAAAGGTTTCTGACATAATGTCAGCACTTTCTTCGGCTGACAGCCCGTCCCGAGTGAATTCTTTGGCGTGACACGCAAAAAGCGAGCCAAAAAATTCCCAGTTCGCGCCTTCTATATCTGAAATTACCAGGAATATGAGACGGACCCTGAATATAACTAGGAACAAATTCGTACACGATCAGGCGATGATCACTACAAGACGCGTCCGGTAGGACACGCCACCAAAGACATTAAAATTATATTTACAATAGACAGGACATCAAGAACAAAATCGTAATCCAATACTTCTGGCAAAGTGGTCAAAAGTCGCTCAGTCTAGTCTGCGCGTCAAGACGTAATTTGTGTCCACCAAAAATAAATATTTTCTAAGGAAATATGTTATGTTGCGTTTTGTATTACTGTACAACTTGTTATGGTAAAACGACTGGACCTGACTTCAAAATGTTTTTCTATGGTTTTTTTCTATTTCGTCTGTATTTCAAATTTAAATAAATTCTTAAATTGTTCTAGAAACTTTTCCATTATTGTAATAAGCACCCTCTATTGTTGAGTAGTTTTACTATTTTCTTGTAGAGATGTAGTAATGTTGTTTATCGATTTAGTTATCGATAATACTTATCAAGTTGAAAACATTTTGTTATATTTTATTGACATTTCAAATATAGCTAAATAAACTTAAAATATTGCTATATTTCTAGTGTATTTATTATTAACTCTATTTAAACAAAATCATGTCATATTAATAAACAAAATTGAACGAACAATTACTATTCATTTACTTAGGTTTTTGTTATTTTAGGTTTCCGAATAAAAATAATGTTGTAGGGGAAAAGTGGATACGATTTGTCCAGATAGACCGTAGAGAAGAAAATTGGCTTCCGTCTGCTTCGTCAAAATTATGCTCAATGCATTGTAAAAGAGAAGACATCTACTTTGGAAAGACTTGTCGATCAAATTAAAAAAAAAAAAAGAATCGTTACCTTGTATTAGAAATGAAACAGTAGGTTATTAATTTGTCTTTTCCACTTAACCGTAAAAATTGGGATAAAATTTACTGTTAAGTGGATAAGTACATAAATTATATAACTTATTTATAATGAAATATATTCATAAAATATGTAGGTACGTATACAATATGTTAAGAAAACCCTGTCCGACCCGTACGGATAATAAAGGTTAGGTAAACACATGACCAAATAACATAATAAGAAATTTTACATAATCATCATAGTAACAATACTGACAGCCTCCGTGGCGTAGCGGTAGCGGACGCGGCCGCTAAAAAAAATAAACAATTATTTACATTTTCAGTACTAATCGATAATTTTAACCTTTAACGCCTATTATATTAAAAGAATTATATAAATAAGAAACTTGTAAACTCAAAATTACCTATAATTTTTCTGCTTCTTACAATTTTTTGTTTCAAGCTATCATAATGCGAAAAAACATCGTCGTAGTAACTTATTTGAATATTATCGATAACTTTATATCGAATTGATACAAACCCTACCACAGTTTTTTACATTGCCATTTAAAAATATTTGCAAACAAACGTGTAAAAAGAATAATTTTGCTAAAAATGAAATGCAAACGAAAATTGCAAAACAAAATGCGCTTTATGGCGTAAAAAGTCTATTACACTCAAAAATCGCAATAAACTGATTGTTATAATAATTCGTAATCATAACACATCTAAAATGCCAATAGACGGTGTCACGGAAAATTAATAGTAGCGAATAAAATTCTAAAACAGTTTTTGATGTTTGTACAAGACAAGTTTCACTTAATTTGTTTACTTTTCAATATTTATTTACCCGATTTGAACTATACTAGGGTATTAAATCGGATCTGGCAACATAGACCACACTGGACATCTACCGGGCAATAGCTGAATACATTTTATATAAACTTTTTTCTTTTTTACTATGTGATGTCTCCAATTGTCGATCTAATTTTGCTACATTGTACTAGATGGCGGAACTGAGCCATGGGATCACAGTTTTTCTAAGCGATTTTGACACATGCCCGCTCTATTTTTCTTAAATCTCTTTGCACGCCACCTATCCAAATGTACGTCGGCACTAGAAAGTGTGACGTCAATACAAGATTCGCCCATTTGGCTGCAAAAAGTAGGTGGTGCATCAGGGGTATTATGAATCGATAGGTTCATCTCAGCAATGAAATCCTCAACAGCGCAGCGTCGTTCGGTATCGGTAGCCCGAACCTTGCCATACCACAGAGACAATGACGCGTTGACATCCGCGCCAACGATAACTTTGCAGCCCGCGAGTGACCGCAAGACATGACGGAGATTATGTATATGAGGAGTAACAGGATCTGAATATTGAAAGTAACAGCTTACAACGAATACTTTAAAAGAAGCTGATGAGACTTCAGCAACCGCACAGTGTGGCGTCATGAGGTCACGTATAGACGTTACCGTAAAGTTAGAAGACCGCGCAACATAAATTCCGGCTCGCGCCTTGCAATCCAGCTGCACTACCCTGTGACGTAAACTTGAGTTTTGATATTGTTCTTGAATGAGTACAACACAGAGCAAGTAATCACTACGTTTTAGAGTACAATGTCAATTCAATTCAATTCTTGATTAATGGCCTTTGTGGGTGAGACGCCACAATTTTGCCAAGAACACGTGCGAACGATTAATAAACCATCAAACGCTGGAGTACAATGTCTAAGTTGTGTGAAAGTGAATAGTATGACAGTGACACTAGTGATTTCAATTTCAAGCTATTGACAAAATTGTTTTAAATTCGCGTAATCGATTCAAAATTTATTGTCATCAAATTCCTAAAAAATCTTGCGTCAAATGTATGTATGTACAGAAGTGAGCAGGACAACTTACCCAAATTTTCCCAACCCACCTTGAACGTTATAGTTGAAAATCCATTAGAGATTGTCATTGATCATTGTAGCTTGATTCAGCCTTCACAGCACACAGTATCATGAGCCCTCACGTACAGTTATTGTTCTAAAGTCAAAAGACTTTCATACCTACCAAATCAAATAATACAAAATTTTTTTCTCGGTGGTAGGCCTCAACATCAGCCGCCGGCGTAAGTTACCACCCACCAGACAAAGTCGTGCCGCCAAGCGATTCGTCGTGTTCCGGCATGATGTCTGGTGTAGCCGTAAGGAGGACGGGTCCAGTGGCGGCATAAAGGGGGGGCGGTGGGGGCGGTCCGCCCCGGGTGCCAAGCATCAAGGGGTGACAAAATCTTACTCAAGATCTACAATGAGCCAAACACGACTTTCCAGTCTATCCATATTGTCCATTGAAAAGGAGACGAAAGTAAATTTTGATAATGTCATTGAGTCATCATCATCTCAGCGTATAATCCCGGTTGCATCCGCGGCTTTCGCGTTGGAGCCCAGGATCCGCTTTCCTACACTTACTCCTCCATTTCGCACGATCTCTGGCATCCCGTGGGGTGAGATTGTTGACACGCATGTCATCTCTAACAACGTCAAGCCAACACTTCTTTGATCTACCTCGCTTGTTCCGGCCCATGTAACATTCGGTGTTACCCACGTAACATTCGGTTTTCGTAAGACGTGACCGTACCAGCATAGGCGACCCTCTTGCAGTTTGTCTGCTATGTCACGGACAAGACGAATGCGACGGATGCGGGAGTTCCTGATGCGGATTTTCGCATAACTCCACAAATCGACCGTAGGATATTCATCTCCGTGACACGCAGCTCCTGCTTGTTTCGCTCAAGCACAGGTCACGCCTCACTGCCATACAAAAGAACAGGTCTAATTATGGTCTTATAGACCTGTCCCTTAAGCTTTACCGGCATTTTGGAGTCACAAATGACACCTGTCACCTCAATTTTGCGAAGCTGCGAAATTACGTGCCTTAACGTCGCAATCAATGTCACCGGATGCGTGGAGCACAGACCCCAAGTATTTAAACTGGTCTGTACACTCAACCATGTCTCCGAATATGCACAAAGACATAGGGTCTGTCGTGTTGCTGACCATGTACACCGTCTTCGCCACATTGAGTTTAAGACCTCTGTTCTCAAGCGAATTCTTCCACACATACACCCGCCGCACCAACCTTTCCCTGTCCGCGTCTGCCAGCGCGATATCATCAGCATACATGAGCAGCCAGGGAGGTTGCTCATGTGAATTCTTGATGCTGTCTGACAAGACGTCCAATAACACGCTGAACAGAAACGAACTAAGGACGGAGCCCTGTTGAACTCCGACGGTAATGGGGAAGGGTTTAGTGGCGGCAACAGCGGTCCTAACAACGGAATCGAAATTACCTCAATTCCGATTGTGTTGACATGTCTCGAATTATGTCAACATAGGCTTCTGGTACCACTTTGGATCTCAGTGCCCACCAGATCAGCATATGCAGAGGCGTGATCTTCGATCTGTATCTCCCCATGGTGATCTTAAGGGAGAAGATAGGCTCCATGATTGCGTAACCTGGACGGAACCCACATTGACACGTCGAGACAGCACACTCCTGCCGGATCCGGGAGTCTAAAATCCTCTCAAAGATCTTCATGGTGTGGGACATGACCTTTACACCGCGGTAATTACCACACTCCTGTACCGAGCCCTTGCCTTTGAAGACTGCAGTGATAATACTCAGCCTCCATTGGTTCTGGATTTTGCCGTACAGGAGCACGCGGTTCAGGAAGTTCGTTAACATGCCCACACCGCGAGGACCCATCCCCTTTCAGTCCTCAATGGGGACTCCGTGAGCTCCGACAGCTTTCCGATTCGCCATGCGACGAAGAGCAGTTTGGATTTCCTCAGGTGTTATCGGGGGCATAAATCCAAGGTTCGGAGGGAGTTCCGATGATAATGTCATTGAGTGTTTTTGCAAAATAAAGTCACGTAAACACGTTTAATATTTGTCGTTTTATTTTGAGGGTGCTCGATAGTTGGGCACGCCACAATAGCGGCGGTAAGTCCCCTCTTTGAGGAGCGCCACGGCGACCTCGCCTTCCGCCTGACGCAGGTCCTCACCGGACACGGTTGTTTCGGGAGGTTCCTGTTCTGTATAAGGCGGGAAGAAACGCCAGGGTGTCACTATTGTGTGGATCGCCCTGAGGACACGGTGGAGCTTACGGTGGAGGTCTGCCCGGCTTGGGTAGATCACCGCCGTGTCCTCGTAGCGGCGATCGGCGGCGATCTCTCGCGTCTGACCCTGGTCCAGGCCATGGTCCGGAGCGAGAGTGCATGGCAGGCCGTCACCTCATTCTGCGAAGCAGTAATGCTGGCAAAGGAGGAGGCAGTGAGGCAACGGGAATCCTAGCGCCCTCACGCCACTAGCCGCCGCAACGGAAGACAACATCGAGCTCCCGGCCACCGTAGGCGCGGGCCTGCGGGCGGTGAGCAGTGGGCAGCTCGCCGCCCGGTAAGGACCAGGCCCGAGTCGACGGCGCGTCGTGTTTCACGCGCGCCTCAAAGAGATGTCAGCACATCGTGACGGGGTCCACGAAGACCGATGCCTCCTGGGTCAGGGTTTCGGGTTGGTTAAACAAGAAACCGTGGCCTTGGCCATCCCACAGGTAAGCGAAGAAACACGGGTGGGTTTTAGTCAGTAAAAGTCTGACACGCCCTTCCGCTCCGCCCAGAGCGGGAGAAGTAATTTGATGACTTCCCATCCTAACAAAAAAAAAAGGGTGCTCGAATAGAAAGTCGCCCCGGGTGCCAACCTATGCTACGCCGCCACTGGACGGGTCTGAGCAGTTGTGTTGCGATGTGTGCCGGGTACGATGCGCCAAATGTTGTTGTGTCGGGAGGTTGGTCCTGGAGGGTAGCGGGATCCGAAGCACGGTGCTCCGCTGGCCGACCGCAGGTAGTTGGGGGCCCAAGTAGTGTGCCAGCCACATACGAAAGGCTGCCCTGCCAACTGCCATCCCAGCAAATCCAAGGGTGGCCCCATCGTGCCGGTTGGCGACCGGACGAGAGGACCCGATGGCGATCCCTGGGGGGGTTCGGGCGTCCCCGCAGTCTCCAGATCAATCTCCCTCTGGCCCAGCATCGTTGGTCGCGTTGTTGGGTTTAACATTGCATCACCTCACTCAACTGCCGTCTTCCTTCCTATTCACTCAAAAAAACCAACAATTATGAAAAGGTCCAAAAAGAAAAGTAGGTGTGCACAGCGGGCGCACGTCCTCTCTTTCAAAGTGCACCTCTCTAATATTAGAGGTATGCACTCCAATCTCTTAGCAGTACACTATCACCTTGAGACTGAGAAGCCGCATCTACTTTTCTTGATGGAGACCCAGATCAGATGTCCGCCTGATTCGGCATACCTCGGCTACCCGGGATACTCTTTGGAGCAGCATTTCCTGCAGCGTGCCGGGGTCTGTGTGTATGTTCGCAATGACATCTGTTGCCGGCGTCTCCGTCACCTCGAGGACCCTCATTTTTCGTCCTTATGGCTGTTGGTTGACACCGGTGTGGACAAAATTGTCTACACCTGTGTCTACCGATCGCACAGCGGTGATCAGGAGACAACTCGGTTATTTGACCATCTCAGTGAGGCTGCTGACAATGCGCTACATCGGCACTCTGACGCTCAGTTCGTCGCTCTGGGGGACTTCAACGCCTGCCACCAGGACTGGCTCTTCCCATACCAGAGGACCGACCACGCTGGGAGAGAAGCGCGAAACGCTTCGCTTTTTAAGGGCCTTTCCCAGCTGGTAGAGCAAGCGACTAGGGTGCCTGATGTAGTTGGCCATACTGCCAACTGTTTGGACCTTCTGCTGACCACTGATCCGGACAGATGTGTTGTAACAGTTTCCTCACCGTTGGGAACTTCAGACCACTGTCTGGTGAAGTCTGTGTCGTCCTTCTCCCCACCAGAACACGACTCTCGTGGCGAACGGCGATTGTGGCGATACAGGTCAGCGGATTGGGATGAGATGCGCCACTTCTTTGCGTCTTATCCTTGGCAGCAGGTCTGCTTCTCTTCTGACAATCCGTCGAGCTGTGCGGACGCTATAACCGATGTGGTGCGTCAAGCTATGGAGTATTTTATCCCATTCAATGACGTGCCCGTCAGTGGCTCGGCTCGCCCATGGTTCAATGCCGATTGTGTCCAAGCTGAACAGCGTAAGCACACGGCATTTCTCGCCTGGGTTGACGCTCGTGACCGCGGAGCTCCGGATCTAAGCTCAAAGAAGAGAGCCTTTAACCGTGCTGCGAAGTCCTACAAGAAGGCGCTCAAGAAGGCTCGCTTCGACCGCATCACCCATATTGGCAACAAGTTATCTGCGCAGCCATCCGGTAGCAGATCTTTTTGGTCCCTTGCCAAATCGGTTGAGGCGAACTTCTGTCGGCCCTCACTGCCTCCGCTGGTTAGGCTTGATGGAGCACTGGCTCATACGGCGAGAGAGAAAGCAGGTCTCTTTGCTTCTCTCTTTGCCCATAATTCGCGTCTTAATACTGGCAGTGCTACTCCACGTAATTTACCTCATTGCGGAGCCTCAATGCCTGAGGTTCGCATTAGGAACAAGGAGGTTCTGAGAGTACTGTGTCGTCTGGACGTGAATAAGGCTAAGGTCCGGATGGTATACCAGCGATTGTTCTTAAAGCTTGTGCGCCCGAGTTGTCTCCTGTATTGACGCGCTTGTATCGCCTCTCATTTAGGACTGGTATTGTGCCCAAGTCCTGGAAGCTTGCTAACGTGCAGCCCGTGCCCAAGAAGGGTAGTCGTGCCGATCCTGCCAACTATCGGCCGATTTCGATCACCTCCATACTTTGCAAAATTATGGAGCGCGTATTGAACTCGCGCCTCTTGGCATACCTGGAAGGTAACGATCTCCTCAGTGACCGACAGTACGGGTTTCGCCCGCAATCGGTCAACTGGGGACCTACTAGTGTATGCCACTCACTTGTGGGGCGAGGCCCTCGAGAAGAATGGGGAAGCGATTGCTGTCTCCCTTGATGTCTCGAAGGCCTTCGACCGGGTATGGCACGCTGGCCTTTTGAGTAAGCTTCCAGCGTACGGCATTTCCCCCAGCCTGACTGGCTGGGTAAAAGACTTCCTGACTGAACGGTCCCTTCGAGTTGTTGTCGATGGATGCTCTTCTGAACCCATGTCAACTAATGCCGGTGTTCCTCAGGGGTCTGTTCTCTCTGCAACTCTGATGCTGCTTAATATTAACGATCTGCCAGTGTTCCCAACTTAGGGGTTTTCCCCCCAGATTTAGGGGGTAAATAAGTGAGATGGGATTTTTTTAGGGGTCTGAAATGTTTAGGGGTATTTTCAGGGATTTTTTGACTCTTTGTTATTTTTGAAATTTACTGTATTAATATTTATTTCTTGCCTAGTGACTGCTGGTCCGATTTATATTAAATCGAAATGATGGATCTTGTGTAACATTTAATCCATGCAATAAAATGTTAATATTCAATATCAATATGTATGAATCAAAAAAATCTGACTCTTCACACGAAGACGAAATATTTAATGTATTAAATAACCTGCGAATAAAGATTTTGAAACATATTACAGACATCATCATCTCAGCGTTAATCCCAGTCGCATCCGAAGCTTTTTTCAGCTTTGGAGTCTGGGGTCCGCTTTACCAGTCTAACTGCCGTTTTTGGGTAATCTTCGATATTTTCAGTGAAGCGACTGCCGTCTGACCTTCACAATCCGAAGGCGATATTTAAACATTGCAGTTATACCAATTGTTAGACTTTTGAGGGCTCCAACAACCCGTAACGACTGCCACTAGCATTGAGCTATATTACATACTTCTATGGCCACTAGATGTTCGTATGGCAACGGCTTAACGTGCTTTCCGAGACACGACCAGCCCACTGAAAACATTCATATTCATGCATACGAATATTATACAACCGCACATTGAAACATCATATTACAGTACCTATATTATTTCTAAATCATTATGAATTTAAGTATATGTATTTTTTAGGGGGAAAACAGATGAATTAAGGCGATTTTAGGGGTTTTTGACACAAACTTTAGGGATAAATATTTTTGAGAGTTGGTAACACTGCGATCTGCTGATGCCTGGTATCTATGGGTATGCAGATGACAGCACAGTTGTAGAGAGATACCTGCCGGGTGCTCGGGCTAGTAGGGAATCAATCCGGTCCGAAAGGGAGGCCATGGTTGAGCGAACGCGTGTTGCGCTGCAGGCAGTCTCCGAATGGGGCAATGCCAATCTTGTAGCATTCAATGCCGCCAAAACACAGGCGTGTCTTTTCACCGCCAAAAGGAGCCCGTTCACCTTGGCTCCTACTTTTCGGAATGTGTCCTTGGAGTGTTCCGACCGCCTTCAGCTTTTGGGGGTTGAGATTTCCTCGGACCTTAACTTTGGGCGGTTCATTGAGTCCAAGGCTGAGGTGGCTGCCAGGAAACTTGGCGTTATCGCAAAGGTCCGGCATTACTTCACACCTGGGCAGCTTCTAATGTTATACAAAGCACAGGTCCGTTCGTGTGTGGAGTACTGCAGCCACATTTGGGCTGGTGCTGCCAAGTGTCACCTGGCCACTTTGGATTCAGTGGAGAGACGTGCAAAGAGGCTGATTGGTGACCCTGATCTAACTCGAGTCGGTCTCCAAAGCCTAGAGCACAGGCGTAGAGTAGCCAGCCTTTCGGTGTTCTATAGGATGCATTTCGGGGAGTGTGCGATGGAATTGCATGATTTAATTCCCCATCTCCGTTCCACCAGCGGACGACCCGTCGTACGGCTGGTTTCCACCCTTACGTTGTTAACACCACTACGATCCGGACGAAGCGTTTCGCCTCCTCCTCTAAACCGCGTACATCGAGGGATTGGAATAATTTGCCAGCGGCGGTGTTTCCGTCAGACTACAATTTGAGTGTCTTCAAGGCTAGAGTGAATAGGCTCTTAATAAACCAGTGCGCTTTACCATCAACGATTGCGTCACTGCTTACCATCAGGCGGGATTGCGGTCAAGCGCTAGTTTATAATAAGTATATAAAAAAAAAAAAGCAAAAAATACAGATTACAGTTTACAACACAGGGTATAATAATGGTAAACTGTTGTCTTCGATCTATCAAATTGCTTATTTAGTTACAAAAGGGACATTAATTAAAAAAAAATTGAATTTGTTGTAAGAGATCAAATCGATACAAATTGTTTTTCGATCGAGTTGTTTTCGAACGTCAACAAGTAACAACATTGTTTTTGTCGATCTATTTTAGAGGTGTAAAAGTACCGAAAAAAAGCGTACCCGCATGTATTCGTTACTTTAACAATTAGTACTCGTTACTATCGTATCGTTACGTTACTCGTTCCTTCTGACACCTTTTAACATAGCAACGAATTCAGTCGTATTGCGTACGCGTATATTATGAAATCGGAATTCAGCCGCATTGCATACGCGTACAGTACGACATCGCAATACATTTCGATTATATTATAGAAAAAGCAAGAAATACTACTAGGTAATTCAAAGTAGGTACTAGGTAACGACGTTTCGTTACACACACGCATCAACGGTATAATGAGTCAAGAAAGTCAAAACAACAATTTTTTTAGCAAATGGGGCTACCATACTCTACGACGGAAGCGACAGTGGCGCTATTAATTAATTTCATAACTTTTTTGATGCATTATACTTGCGTGAACTGAAACAGTGTAGGTGCCCATAGGCCATACGAAAAGTACGAGTAACGAAATGCATTCGTGAGTAACGTCTCGTTACTTCATACTAGATGGCGTACCCGTTACAGTAACGAATACATACGGTTTGTCACAGCTCTAATCTATTTGTAGTGAATGTAGTGATGGTGAAGTCTGAACAATTTACAGTAGTTGTTTATACTTCATAACATGGTAGCGTAATATTCTAAACATCTGAAGTTGTCAGTTGATTACTGATTATCTTTCAGTGGGGAACTAATAAAAATTCAGTGAGTTTTCATTATATTTTGTCGTTATCCGTTAATATGACTTCACTAATGACTTGACAATCCTGTTTTTGCTGTCATGCCATAATATAGGTTAAGTTTACTGTTTCTCGATTATCAGTTCTATTATCATTATAAAATGTTTAGGTTGGGACAATCGTGGTTAGCGGCTGTGCGAGGGCAGAGCGGTGTTGTAGAGCTAAATAATTTAAATTACGTATTTAAAAATCAGAGTTGCACAGCAAGCCAAATGACAGACAAATTTAAGTTGCCTGCGCGTTATGGAGCTGGCGAAAAAAGTGTTTGGTGAGTGAAATATACGGAATATTTGTTATCTCCCACTAAGAGTGCATGGTATGTAGATGAGTTATTAGAGTTGGAATCTTATATTCTTGTTACATAAGCGGCGGTTGAAAGGAGTGAAGTTTCATTTCCGTACAATTGTGTTCAAGAATATTATAGAGATAACAGAGATGTTATTGTTCTAGTTAATTATTCATACTGCATTCGTGACTGTGTAGGATGTTCTAATTTAAAAGCTGACACTATAATTAATAGATATCTGCGTATTTAATAAATTCTTGAACTTACAATAAAGGATACCTTCAAACATTGATAAAATATTAAACTAAGGTAGATATGTCACTAGCGCACTAAAAATGAAGCGTACAAAAGGAAGTAAGTCCTGTATCTCGCTTTAGTCAGTCTCGATACACTCGTAAAAACAAACGACAAACACTAACAGCGCAAACGACAAACACTAGCCATCTTTTTCTTCTCTATGCTTTAGATTGCGCCCCATCTCACTCACACTGTACCAATGTATACCGAATAAAAATATGCATGTGTGCTGCTGCTGTGTTCGGCACATTTTTTTTGGTCAGTTTGTTAGAATATATCATATCTGTTTAATATTTTATCAATGCCTTCAACAATCGTCTGATATAAACACAGTAATCTAATTATTTCATACTGAATTTATATCATCATCATCATCATTTCAGCCGAAAGACGTCCACTGCTGAACATAGGCCTCCCCCAAGGTTCTCCACGACGACCGGCCCTGCCTCCCTGAATTTATATGAATTAGTTAAATTTTCAGACAATGTAATCTTTTGCCAGATTAATTTTTTCTTTACCATTTCTCTTTTGTTCTTTGCTTTTCTTTATTATTATTTCTTATCTTTTTCTCTCTTTTTTTACCTTTTCCTATTCTTTGTTTTTCTATTGCAATACATAAATATGATTTTTCATAATTATTTATTTTAATAATGTCATCAATAACTTGCAACTCAAGTCTAAATTCATTTTAGGGTGGAATACATTCAACTGGCTCTGGAATACAAGCCCGCAGTCAACTTAGGACAGGGTTTCCCTGACTATCATGCACCCAAACATGTCACTAAGGCCCTGGGGGAGATTGCAACCAGTGAGAACCCGCTTCTGAACCAATACACCAGAGGATTTGTAAGTGCCATAATCCATGGTATATAGATAATCCATCACAGTAATTGTTGAACATACTTATATAAATGTTAAACAATTTATTTTTATTGATTTAATTTATTTTTTATTTAGCAGCAAAATCCTGCTAAATAAAATAAATAATGCTACATCAACTTATATGAATTAAAATACTTTACTAAGACTACACTACTTACATAAGATTTAATTCGATATTGTAATTTACAGGGCCACCCTTCACTCGTTCAAAACCTATCAAAGGTGTACTCTCCACTAATAGGCAAAGAAATAAACCCACAGAATGAGATCCTGGTCACATATGGTGCTTACGAGGCTCTGTATTCAGCTATTTTAGGTGAGTTTTCCTACAGTAACAGCTAGAGTTAGAATCTGATTCTTCATTGATAGAGTGTATTAGCTTGCACCTACCTATTTGCTTGCTTGCTTGTGTGCATGCATGTTTTTGGCTGCTCTTAGCATTTCTGCCTCTTCAAGACAATGACTATTCTAAAATTCTGTTACTGACAAGTAAATCATCATAAACGTAATAAATATGTAGACGTAGATAATTATCAGTTAAAATTATGTGTAAACATCTATCAACAACCTTTATGGTTGGATTTGAAGCATAACAAACAGTTGGAAGCTTGTTCTAATTAACAAGAACATCTTAAAACTGAATATATGCTGCTCTTATCAGAGAACTTGATGCTCCTACTGTATCATTATTTATTCACTTTCATTGGTTAATTTTATTTATTGATAACAATGACCGTTGTCTTGCAACATTACATATCTTCTTTACCCTCGCCTTTCCCCTTTACGCGAAGTCGGCTTTCCTGGTACTGAGGCGCCACTTATTCCACTAGTATGCGTCGTTATCTGAAAGCCCAAACTGCTTCATATCCTTGCGATGATCCGTATAGTTGGGGACCTTCCCCTCCCTCTTGTCATTGTAGCCATGGAAAGGCACTTCTTCACGACATGGTCGTCTGGCCTTCGCTGTTTTTGACCTTTGTATCAAATAAAGGACATATTAGCCTTCAACAAATTTATACAAGTTTAAGATAAGGCAAACAAGATAATAAATGGAAAGATTGCATCAAATTCTCTTATGACGTATCATGATAAAATATTGACTATGATTTTCTTACCATCGACAACACACCATCATCTGAGTAACTGTTATTATCTTTATTTATACGCCCCCTGACCTGGCTGAGATAAGAACATAATGTTGGACTTTCTGAACAAAACCGCTTTACACATTGTCTGAGGTACAGCATCCTAATTGCCTAAGACACTCATCATCATTCTCCTGCCCTTATCCCAATTTATTTGGGGTCGGCGCAACATGTCTTTTTCTTCCATGCATCCCTATCAGAAGTCATCTCGGCAGTCACCCCCTTCTTAGCCATATCATCCTTCACACATTCCATCCATCGTTTCTTTGGTCTTCCCCTACTCTTATAGCCATCAACATTCATAATTAAGACTCTCCTCACGACATTCTCCTCAGTTCTCCGTGACACATGTCCGTACCATGACAACCGATTTCCACACAACTTTTCAGCTACCGGTGCCACTTTCAGACTTCCTCTTATGTACTCATTTCTTATTCTATCCATTCGTGTAACACCACACATCCCTCTTAGCATTCTCATCTCGGCTGCATGCAATTGCCTAAGACACTATTACTATCAATTGGAATCATATTGATGACACGGTTGGTACAGCTATCGAATGCTGCGCTGCGCGTCGCAGGTTCGATTCTCGCACGGAACAAATATTTCTACGGCCTACAAGTAGTTACGTAGATACAGGAGCAATTACTAAACCATTCATCTATATGTTCGAGAAATGTGTCTTTTTCGTGCGATGTGATGCAATCGTTGATGGTAAAGCGCACTAGTTTATTAAGAGCCTATTCACTCTAGCCTTGAAGACACTTAAATTGTAGTCAGACGGAATGACCGCCGCTGGCAAATTATCCCAGTCCATCGTTGTACGCGGTATAAAAGACGAGGCAAAACTCTTCGTCCGGATCGTCGTCTACCCAACAACGAACTTTTGAACTGTCTAAATGAAACCCATTGCTACTGATAGTTTATGGTCGTAGTATTTTCTCGGTGGTAGGCAACAACATCAGCCGCCGGCATAAGTTACCACCCACCAGACAAAGTCAAGCGATTCGTCGTGTTCCGGCATGATGTCTGGTGAAGCCGTACGGAGGACGGGTCTGAGCAGTTGTGTTGCGATGTGTGCCGGGTACAATGTGCCTAGTGTTGTTGTGTCGGGAGTTTGGTCGTGGAGGGTCTCCAGATCATCCTCTGGCGCAGCATCGTTGGTCGTGTTGTTGGGTTAAACATTGCATCACCTCGCTCAACTGCCGTCTTCCTTCCTATTCACTCAGTTTTTTTGAGTGAATAGGCTTAAAAAGCTAGTGCGTTTTACCATCAACGATTGCATCACTGCTTACCATCAGGCGGGATTGCAGTCAAGCACTAGTTTATAACTAATAAAAAAAAAGTATGTGTCGCAGTTACCCTGCTGCAGGCAGTTCAACAATATTCTTTGCGTTCTTTACGTTGTTGAGCAGATAAACTTTTCGAACCTATGGAGCAATGGCTCAGCAATATGCTTCGAAATTATTCCAAATGATAGTAATACCTATTGTGTTTCATAATAGGCTATTTGACAGTATTCAATTATTTGTGATTTTTTGTTTTAATTGCATAAAATGAGGGTTCTTTATATCATTTACAAGAGTTTTAATAAAAAATAATAACAATTATTATATCCAAAACACAAAAATATGTTTGGCTTTTTGTTTCTCGCGCCACACATTGTGAAACGATCCGGATTGGCTAATGTCGCGATGACGTCATACGCGCATCAACCCTTGTTTTCGGCAAACTTATAAACTGTTTTTCGGGGGGTTTTATCGATTTATTTGTACAACCCGGAACAGCACACAACTTGTAAACCATTTTATTAGATAATAACAACAAATAATAAATAAAAACAAACACCACTCAAAACCGAAAACCGCTTGTGACGTCACTTACAAAGCGCGCCGCCATATTGCTGAATAAATCGTTTTCGCGGCTTATTTGAATTTTGAATTTTTATTTGCATATTTCTTACGAAATACGTATTTAAAATTAAAAAGAATACTTTCGGTGAACTTTTTAACCGCAACCAAGTAATTCAAGATAAAAATTATAAATCTGTCAAATAGCCTATTCTTAGTATATGGATGTCATCGATTTCTTTTTTGACTTGTTATTTATTGAAATTTGTATCAATTTTCAATTCTGTTTAGACAAAATATCAAAGAAATATGTTAAATATGAGAAAAACAAAGCGAAGTGGAGCTCGGATAATTATTTTTAAAGTTTATGTTCAAGTTTATGTATCATCAGTGTTTGTTAGTACACCAAGCTGGACAAATTTTATCAAATATGGATGATATTTATGTTTGAACAGTTGCTAAAACAGGCATGTTTTTTTTTTTTTTATATATTGTAAACTAGCGCTTGACCGCAATCCTGCCTGATGGTAAGCAGTGACGCAATCGTTGATGGTAAAGCGCACTAGTTTATTAAGAGCCTATTCACTCTAGCCTTGAAGACACTCAAATTGTAGTCCGACGGAAACACCGCTGCTGGCAAATTGTTCCAGTCCCGCGATGTACGCGGTATAAAGGAGGAGGCGAAACGCTTCGTCCGGATCGTAGTGGTGTTAACAACGTAAGGGTGGAAACTAGCCGTACGACGGGTCGTCCGATGGTGGAACGGAGATGGGGGAATTAAATCATGCAATTCCCTCGCACACTCCCCAAAATGCATCCTATAGAACACCGAAAGGCTGGCTACTCTCGCCTATGCTCTAGGTTTTAGAGACCATCTCGAGTTAAATCAGGGTCACCAATCAGCCTCTTCGCACGCCTCTCCACTGAATCCAAAGTGGCCAGGTGACACTTAGCAGCACCAGCCCAAATGTGGCGTATTTAGTTAAAAGGTCGCGAGAACTCGCTCATCTAATTCAGGGCGTAATCTAACCTCCCAAAGCTCATTGCGATTCGCTTGCGCAAGCGCAGATGCTAGTTTTCAAATGATATTCTTCCATTTCCAGCTATATTTATTGTTTTACAATTCCAGGTCATGTGGACGCGGGCGATGAGGTCATTGTTATTGAACCTTTCTTCGACTGTTACGATTTCATGATCAAGTCAGCGGGTGGCATCCCTAGGTTTATTGCACTCAATCCTGTAAGTATTATTTTTTTTTCTTTCGATCTTATTACCAATACACCTATACCTGCTAAAGCTGATTGTTACTAAATATTGAGAGGACTTACCACTAAAACTTAAACACTTATTCAACATGTATCTATACTTGGGCCAAATTCGATAAGGAATAGAGGCAAACAAACCGTTGCTAGGCCACGACTTATTTACACCTAAAAGAAAGATATTAAAAACCTTTTCCTAACCACAGAGGCCATTGAAGAGTTGAAGTAGTAACAACCTTTTCTAGATAGATGATTTTCATACAAGTAATAATCCTATTTTTACTAATGTAAACGGTTTATTTGTGTTTCGTAATTTATGATTTTCATAAAACGCTTAACCGATTTCAATGAAATATGACGCACATGTAAGGTAATTTCCTAATAGGTTAAATTTTTGATACATATACAATATACATACGTAATCCCCTTGAAAGTATTTTTTCTTTTTTTTTATTATAATATTTATTATAAGTACCTAATGCATGACGTGTTATGCAGTTGGTTTGAAAAGTAGTTGCAAAATTGTGTTGTCAAATGTCTCAACTGTATTCATTGGCTGAATTATACAAAAAGTGTTTAATACCTGGATTTCATCCATGTTTCTTTTTTGTAGGGCTATCATGTAAAATTGATGTCGTCTTTTTAATGGTTTTTTGAAATAGCAATGCAGGTTATTTTAGTGATTCTTTTGAAATACGCTGCAATAGGAATTGTTAGTAAAAAGTCGATAATCATGTAAAATGTTAATTATGGAGATTTGTCAAACGTGAGTTATAATAACCCTAAATTGGTTTGTTTACCTCTATTCTTTATCGAGCTTGGCACAAGTATAGTCTCAGCGTTACGTCAAAATCAATTTAATAATGACGTGTTTAAAAAACCTGTTCAACACGGTTTTATGGTAGTAAGATATAATTACCTTTAACCTCCTTATTTGATTAGTAGATAATTGAGTTTACGTTTACGCGTTATGCGAATTCAATCGGACATGCTGTTGCATTTTCGATTAAAGAAGAAGGCCACAGAAGCCATGGCCATCTATCCATCCATGCTTTTCCATTTTGTAGCCATAGAAGGCCACGCAATGGGAGAAGAAACCGAAAATCGTAACTCAGAAGACAATTTGTATGCAATTTTAACTTGTTCTAAATGCTATCATGCACTAAAATCTTAAAAAGGGTGTAAAATTTAGGTTATTAGTAGAAGAAGTTTACCTTGTGCGATAAACATCTTAAACTAACTAACAAACTTTTGATATTCTAACTAAAACTATAATAAGTACTAAGAAACTAAAACATGACGTCTAAAAATTCCTCTCTAATCGTAAAATAATCTCCCAAAAAATTGCACACAAAGTAGTAAAAAATTTTAGAATTTTGTTTTTTTTTTTATCAAGTTTTACCAGCCGTCTTCTCTATGAGAAAAGGCCTTTGCAGTGGGACACAAATAGGCTGTATTTTAGGATAGGATAACGGACTATTACTAAGGCCTACATTTTTCCTGCAGTTTTCATTACGAGACTCGATCATACGCATCGACCGCGTTTGGCGCTCTCATTGGTTGAGTTCTTAGAACCTTAAAGCGGGCCCATCGATGACTCAAACGCGGTCGATATCGATGATCGAGTCTTCGTAATGTCACTCATGATAGCCATACTGATTCTACATTATGTTCGATATAGACTCATATTTCGACCTTGTCGTCAGCGGTGCGTACGTTGCTACGCGCCGCCTCTCGCTTTTCACAGACGATGTACCTACTTGCGTTGCCACTCATCATCATCATCTCAGCGTTTATCCCGGTTGTTGTTGTGTCTACTTGTGTTGCCACTATGGCAACTAATACCATAAACACTTTTTTTTTCTGTATAGGTAATGGTTTGGAACCCTTAAAAATTTTACTGGTTTTTTTACTAGCATGTCGCCTTTTCTAATCGCACTTCTAATTTCCGAACCAGAAAAAAACCTCGGGGACAATTACCTCAGCAGACTGGGTATTAGATGAAAAGGAGCTGGAATCCCTCTTCAACCCTCGCACGAAGATGATAATCCTGAATACCCCCCACAACCCCCTTGGCAAGGTGTTCACCCAGCAGGAACTGGAGCTGATCGCCAATTTGTGCAAGAAGCACAATGTGCTCTGCTTGTCTGATGAGGTGTATGAGTGGATGGCCTATGAGCCCGTAAAGCATATTAGGATTGGTGAGTTTTTGGTTGAAGTCTTGATTTTTTTTTTCTCTCTTAAATGACTGTCAGGAACGGTTTCTCGAGTGGCGACCACGCACCGAAAAACGCAGCGTGGGTAGGCCCCCGACAAAGTGGATCGACGACCTGGTGAAGGTCGCGGGAAACCGCTGGATGCGGAAGGCGCAAGACCGGTCATCGTGGAGTTACTTGGAAGAGACCTATGTCCAGCAATGGACGTCTTTCGGCTGAAATGATGATGATGATGAAGTGACTGTCCCACAGCTGGGCAAAGGAATACCGGCTTTTAAGATATATGTGAAATTTTATATTATTTTTAACTGTAAGCACACCTGACTCCTTTGCAATATACCCAGCCAATCGATTTCGTAAAACCTGACAGCCTCCGTGGCGTAGCGGTAGCGGACGCGGCCGCTGCGCAAGGTGGCGCGGGTTCGATCCCCGCACAGTGCAAGTATTTGTATGCATGAATATGAATATTTGCTCTGGTCTGGTCGTGCTTCGGAAAGCACGTTAAGCCGTTGGTCCCGGTTGCCATACGAACATCTAGTGGCAGTCGTTACGGGTCGTTGGAGCCCTCAAAAGTCCAGCAATTGGTCTAACTGCAATGCTTCGATGTCGCCTTCGGGTTGTGGAGGTCAGACGGCAGTCGCTTCACGGAAAATGTCGAAGTTTAGCCATATCAACAGTTGGACTGGTAAAGCGGACCCCAGCCTCCAAAGCTGAAAAGGCTTCGGATGCGACTGGGATTAACGCTGGGATGATGAATCGATTTCGTAAAAATCTTAAAGTGAAAACTTAGTTGAAGCTACCTAAGAGTGATGGTAAGCAGTGATGCAATCGTTGATGGCAAAGCGCGCTACTGATGCGACTGGGATTAACGCTGGGATGCTGAATCGATTTCGTAAAAAATCTTAAAGTGAAAACTTAGTTGAAGCGACCTTAGAGTGATGGTAAGCAGTGATGCAATCGTTGATGGCAAAACGTGCTACTTTATTAAGAGGCTTTTCACTCTAGCCTTGAAGACGCTCAAATTGTAGTCCGACGGAAACACCGCCGAATAAAAGACGATGTGAAACGCTTCGTTCGGATCGTAGTGGTGTCAACAACGTAAGGATGGAACGGAGACGGGGGAATTAAATCATGTAATTCCCTCACACACTCTCCAACATGCATCCTATAGAACACCGACAGGCTGGCTACTCTTCGCCTGTCCTTTGGAGACAGTTTTGAGCTAAATCTGGGTCGCCTCTCCACTGTAAAACGTATCCATATAAACGTCTCCAACGTATTCCATCAACCTATAGCATCCAAGCTCGCCATTTCTTTCTATTATATAAAGGTAAACATGCATATTTGTCCACAGCAACCCTTCCAGGAATGTGGGAACGCACAATCACAGTCGGCTCAGCAGGAAAGACGTTCTCCGTGACTGGTTGGAAAACGGGCTGGGCATACGGACCTGCTGCTCTCATGTTGAACTTGCAAGTGGTGCACCAGAACTGTGTATACACCTGCTGTACACCTATCCAGGTTAGTACTGGACCAGCACCCAATTGCGTAACACACTAGTACTATCTAATTTGAATCTTAATGCTAGTCCATTGCTCTGTATGTTGGAAAAATTTGTTTGCTCAACAATGTGAATGGCACAATGGATGTTGTTGTATTGTCTAAAAGAAAATCATTGCTACTGATAGAGTTACGCAGGCACTCTACCGTGTCTTTACTTTACTGTTTTTTTTTTTTTACTTATTATACAGTATGTTAAATAACAGAGGGCGTTCCCTTAAACTCGTTAATATATATCATTAATAGATTAAAATAAAAATGTCAGCATAGAAAAATAAGCATAAAAAAATCCGAATAAAAAAAAATTCTAATTGGAAATAAATTTGAAACCTCCTGTTTTAAATCAAAATAGTAGTCGTCATGTATAAATAAATTGCGACGTTGCCGTCTTTCATGTTCGCGTGTACAGTGTGTTTCTTTTACATGTCAATTTAAAATTTTTATTGAATATTTTCTTATTGGAAAAAATTTTAAAACATTTTGTTTTTGAATGGAAATATTTTTTTTAGCATGTATGTATGCTATACTATTTCGGGTTAACGGGAACGCCCTCTGTTAGTTAACATACTGTAGTTGGCAATTCGTTGCTTTAGCTGAAGCAAATTTCTTAAAAATACGGTTGATCACCGCTAAGGATGTGTAACCTTTCAAACTGTGTTACTATTCAGATACCTTACTGGGAATGCAATTCCCAGTTGTCTATCTGGGATTACAATTCCAAGTTACGCAACTGGTAGTGCTTCAAGTAACATAGGACAGGCACCTGGCACTCGAAGGGGTACCCATTTGAATAGGGATGTTTCCTGGGTAAAAAAAAATTATTCTATTTAGTCAGTCATTCAGATTATAGAAAAATATTGGATACGTATATTTTGTTTTATCAAATCAATAAAAATTTACAAATATAAAAGGCACCAAAGATCAGGAGTGGTGGCTGGTGACGTCACTGGTTGCTAAAAAGTGTAGCAAGCAGTGACGTCACACGAGTTTTCAAGTCACTGTATCGTCTTCATTTTTTGTATATATGAAAAAAGAAAATTACGTGTCTAGTTTTTTTTTAATCTGACTGACGGACTTATTAGATCTTTTTAGTCAACTACCCCATTAAGAATTTAGAAAACCTTAATTTAAATGAGTCTCCCTTTCACTTACCATAAACATTTTTTTTTTGTTCTCTTCTTTCCGTACTACTTCTGAACGGAAAAGGCAAAGGCATGATTCGCCATACAGCCTGGACTTAGTAAATTTATCCTTTTCTATTTTTCTTGAAAAAGTTTATCCTTTTCTATTTCTCTTCTTTCCCTTTATATATCTTCTACAGTGTTTTTGATGTAGTTAAACAGAGCAAAGAAATTACCATAAACAACTTAGAAGTTTCTTTTTTTTTTCCACAGGAGGCGATAGCCCGCTCCTTTGAATTCGAACTAGCACGCCGAGATTCCCCTGACTGCTACTTCAAGTCTTTAGCTCGAGAAATACTGCCCAAAAGAGACTTCCTAGTGAATACCCTCAAAGAGAACGGGTTCAACCCTACCATCCCTGAAGCAGGGTACTTTATTATCGCTGACTGGACTAATTTGGGTGGGTTTTAAACTTTTTTCAGGACTGGAAAGTTTTGGTTTCCTTAACAGGATAGAGGAGGGCGCTTCTGTCACATCCTACAATATTACACAAATGCTACATATATAAAAAAAACACACAAACTCAGAACACGCACGCATGCAGCACACACAAGCACATATAAAAATGAAATGTTCACCGGCAAAATTATAGTTTTCGTCAGGTATTTTCTTTGGAATTACAACTTTGTAATAAAGCGGCTAAAGACGACCTCATACCGAAGTCTATTCGAACTTGTCGTGAATTTTTTTTTCTTTCTTTCCCATAGCCAACAAAATCGACTTATCATCGGAGCCCGATAAGTACAAAGACTACAAGTTTACAAAGAAGTTCGCTAAAGAGGCCGGTGTGCTGACGATTCCACCGACTGCCTTCTATTCCGAAGAACACAAGCATCTCGGGGAGAACTTTGTCAGATTCTGCTTTATCAAGGTAAATAGATCTTTTATTTATATAATACCAATTATTAACATCCCTCTTGCTTGTAATTCTACTAATTTGCGTTATTCAGTCATAGTGGCAAGGTAGTGTATCTAACTTTTCACTGCTAGCACGTTTTCTTCTGTAACAGCCGTCAAAGGGCCACCACTTCTTTCTTCATCCCTCAAAGTTAGTCGTCCGCGCTTAAAATCATTACACTTTTATTGTTGGCCTTCATTCATGAATGCCATTTGAAGTCTATCGAATAAAATCATAGCGGGAAAATGGTCTCGAAGCAAATCCAGTTTTCAAAGAGACACGATAATTTTAATTAGGTGGCCAGCAAAAAATTTGGAGGGAAGTTTTGAATTTGGAACGTACCTATCATTATTTCTAAATAATCATATTTTTTAAATAAATTATAACTAGCCAGTTTCTCATACATAAACACTTTTTTGTGAATGACGTGGTATTGCTGGAATCCCGTTAGTTAATGTATCCAATATTAATTGCGCCCCGCGGTTTCTAACCACGTAAGTTTATCGGGATAAAAAGTACTTATCTGTTAACTGGTTTTAAACTACGTGTGCCAAAATTTCATCCGAATCCGTTTAGTAGATTTTGCGGGAAACAGTTATAAACATCCATCCAGTCATCCAAGCATACATACATCCTCACAAACTTTCGCATTTATAATAGAACTTCAGAAAGTTCACGCGCTAACCTTGGTCGCCATTTTGATAGTTCAACAACATTCATTGCGTTATTTTCGTAGTTGAGTTGAACAGATAGATTGGGTTAGCTTCCCATGGACATTCGAAACTTACCCATTAAACGATTTAAAAACCATATAAAGGCCAAACTTTGCAAAAAGGGGGTATTATAAAATCACAGATTATTTAGAAGACTAAAAAGCTTGGGACTGAGCTGCTCGCTCTGCGAAGCATTGTTATAGCATTGCTAAGCAATATGCGTAATTATAAGTTTACGTTATAATTACGCATATTGCTTATTGTAAACATTTTCATTTTTAATGTCTGGACTTGAAAAAAGACGATGATCCCTGAGTTTGTTTCGGCTATTTCTTCTCAGAGGTAGTCAGTTAGGAAATGCCGACATCATCTAGTTAAAAAAAATATGACGTGTAAAGGTGATCGGTACTTTCTTAATAAACATTTCATTTCATTTCAATTGCCAACATGTAATGGTCAGCATTATCCTACAAAACTATTCGCGGTTAAAAGCAGTTGTTTGGAGATTTTTCCTGTTTGCTTATTTTTACAATTTTATTTTCACAGAAAGACGAAAACTTGTCCCTTGCCAGCAAACTAATCAAGGAATGGAATGCAAAGAATTAAAAGGAAAAAGAATATGATATTGTGATATAAATTTATATATTTTTATACTTTGTTATTGTTATACTTTGTTATCGGCTCATATCTTTAAGTAAAAGCATAAAGGAACTTTATAACTGCAATTATTTTTTTTAGTTAATGCAATTGTTTGTATAAATATAAAAAAACAAAGGAAGAGTTTACAATTGGCGCGTTTTATTTCAAATATTAATTCCAAAATAAAACCATATAATTTGATTTCATCAAAATAGTAGCACTTTCGATATGTATCGTGTAGCCTTTACAATAAGGTTCAGTATTGTTTGTCCTTCAGGTACGATTCTAGAATGTTTAGGAGGTGAAATCTCCGCGCAGCCACCGCTTCGCGTCTCTTGTGTCATTCCCGTACGTTTTCCCAAATCTGTAAGAATGCATACATAATGTTTGGAATAAGTCACCTTATAGGAATACAGTACATTATAGTTTTTTCTCTGTATACCTATCATCATCATCAAAAAGGTTGATGATGATGATGATAGGTAAACAGAGAGAAAAACTAAATTATCGGAACGATATATTAAACGAAAAAAGATTGTTTTTAAAAATGTGTAAACTTTTTAGAATTAGGCGAATAGTGGAGAAATAGTACATTACGATATTAGTGCGTAATGATGGTTATAACATGCGAGGCGGAATTTCAGCCCGAGCCGAAGGCGAGGGTGTAATTGAGCCGAGCATGTTATAACCAATACGCACGTATATCGTACGACGTTTTTTAACACACTTGCGAGGAAACAGAAAAAAAAGTATTTTATATTTTGTTCATTTTAAATAAACTCAATCTGTGAATGCACACTGTTGCTTTCCCGCCATTAGTATTATTATTTGCCATTTGAAATATGGAACAGCGCGCAGCACGAGTCGTGCGGCGGCGATCAGTTCCATATTTACTTGAAATGGAAAATAATGCTGTTATGGAATTTGTATGGACTATAACTTAACTATTTGCTTTGATAACACACGCGTTTGTTATGGCCCGCTTTACATATTTAAAACCGGTGGAATTACATCAGCTTTACGAGCAAGGGTGTTAAAAAGTAATTAACCGTAATGTTTATTTACTTTACTAATACAATGCCTTACAAATTTCTTGCATTATTCGCATATAAATAGAACTATTAAACGCAATGATTTCTTACGTTTTACACACTTGTCACCTAATTCTAGATAGTAGAACACATTTTTAAATATAGATCTGATTAAATAATAAAAATCGAAAACCATGAAATATGACTCTGGCGCCGATTCTCTTGTTAACAAACTAAATGTGCATCTTTTTCTTTCTATTTCATTAAGAAAAGGATAGAAAATAACATTTTAGTTTCATTTTAGTCCTGTCAAATGAAGGTATTCCATAGACAGATTAGTCGCGATTATAAATATGGCGACGAAAAATACATCAATTTATATCAGGCGTGGACTAATTTGACAGGTCTAAACTGACATATTATGTTCTGTCCTTTTTTTTTATAAAATAGAAAGAAAAAGAGGCTTTTACTTTAGTTTATAGCCGGATCCACACCAAACGATCCAAAGAGCGGGCGCTCCTCGGCGCATGCGATCCATTTGTTGTCGGTTTTTTGTTCACGCACAAAGTGACCCAGTCGCTTGGCGTGCGTGGTCTTAACAGTTGTGATTTTGAACCGCGTGATCCGCCGTTATAGATAATTCAGAATGTATCCGTTTAATTTCCCTATATAGGGAGAATAAATGTTTATGGATTCCTAATGATACCAATTACACAAATAGACTTGTAAGAGAAGGTGCCTGGCGGAATTAGTTGGCAAATGAACAATATTTCAACAACAAAACAGAACCAAAAAAAAATTGTTGTAAATATACAAGCAAAATGTAGCTTGGTAGCTTGCTGCTCCTACGGCTATTCGTCGCCGTTGTTGCACGTGTGACTCCTTAGCCAGACAGAATTCAGTATGGATCGGCAGGAGCGCGTTGGAGCAGCCAGTCAGGATCGCTAAAGATTGCTGTTGGATCGACCTAGAACGATCCACGTATCACGAACGCGGAATCGCCGATCCATTTTGGATCGTCTAGTATGGATCCGGATAATGAACAAGGGAATCAGGGTCACTAAAATGCGACGTTACCAGCCGTGCGTAGTAAACGTTAACTACTGCGCCAACCATGCCGCAAAATAATTAATTAAAGAGACGCCGATTCAGTGCCACAAAAGTCTGCGATGTTTTAATGTTCAATCTCAGCTATCTTCTTCATTTTCTCTATTTTATAAAAAAATCTTACACATCACAGCCAAAACCGCTGGATCTAGCACAACATTATCCATAATAGTTCCTTACCTACTGTGTGACGATTGAGAGTTCATCCCCTAATAAATATAGTTTTAAAAAACTAAAAAATATGCTTTTAAAAAAAAGTTAAAAATAATTGTAAAAAAAAAGCGCGAGGCGCTTTGTGCCATACTTTTTGAATATTAAGCGCCTCACGCTTTTTTTACAATTATTTTTAACTTTTTAATGTTTTTTAAAAGCATGTATTTTCGTTTTTTTACACTATATTTATTTTCAACTTTTTAGTTCGATTCTTAAAAAAAAAAAAAACGAACGAACGAACGTATTGAAAACGGTGGGACATTTTACAGTAATGAGCCGCTCACTCGTAGCCCAAAGAGTTAGAGACGGACAAACAAACAAACCAGCAAGCAAACATACAAGTGAAGCTAATAAAAAGCATGTAAAAAGGATGGAAATATGTAGAAGGTATAAAAATACAGAACCTCCAAATTCAATGTGTATGTTACCTGAACATGCATCCAGGAACGTGTCCAGCGTAGTTGGGCAGCATTCCAACATGCTTATGATAGATCTCCGTCGGGTTGATCGACAGCGGCGGGTCCGGTCTGCAAGGTGGGGAAATGGATGGGTGGACGGTCAAAAAGGTACTTTCACTCGGGTTGGGTGAGGGAAACTATGTAAATATGTACATATATAACTCACAATTATTATTTGTACTCATACCTACTCAGTGGAATAAGTGTACGGACGACAGCAAGTCAACCTATCCAAAACTATCAAAAATTCCCAATCAACCTTGAGCCTTAAAGCTTTATAGATAAAGTTGAAAATCTAATAAAGAAATCTGACAGATTGTAGTAGCTTGATGTGCTCTATGCGTCTGTACATTAAGTCATTAAATTACAACTACGTAAATAATGAATTAAAGTAAGAAAATTCTGCATTCTGGAGAAATTCTTAACTATTACATACACGCTTGTGTGATGTTCAGTTTTTTGTTTCACGAATATTGATTAGTCAAACTTAATGGAATATTAAAAGAACTAAATAGCTATTGTTAAAATAAGAGGTTCTTCGGAAACGAGTTGGTTGGTTATTATACATTTCTTCACCTATTTTACTTGCGCGATGTAGGATATGTGACAGTGGCTCCATCTACAACTTGTTTTTCGCTGTCTGTGTCATACTATAAAACCATAGCATATTTTAGGTGTTGGTAAATATATATTAACATGAAAATTGAAACACGCATATTTAATTAACAATTTTATTGTTACACAAGCATCTTGACCATGTAAGGCCCTTCGAGATGGTAACCGATCTTGGCATAATAATTTCTGGTGCCGACTCCAGATATGACTGCAATCTTATCTGAACCATGCTCCTCCTTCGCAATCCTTTCAGCTTCCTCCATAAGCAACATGCCAAAACCTTGGTGCTGGAACTTTGTAGGGTCTCTGGCGTTTACCTGAAAAATATGCACAGGTTTTAAAACATCATCAACCTTTTTATCGTCCGGCTGCTGGGCACAGGTCTCCTCTCATACAGAGAAGGATTGAGTGTAATCACCAAGCTTGCTCAATGCGGGTTGGCAATTTCAGACTGAAAGTCCAGGTTTCCTCAAGATGTTTTCCTTCACCTTTTAATCAGTCAGTGGGGTCAAGATATACTAAGGAAGTACATAAAACTTTGGTACTTGCCTGGCCTGGAATCGAACCCTTATACTTGAGAGGCTGATGTTATAACCACTAGGCCACCACAACTGACATACTCAAGTATAATTATTTTTGCTGGACCTTGTGCTTGACGGCTACATAACATGCTCGCCTGTAGCCCAAAATTATTGACTTATTCAGC
This sequence comes from Sesamia nonagrioides, assembly GCA_017933935.1. Lineage (NCBI taxonomy): Eukaryota > Metazoa > Arthropoda > Insecta > Lepidoptera > Noctuidae > Sesamia > Sesamia nonagrioides. The sequence continues at coordinate 102,223 of JADWQK010001240.1, forward strand.
ACAACCGCTGTGTTAATAAAGCAAACCATATTTTTTCCACTTACCGGGACAACAGATCCATATACATGCAGTTCTCTAACAATACTACACTGTTTGAAGTTATCGTTTGGCCCTGGCTTCAACTCAGGCCTGTATGTGTCAGAGGCACACTTCCTGAGCCTCAATAAACCAACCAATATGTCCTGGTCCGGGTCTTCATATGCTAAGAATGTTTCCCATCCACCGTTTGCTGTGTAGTCACGTCTTATTAATTCTACCTGCAAGAAATAATTATACATTTTTTTTATATAAGTATAATCAAAGTGCTTGACCGCAATCCTGCCTGATGGTAAGCAGTGATGCAATCGTTGATGGTAAAACGCGCTAGTTTATTAAGCTTTCTTCACTTAAAAAACTAAGGAATAGGAAGGATCACGGCAGTTGAGCGAGGTAATGCAATGTTAAACCCAAGACCAACACGACCAAACTTCCGACACAACAACATTTGGCGCATCGTACCCGGCACACGTCGCAACACAACTGCTCAGACCCGTCCTCCGTACGGCTTCACCAGATATCATGCCGGAACACGACGAATCGCTTGGCGGCAAGACTGTCTGGTGGGTGGTAACTTATGCCGGCGGCCGATGTTATGGCCTACCACCGAGAAGTATCAGTACCATTAGATTTGATGTATTTTTTTATGTTTTATCTTGTTTAGATATCAAAATCACAATGTCTGCGAAGCGTCGCTACTTAATTTAATTTGACCGTAGGTACATATTTACTAATTAAAAAACCATAATACATTTATTATGGAAGATAAAGAGATAGCCTTCACATCTGCCGATTGATTCTGTAAAAACCTCACCGTGAAGTTGGGTAAAGTAAACTATCAATAGGCTATTTGACAGATTTATAATTTCTATCTTGAATTACTTGGTTGCGGTTAAGAAGTTCACCAAAAGTTTGTTTTATTTTTATTTTAAATACGTATTTCGTAAGAAACACGCAAATAAAAATTCAAAATTTAAATAAGCCGCCGAAACGCTATATTCAGCAATATGGCGTGGCGCTTTGTAAGTGACGTCACAAACTTATAAACGATTTTCGTTTCCGCAGTAGTGTTCGTGTTTATCTGTTATTTGTCAGTCAGAAAACAAAAAAATACACAAATCGCTCCAAATATCGTTAAAAATCTTCTAAAAACGCTAAAAAACCCGAGAACCCATAGAACGACAACAAGTGTTCTGAATTTATAACGTCATCGTGACATTAGCCAATCCGGATCGTTTCACAATATTTGGCGCGAGAAACGAAATCCCAAACATATTTTTGTATTTTTGGATATATTAATTGTTATTATGCTCATTAAAACTCGTGTAAATGACATAAAGAACGCTCATTTTATGCATTTAAAGCAAATAATCATAAAAATATTCATACTGTCAAATGGCCTATTGTGTCAATCCCTAGCATTAGTTGTGTACCTAACGGTATCTACAACCGCCACATGCGCGTCATATTGAGGTTACCCGAATTCTACATCTCGCAAGCAGAGTTTACTGTGCAACTTGCATACATACATCTTCCCAAAATAAACCGTTTTGTAAGTGCCCGTCAGACGTAACACCCGTCAGGTCGGAGGATCCTCCCTTTTCTATGACGGATGAGTGAACTTTACTCCCTGTTCATCATGCCTCCACACTGGTGACCCCGAGCATGAACAACAGCGCAGCCTTCGTGCAACAACTTCAGCGTGACGTCATCATCATCCGTCCCGCAAGCTTTAGCGGCGAGTGACAGTTCCCTCCAAACTCTCTTCACCTAAGTTTTCTTGGTGAGATGGTTACAAATTCACACTACTAGAGTTTTTTGTTTGCTTTGCGCTTGCGCAGCGTATGCATTCGGTAGACGTCTATGCTCTAAGAACTAATTGTTTTTGAAAACTTCTAGATATTATCATCAGACAGAGACATTTCTACACCTTCACTTCGTTCATTGTGTTAGCCCGTGTCAATAGGGGCCGAACCAATTGTCATTAATTTGACGCAAATACAGGCTTCGGGGGGCGAGACCCGCAAGACCGCCCATGGTGGTGTCACCTTTTGTAAAATTTTCATATTTATTTTCTGTAATTTATATGACGTACAGTCAAGACCAAAAGTCGAGTTACAATCTCACAAAACTATTGCCAAGCAATACTACACACATCAAAAGTGTCTAGGGATCAAGCATTTTTATGCGGATTTCTTGAGATTGAGATGTGGCTTTGTAATAAATTTATGATTTTATAAATTTATATGGATCCTTTTTGGTGCATTTCATAATTTGAATCAGGAACTGTGAATCAAATTCGAGTAAAAGATGAAAATCAGCTGTCAATATTTTCCCTATAAAAACATACAACGCATTGAAGACATTATTAGTGCTACTGTTTCCCTACTACTGATTAAAACCAACGTTATTATGGAGCGGCGACGTCATTTAAGCAGGGAAGAAATGCTCAGAGCCGTGGGAATGATAGAAGCTGGTTCCCGGCAACGTACTGTGGCTTTAGCTCTGAATACAAGTCAGAGTGTTATCAGTCGACTTTGGACACGTTACCGAAGCACTGGTACCGTGGCTGAGCGCCATGGAGGACGGTATCGCTGCACCACACGGAGACAAGACCGATACATTCAAATCTTAACTCGAAGAGCTCCAACAATAACCGCCATGATGTTAGCCGTGAGGCTTCATCACTCTTCAGGGAACTTAATTAGCGACCAAACAGTCAGAAACCGCTTGCATGAAGTGAACCTTCATTCCCGAAGACCGCTACGGGTACCACCTATAGCAATGCACAATCGTAGGATTCGATATCAATGGGCTCTTGAACACAGAAATTGGGCAGAAGAACAATGGCGTTTCGTGTGCTTTTCTGATGAGTCTCGTTTTGGTATGAGACCGGATACAAGACGTATACGACACTGGAGAACCCCTGGACGCCAACAGCGATTAAAATCCTGCCAGGAAGTCCATCCTTATAGTGGTGGAACCATCATGGTATGGGCGGGTATTTGGATCGGCGGAAGAACTGAGTTGATTTGGATCAGAGGCAACCTCAACGCTCAAATTTATGCTGAAACGATTGTATCAGACGTCATCGTTCCTCTACAAGTGCAAATCGGTCCCTTATTTCAGTTAATGCATGATAATGCACGACCGCACACCGCAAGAGTTGTAAGACAGACTCTCGCCGCAGCTAACATCAATGTCCTGCCCTGGCCTGCTCAGTCGCCAGACTTGAACCCGATTGAGCATGCATGGGATATGCTACAGAGAAGAGCTCTGCCGAATATGGAGGGTATCCAGTCGCAAGAAGACCTTTTTTTGTTGTTGCAACGAACATGGGCGGCCATTCCACAGCGTGATTTGGATGAACTCATTTTGAGTATGCCAAACCGATGTTCTTGTGTTGTTAGTGTTCGCGGTAGAAACACGGATTATTAATTGTTTAAGTTACCCAATAAAATTTTAGAGAAAACTGTTATTTCAGTCTTTTTTTCGAACTTTTGTGTTAGTGGTTCAAATGTCAAATATCCCTTTATTAGGAAAATGGCAAATTTCTTTATTAATGCAAAGGTGACTTGGTTTATCGTTACTGTGACAAACGAAAACACTTTATTTGATGAATCCTTAAAGAAAATTTTAATTAATATCAATCAGGAGAAAAGTTATTGCAAAAATATATGTTGATCCCTAGACACTTTTGATGTGTGTAGTTGTAGTTACGACCTTCTTCTATAATAAAGTTTGATACACACTTATACACTTTGACAACTTGCTGCCCGCTTATGATTGTTAGGTACTACTTACTAATTTCAACGCTCACAGTAAGTGTTTAAATAGCCTAGAGGTTCTCGTCTTGATAGGCGTTCAAGGTGGTTCGAGTTCAAATCTAATAACTTACAAAATATTTTTGAAATGTTTATTGGTGAGTTATGAATGCTGACAACAAAAATATGTAAAAATACCGATCCGCAACTTAACGATGATACTTTATTTTAAGATTTTTTCTATATTAGAGTCATTATAAAAAGATGACGGTAGATTTGAAACAAACTGAACAAAAAATATTCCACTACCTACAATAACTATTATTAACTACAATAACTCAAATAATATTACTTAGCTGTTGTTGGTTGGTGAACATATAGTTACGAGTTCGTGTTATTAGTTTTACTTTTTTAATCAATATGCAGGCATATGCAGCAATATATCTCAAATATCATAATATGAAACCGGCTTTTGTGTAAGTTGTTTTTATTATTATTTGGGTAAGGTGCAAACCAATCTCTTGTTGAAAGTGTGTAATAAATTTGTTATTGTTTTAGAAAAATACTGTAAGCCAAAGTCAAGAGGTTGGAGGACGAAGGTGGCTTATGTGTCGAGACAAGTAGAACGAAACAACAATATTTACCGTTGAATAAACCTTTGAATCTTGCGAAGAAGAGAGGTTGCATTTGTGGTTTAAAAATAAACTGGCGATACTGGTGGAGACTTATCGAGCTAAACAAAAAAAACAATTTATAACAATCACAGTGCAGAAGTGTCCTACAAAGTGTTTTAAATATATGTCATTATATATCGTAATAACGGACTCTAAACCAACTCGTAAAGTAATTTAGCTAAGTGACAGTAATATGTTCGGTTGGCTTAATGGCTAACAGATGTCGCCTTTTGCAATTTCAATACAAATTACTTTTGGTAAATTATAAAAACAATAATTTCGGAATTCGATAAGAAATAAGTTCGTTTACTTTTGAACTAAGAAAGCGCTTGAAGATTATAATCTCATGCCTTCAAACTCCGAAAAAAGGCACTGCAGGATGGCATGCTATACACGCAAAAAAATTGTAAATGTAATAAGCACTGTTTTGTGTTCTAAGTATAGATTATTTTATGATTGTAATAATATTCAGGTTAAGCTTCAATCCTCTTTTCTTTAAGAAAATGAATAATTAAGCTATAACCTCTTTAATGATAACATGTAATACTATAACTTTCATATCTAAAAACCAAAAATGTTTTTTATATTTTTTACCATAATAATATCATAAGTTTGTCAAGGATTACTTTTATATAAAATATTACAATGCTGCCATTTCAACGTTTGTTTCATTTATTAGTATAAGTATATATATACCGAATAATATATAACTTTATAATATATTGCATGATATTATTTATTATATTACATCTATAGTAAACTAAAACATATAATAAAAACCTATTTTGGTATAAATATTCAGTAAATTTTCCTATTCGTTTAAATATTATTTGCAAACATTTTTATTTTAAAATACAAATCAGTTATCATAATTTTAAATTATATGAAACAACAAAAAGATTTGCCGTTATTAAGGATCGAACCCGCAATCGCACGCTTATGATAGACCATTGTTAAGTGCGGCCGCTAACTTAAATTTTGCATTACTTTAAAGAAAGATGAAGACTGCGATAATAAAAATAATGCGTTAGTGTGCGTGGCCGGTTTAGCGCAGGCGACAGTAGTCTTTAAGGTGGGAATGGACTTCTACAGCTGATTGTACATAATAATAATAATCATCATCATCAACCTTTTTTATCGTACCACTGCTGGGTACAGGTCTCCTCTAATACAGAGAAGGATTGAGCGTAATTACCACGCTTGCTCAATGCATTTAATAATTCTATCCTATTCTTTGAGAATACTCAGAAATATCCTTTTGAACATAAAAGTTTCTAATAGTAACTTAATGAGGCATCAGCATTCATTCAACAATACTAATGACTCCAAAAACTATTGGAATTTTAACTCAAACACAAAGTATTGAAAAACTATTGAAATTTTAATTCAAATCAAATCATTTTCAATAATTTTTGAATTATCTAGGAGTCAGTCAGTCATAAATACTTATATACATAGTTTAGATACCCATTCAAAAATGGAGTTATTGCTTGTTCCTCTCTATAATAACACACAAATCCTTTTTATCCAGAAATTGTTACAGGTTAGAAACATATTCAAGTGAAATCAGCAGCGCACCTAGTTCATATACAATACGTAAAGGAAACCCTGTCCGACCCATAAGGATAATAAAGGTTAGGTAAACACATCACCAAATATAAAATTTTACGTAATCATCATAGTAACAATACTAATGAATTTTGAAATAATTTTTTTTCCCGCGAATTTAATACAACTTCCCCGAAATTAGGTAATTTAAAAAAAAGTGACAACATCATTTTGACGGTATTGTTATAATCGATGCGACCACGTGCCGCGAGCCCTGCCCCCCGCCGCCCGCGCATGGGTTGCCTACCGCACATGTATTAAGTTACCTCTTTTTGCGAAATAATATTTAATTTTTTTTTTAAGTTTAGCCCATATTACTTTTGGGCATTAGTAGAATCAGTACATATTGTATAACTTACCTCATAAGGCCTGACCCTATTGTGTATCTCCTGTATGCCAACCTCCCGAGTCCTGACATCTCTGCAGTCAGTGCCCAGGTCAGCCATGCGAGCCAGCGCCAGTTCTCTCAAGTTACCGTGTTCCACACCTGACGATACTAAAGGCATGGGAATGTCCCTTTGTACTCTGAAAAAATTATTAAAATACAATGGTAATTTTCTCTCTATGGACTTCTGTAAAAGGCCTAGGTTAGTCAAAATAATTATCTGTCTGGAACTTTTACTATTGTCAAATTCAAATGACACTAACCCACAAAGGCAAAGGTATTGTTTGCTTTCATCTATCTGTGTTGCCTTTGCTATTCCATCTGCCACAAACCCAGACTTCACCAAGACGTGTATGTCTAGGAGCTGAATTTTAATACAGGATTTTCTGTATGTAAATTCAGTTTTTAGAAAAATTATATTACCTTGTCTCAGCTTCTAATGTTAATACAACTTTCATTCCAGTCACTTGCTCAAAATTGCATGCAAAAAACCATAAATAGTGTCTTACCTATAGACCCTAGTCCAAGGCGGAATTAAAGCCAAAATCTTAGCAATCAAATCCACGAGAGTCGACGGAGGATAACTCCTGTACCTCCCAGTCTTCCACAACTCATACAGACCAGTTCCTCTGATCACCAGGGTGGGATATATCTTCAGCCCATCTGCTCTGAAAGCAGGGTTCTCAAAGAACTCTATGAACTGTTCTACATCTCTTTCAAAGTCTACATTTGGTAGATCTGGCATCATGTGTGCTACAATCTGGAAGCAAAAAGTTGGTATTACAAAATTACTTTTGATATATGAAAAAAAAAATGGATTGCACAACAATTTTTTTATATACAAAAACACTTTTGCATTATTTTATGATAAGGTAAACATGGAAGAAAACAGAATGAGTCATGAAAATTGGGTACTCAAGATAATATTTCAAAATTTACTTGAAACATATGTATGAGAGACACTTAAAATTACTAGTACAATTAATTGCATTATCATTTATAATTTCATAGAGACAAATACTCTACTCTCTACTACAGACAAATGCTGAAAAAAGACTCGGATAGTCAGTCAATCCTAGTTAAAACGGAACTCCAGCTGCAACAGCTGGGTACCAAAAAAATGGATTGACTACCTACTTTTAATTTTAGAAATAGATTTACTTTTCATTTTAAATTCAGTTTTCTTTACTTTTTATATTGTGTTTTTGTAGAAAATATTAGATTAAGTCTGCATGTATTTCAAGTTTATAATCACACTAACGCATTAAACACGCATTCATATTCATACATACTCATACATTCACTTTACACATACTTAACACTAACAACCGCTACTCACACTCATAACTGCAGTAACACACCTACCTATTCGTTTGTACCATATTGTGTATGCGTTCATACCCATCACCCTTTTCCTAGCTACTTCAATATAATTAAGAGAATATTTTTAAACTTAGCGTCCCTAACCACTAGCCTTCCATACGTTATTAAAATATATTTCATCCTATTTACTCGTAACCCACTAAATATTTTTACCTTGCCAGTAAAATGACTACTTACATAAACAATCTAATTAACAGTATCGACGATCTGTCTATATCAACTACCTATACGTGCACACCTGAGGAAACACTCTCCATCGTGAAATATCCTAATAATTTCATTAAAATCCTTTCACAAAACATTCGTTCCATAAATCATAATTTTTTAAACTTCCAAGCACTTCTGCACCAAATTTCTTTTGATTGCGATCTGCTTGTTTTAACTGAATGTTGGTTACCGTGTTCTAGCAATATCGTCATTCCGATTCTCAATAATTACTCGTCATTCATGACCACCAAACACCTCAATCAGAGTGATGGTGTAGTGGTGTACTCGAGATCGGGCATGTCTGTCACTTGTGAAGAACCAGATTTTCTTCAATCCGCCTCTGGTCTTATTATAAAAATTAACTCACACTTGGCGATAATCTGTATTTATCGATCACCATCAACAATTCATATAAATAACTTTCTCACAGCCCTTAACAACATACTCACCTCGCTGCATTCATTTAAATCGGTAGTTCTAACAGGCGATTTAAACGTGGACATCAAACCTACCACATCTGACACGCGCTCCCAAGAATACCTTAATTGCCTCGCTTTTCACGGTTATCTCCCGGCTCACACCCTTCCAACAAGGGACGAAAATTGTTTGGATCATATCTTTCTCAAAACAACTTCTCCCACTCAAACCTTTGTTTTAAGTTCCACAATAACCGATCACTCTTCTTCCTTACTATGCATCTATAATAAACCTATACGTTCGGTCACAAACCACTTTATAACAAAAATTGACTATGATGGCCTTGACAAATCAATGTCACAACTGGATTTCACCCCTATTTTTAACGCAAAAGATCCAAATATGGCTACGGATAGCCTACTGAATTTATTGAAAGTATCAATTTCTGGAAATACCACAATTAAAAAAGTTTCTTCAACAAAGAGAATCCTAAAACCATGGATCACATCGGGTTTGTTACGGTGCATAAGAAACAGGGACGCGCTACATAAGAGAGTTAAAAAATTCCCAGAAAATGAAGTGCTAAAAATTACATATCTTCGATACAGAAACTACTGTATCCGTATTTTAAAGAAGGCTAAAAGAATCTATGAAAAAGAGGAACTAGAAAAAGCTAGTAAAAACCCTAAAACACTATGGGATACTATTAAACGAGTAACGAACACTACTAAAACTAGAAATACATCTGAACAATTACTTACCATGTCACCCACACCTACTGAATCTTGTAACTCTGTAAATTCTTTCTTCGTTAATATTGGCGAGAGCCTTGCGAATAATATTCACTCCAGTACTACGCAACCTTTGATAGCCGCTCTACCCACTTCTGAAATCTCTCCAACTTCATCGTTCGTCCTTGAACCTATTGATATTGACGAAATTATAGCAGTTATTCACTCATTGCGCTCTGATGCTGCAACTGGCTGGGATGGCATATCACCCTATATTCTGAAGAGATATTCAACGTTGCTGGCCACTACACTATGCCATATTTTTAACCTCTGCTTCGATACTGCAATCTTTCCCTCTTCTTTTAAAAAGGCAATCATTCACCCAGTCTACAAGGGAGGCGACGGGAATATGCCGAATAATTACCGACCTATAGCAATTCTAACTGCCTTATCCAAGATACTTGAACGTCTTATTAACAAAAGACTTATAACCTACTTAGAACACCACAAACTAATATCAACACAACAATTTGGATTTCGCAAAAACAAGTCAACCTATGACGCAGTTCAGGAATTAACCAATAATATTGTAAAAAACCTTAACTCAAATAAAAAAGTCCTTACAATATTCTTGGACCTTGCAAAGGCGTTCGACACCGTCCCCGTTCGTTTTCTATTACTCAAACTTGAAAAGATGGGTGTCAGGGGATCGCAACTTGATCTCTTTCAAAGCTACCTCACAAATCGCTCCCAGGTAGTCAAAATTCATCAGCATTGTAGCAATGAACTCCCCATCAATTATGGCGTACCACAAGGAAGCATTTTAGGTCCCACCTTATTTCTCGTTTTTATAAACGACTTATGCAATTTAGATATACCAAATGCTAAGATAACATCATATGCAGACGACACTGCTATAACTTTCGTCGCTGACACATGGTCTGAACTCGAGGAAAAGGCACAGAGTGGCTTTAGTGTAGCGGTGTCCTGGCTTAATCTCCACATGCTTACGCTTAATACCTCCAAAACAAAGTTAATTACATACTCGATCAGCACTACAACTCAACCAAACCAAACAATATTAGTTAGAGCTCACACCTGTAATTCGCAAATTCAGGTGCCATGTCAATGTACACTCATATCTTCTACGGACGAAATCAAATACCTAGGCATAATCATAGATAAGTACCTTAAATTTAAATCTCATATTAATCTCCTCACTAGCAGAGTTCGTAAACTTATATATATATATATTTAAAACGCTTAGAAGCATTGCTAACCCTACTATCATACGTAATGTATATTTTGCCTTATGCCTATCTATTATTACTTATTGTATTCCATGTTGGGGTGGTGCTGCAAAAACTATCCTTAAACCATTGGAAGTAGCGCACCGGGCCATTCTAAAAGTGGCTACCTTCCGTCCACTAATCTATCCTACTAATCAATTATACACAAATTGCAATGTCCTCAACGTCCGGCAACATTTTATTTTACAAACAATTTTACTGCAACACCGAATAACCCCCTATATTGAAATTACCAAACGCCGAAAAGATATAATATGCACCACACTAAAAACTCGCTTCACGTTTACTAAAAGATTTTTTTATTATTTAGGTCCGTACGTTTACAATGTAATTAACAAAACATGTCCAATTTATAGACTCTCCTATCATAATTGTAAAAAGGCTCTCCGCACATTCCTCCAAAATAAAACATATGACGAAACAGAAAAATATTTAATTTAATATTGTGGTATGACAAGTTTGTAACTTGTACCACACCCTAAAACATAGACACACACTAATTAAACCCACTCACAGGACTACACAGCCACGCACGCTTTCACAGCAGCTAGCTTACACACACTTACTCATTCATACACTTATGCATTCACCATACACGACACACGCACACTCACACACATACTCACACACAAACAATATCTGTCATACAAAAATGATAATATTTGTTAAGCATTTTACGTAAGATAAGTTTTTTAAAATGAAATTGTTATCATCCAACTCTAGGGGATAGGCACTGTTACTTCTTAATACAGGCTATTTCATAGCCTAGCAAGGAGAACAGTACGTCACCCACTTGATTGTCAGAAATGTAAAACTACCCACTATGTAAAAAATGTAAAATGTACTACAATCTGTCTTCTATATAAATAAAGATTATTATTATTATCTCTTTATTTTTCCGTGTCTACATATCGCTTTACATTTTTAAATATTTATATAAAAAACATACAAAAACATTTAAAAATATAAAAAAATAGTGTTCCACCGATGGCGGGAGCAGGGTCCAAGCTACCGGTGGTTAGGGCTCCAGAGACAGGAACCTCCTCACTATGCGGGCCGTATCGAGGAGTACTGCCTTTTGAATCAGGCCTTTGATCCAACTGCCTAACGAGAGCCTCAATAGATGTTGGTCGAGGCTCTTGGCTATCAAACCATTGGCTGACACGACAATCGGTACAATGACAGCCGAGTTCACATTCCACATGTCAACAATCTCGTGCGCCAAGTCGAGATACTTAATTTGTTTCTCTTTCTCAGCTTTCACGAGATTCCCGTCATGTGGAATGGTAACATCGACAATCATTGCAAGGCGCGCTAATCGGTCTATCACTACTATATCAGGCTTATTTGCAACAATAGTCCTGTCAGTAATGATAGACCGATCCCAGTACAACGTGACATGGTCATTTTCAAGAACTGGGTCGGGCACATACTTATAATATGGTACCTCAGAATCCACAAGTTTATATTTCAAAGCAAGTTGCTGATGGATAATCCTAGCTACTTGGTTATGCCTGTGCAAATACTCGCTGTTAGCCAGACGAGAGCAACCAGAGATAATATGTCTGATGGACTCACCCGGATGGTGACATGCCCGACACACGTCAATCGTCCCGTCCTTCATAATATATCTCCGGTAGTTATTCGTCAAGATAACTTCGTCCATAATTGCACAGACGAAACCTTCAGTTTCCCCGAAAAGGTCACTGAATCGTAGCCAGGATACGGATGCTAAGAAGTCTACATCGGGCTCATGAAGAGCCCGATAAAATCGCCCGTGAAGTTCCTTGCTTTGCCATATCAACTTCCGGTCATCAGTGGTAAGTATTATAGGCTTGTGCCAGTTCTCTTTTGCCATGGATAGCGGGGTAAGCCCCTTGTCTACTGTGACAACATCATGATGCATACCCACTACGGTTTTGAAAAAATGTTCTCTGAGACTGCATACCTCTCGGTTGTGGAGGGTCTTCGCATTTAAAAAGCCTCGACCCCCGCACTTCCGAGGAATATACAGTCTCATCACCGATGATCGTGGGTGATGCATCCTGTTTGCTGTCAGCAGTGTACGGACCCTTCTATCCAGGGCGTCGAGTTCAGTCTGAGTCCATTTAAGTATGCCGAAAGAGTACATCAAAACCGGCATGACCCACCCGTTGAAGGCGCGCACCTTATTCCCACCCGAAAGAAGACTTTTTAATACCTTCTTCAGGCGACCAAAGAAGCGCTCCTTCAACGATTGCTTCATGTCAGCATCGTTGATACCTAACGCTTCCGACATACCCAAATATTTATAGCTCTCGAATGAGGAGAGGGATCTTAGGTGTATGGAATCCGGGAGTGTAATTCCTTCGGATTCCATAATCTGCCCCCGCTTTACATGCATGACTGCACATTTGTCCACACCAAATTCCATTTTGATGCCACTACTAAAAGTTTCAGTTACATTCAGTAGCTTCATCAGATGCAATTTATTGGGGGCAAAGAGTTTCAAATCATCCATGTAGAGGAGGTGAGATATGACCTGACCACCTCTCTTCAATCGGTAACCCAGACCTGAATCCTCCAGCAGTGTGCTTAGAGGATTCAGAGCTAAGCAGAACCAAAGTGGGCTCAGACTGTCGCCCTGGAATATTCCCCGCTTAATCCATACAGGTTCATCATTCCCTTGGATCCGTCGACTCCCTGGATAGCGAAGGACTGTCTTCCATTGCCCCATACACGACCTAAGGAAAGTGCGTAGAGTTGCATTAACCTTGTACAACTCCAACACCCTCATAAGCCATGTATGTGGCACCGAATCGTAGGCCTTCTTATAATCTATCCAGCAAGTTGAGAGGTCCTTGCGGGATCGACGAACCTGTTGGCTGATGGCCATGTCTATGAGGAGTAGCTCCTTAGTACCACGGGACCCGCTCTTACATCCATTTTGAGAGACAGACATGATGGAGTTGCTGATAAGGTGTTTGTTTATTTTAGCTTTCAAAATGGATGTAAGAACTTTATAGACCGTTGGTAGACAAGTGATCGGCCTATAATTTTTGGGTTCCGCGGTGCTACCTGATTTATGGAGCAGGTGGGTAATTCCAGTTGTTAAGAACTGGGGTAGCGAACCAGACTCTAAGGATGACTGGAATTGAGATGCCAAACAAGTGTGTGAACTACTTAGCCATTTTAACCAAAAGTTATGCAGCCCGTCCGGTCCCGGTGATTTCCAGTTCGGTAACGAACGGACTGCTGCGGCTACGTCTGATGGTGTTATCAAAATGGTATCCATTTCTGGTATGGTTTCACACACTTGTTCGACATTCTGTATCCAGTTACCCTCAGTGTGACAAACGGATACCGACCATATGCCGCGCCAGAATGCACTTGTGGTGGCATCATCCGGGCGGCACACGTCAGCCTCGTTTTGTTCAGGTCGCTCCCAAGCTCTGTATACCCACCTCTCATCGCTCTGGAACATGCGATTCTGCGTATATCGATCCACTCGCCGCTTATACCGCCGAATACGGCTCGCCCATGCACAAACTTTCTGCTTCAGGAAGTCGATGCGCTCTGTGAGATGATTTATATATTCTCGAGGGCTGATACCAGTTCCCGAGAATGCCTGTCTCACAAAGCGCATCACTCGTGGTCGAGTATTGCCATCCCTGAAGCAGTATAGTTTGCCAATGAGTACCCTGGTCCCATCGATACGACGCTCGATTCTGCGTTGCCAGGCTGGTACGGCTGGTTTAGGTCGAGCAGCTTCCTCACAATTCGGGAACTTGACTTTCGCTAATCGACATGCCGCTACAGCCGCGCAATACAGGATCGAGTGTGTATCAATGAGATCCTCGCTGCTCTCGAAGAAATTCTTGAGCAGCGAGTCCAAAGCACACACCAGCGCCCTATTTTTTTTATGCATAGGTAGCCGTGGTAACCGGGGTCTAAGGTCAGTCGGAGTGGATCTATAGTCGCGGAACGCATCCTCCAGTGCGTTCCTCAATCGGTCGTTGTACTGGCTACTTACTGTTTCAACCCTATCATCCTCTTCTTCAACACGATTGGACCGCGGCGGAGCAGCATCGATGATTGACGCTTGTGCCGCAGTCTGTGTCAGAGTCGGGGTGATTTGGTTGCTCAGTACCTCTGAGCGCAGCCTATCAAGTGCGATATCGTCCAACCTGTGATTGCGTTGAATGACCCGCACCTGATCCGACAGTCGTTGGGCCGAGACGTTGACAGTTGGTTCCAGTGCCTGAAACAGAGACAGCATCCTTTCACGGTACGCAGTGAGGTGAGTTCCCCCCTCTGTAGCCCTGTAATATGCGCGCATGACGTTCTCGTTCATTGTTTGAGTCCATCTCATGCGCTGCACACAACCACCGGCAGCGAGGACCCGGCTCGGGGCCGGATGGCCCCTAAGTCCCAAGCTCTTCGGTGGCCGGCCTTTCCCCTGCCGACGTACAGGTCTTGGCGACGTCGGCGGAGAGAAATACTCGTCGCTCGAGCTCGACGCAACTACCGCGACCGGTGTCGTCACAGCGCTTACATTGGCGCTGGGGACCGGCGGCGGCGAGGCGGAGCTGGGCGATGAGTCCGGAGGTGGTGAGCGTGCTCTTCGTGCGGCTTGTCTCGTCAACATTTTTTTCGTCCTCGTTTTCCAGTTTTATCGGAGGTGACAGCTGTCATGTCACCTCCGCTTCGGCAGTTTTTTATAAGCATTTAATTTCACATTATTGCACATTTATTTAAAAAAAATGGGTTTATTATTGAGCTATTAATTTTCCTTATTGAATTTCTATGAATGTTGATGAAAATTGCTTGTAAATGTATTTAAAATTAAAATGTAAACAGGAGCTTGACGAAATTGACTAGTCGACTTTAGTGTTGCCATTATTATTATTATTATTATTATTCCTTTATTTCATAGTATATACATATAAATTACATTTTTAAATATTTCTACATAAAAAATACATAAAAAACATTTAAAAATATAAAAAATAGTAGCCCACCGGTATCGGGAACAGGGTCCAAGCTACCGGCGGTCAGGGCTCCAGAGAGAGGAACTTCCTGACGATGCGAGCCGTGTCCAGCAGTACCGCTTTCTGAATCAAGCCCTTGATCCAGCTGCCTAACGAGAGCCTCCTGAGGTGTTGGTCGAGGCTCTTGGCTATTAAGCCATTGGCTGTCACGACTATCGGTACAATGATTGCTGAATCCACTTCCCACATGTCGACAACCTCGTGAGCCAAGTCAAGATACTTGATTTGTTTATCTTTCTCGGCTTTCACGAGGTTCTCATCATGCGGGATGGTTATGTCAACAATCATTGCACGCCGCTCTGATCGATCCACCATCACTATATCAGGCTTATTGGCAACAATAGTCCTGTCAGTGATGATGGATCGATCCCAGTACAATGTGATATAGCCATTTTCGAGAACTGGGTCGGGCGTATACCTGTAGTACGGCACCTCCGATTCCACAAGGTTGTATTTAAGAGCAAGTTGCTGATGAATGATCCTGGCTACAAGGTTGTGTCTATGCAAGTACTCTCCGTTAGCTAGACGAGAACACCCGGAGATAATATGCCTTATTGATTCCCCCGGCCGGTGACATGCCCGACAGATGTCAACTGTGCCGTCTTTCACAATAAATCTCCGGTAATTGTTCGTCATCATAACTTCGTCCATAATTGCAAAGACAAAACCTTCGGTTTCCCCAAAGAGGTCACCGAAACGTAGCCAGGCTACAGACGCTTGAAAGTCAACATCGGGCCCGTGTAGGGCTCGGAAAAAGCGTCCGTGAAGCTCTTTGCTCTTCCATACCTCCATGCGATCATTTGTGTCAAGCACTACTGGTTTACGCCAGTTCTCTTTAGCCAAGGAGAGCGGAGTGAGGCCCTTGTCAGCCGCGACCACATCTCGATGCATCCCCACGTCGGTTACTAGGAAATAGTCCCTGAGACTGCATACCTCGCGATTGTGGAGGGTCTTGGCGTTTAAAAAGCCACGACCTCCACATTTTCGCGGGATATACAGCCTCATAACCGATGACCGTGGGTGATGCAATCGATTTGCAGTCAGCAGCGTACGGACCCTCTGATCCAGGGCGTCAAGTTCGGTTTGAGTCCATTTGAGTATGCCGAAAGAGTACATCAATACCGGCATGACCCAACCGTTGAAAGCGCGCACCTTGTTTCCGCCTGATAGAAGACTATTAAGTACTTTTTTCAGGCGGCCAAAGAAGCGTTCTTTCAACGATTGCTTCATGTCAGTAACATTGATACCCAACGCTTCCGACATACCCAAATACTTATAGGTTTCGGATGCGGAGAGGGCTCTAAGGTTTATGGAATCAGTGAGTTGGGTTCCCACGGATTCCATAATCTCTCCTCGCTTTACATGCATGACCGCACATTTGTCCACACCAAATTCCATCCTGATGGAGCTACTGAAAGTTTCAGTAATTTTCAGTAGCTCCCTCAGTTGTGAATTGTTGGGAGCAAAAAGTTTCAGGTCATCCATGTAGAGGAGGTGCGATATAACCTGACCACCTCTCCTCAACCGATAGCCTAGACCTGAATCCTCCAATAGTGTGCTTAGAGGATTCAATGCTAAGCAAAACCAAAGTGGACTCAAACTATCGCCCTGAAATATTCCTCGCTCGATCCGTATCGGTTCGCTATTCCTCTGAATATTTCGACATCCTGGATAGCGAAGGACTATCCTCCATGTCTTCATACACGACATCAGGAAGGTGCGCAGAGTTGCATCCACTTTATACAACTCCAGCACCCGCATGAGCCATGTATGTGGGACTGAGTCATAGGCCTTCCTATAATCTATCCAACATGTCGACAGATCCTTTCGGGAACGACGAACCTGTTGGCTAATGGCCATATCAATAAGGAGTAGCTCCTTAGTACCGCGGGACCCGCTCTTACATCCATTTTGAGAGGCAGACATGATGGAGTTGCTGTCAATATGTTTGTTAATTTTAGTTTTCAAAATGGATGTAAGAACTTTATAGACCGTCGGTAAACAGGTGATCGGCCTATAATTTTTGGGTTCCGCGTTGCTACCTGATTTATGGAGCAGGTGGGTTATTCCAGTAGTTAGGAACTGAGGTAACGAACCAGACACCAAAGCAGTCTGGAATTGAGATGCCAAGCGAGCGTGCGACCTTGGAAACCATTTTATCCAAAAGTTATGCAGCCCGTCCGGTCCTGGAGACTTCCAGTTAGGTAACGGACGGACTGCACAAGCTACATCTTGGGGGCAGATGGTAATAGCCCCCATTTCAGGTATTGGATCGCAGGCTCTCTCGACATCCCGGGCCCAGTCACCTTCAGTGTGACTGACAGGTACCGACCAGATACTGCGCCAAAATGAACACATGGCATCATCATCCGGTAGGCACGTGTCAGTCACACCTTGTTCTGGTCGTTCCCAGTCCCTATAAACCCACCTTTCATTGCTTTGGAAGGTGCGATTCTGGGTGTACCGTTCCACTCGTCGTTTGTATCTTCTGATACGGTTCGCCCATGCATACACTTTCTGCTTCAGGAAGTCGATGCGCTCCGTGACACGGGCCATATAATTTTGTGGGCTGATATTTGTACCTGCAAATGCCCGCCTCACAAAGCGCATCACTCTGGGACGAGTATTACCCTCCCTGAAGCAGATTAGTTTACCGATGAGTGCTCTAGCCCCACCAATACGACGTTCAATCCTGCGCTGCCAAGCTGGTACTACTGGTTTCGGTCGTGTAGCTCTAGAGTCACTGGGAAATTTGACATGAGCTACACGACAAGCTGCTACAGCTGCGCAGTACAGGATTGAATGAGTATCAGTGAGGTCCTCGCAGGTATCAAAATAATCTGATAACTGCGCATCCAGAGCAGCCATCAGTGCCTTATTTCTGTTATGCATGGGCAAACGTGGCAGGCGTGGTCTCTGTTCTGCCGGGGTGAAACGATATTCCCGAATCGCAGCCTCCAAAGCATTTATTAACTCCTCATTGCACTGGGTACTTACATTGGTAGCCCTATCATTACTTCCCTCGTCAGCATAGTTTGTGGGCTGCGGTGGTATCTCCGCAGTCTGCGACTGGTGAGCAATGATACGGCTACTCTGCATTTCGTTTCGCAGGCGATCAAGCACAGTATCATCCAACATATGATTACGCTGGATAACCCGTACCTGATCCGACAGTCGTTGCGCCGACACGTTGACAGCTGGCTCAAGCACCTGAAACAGAGTTATTAGTTAGTTAGTTAGTTTGAGTTAGTTTTTATTATTATTATTATTATTAAAAACACTACTTCCAAATAGACATCAACATTATTTTTAGTGTCATTAGTTCTCAGGCAGTGCAGTGTGATTTTTGTTTAAATCAATGCATTCAGAATCATTAATGTAATTTTTAATATAGGTAATATTACATCCCAAACAGGATAAGACGTCAGTCTTAACCTGTATAGTCAAAATAAACCAAATTGTTTTTTTTTTAATGTTGGCCCACACTATTTATTTCCCCTGCGTCGTGGATGCGTTTACAAACATATAAACTCACATACACAAACATCCAGACCCGGAACAACTACTTGTAAGTCATACAAATATTTGTTCCGTGCGGGAATCGAACCCGCGACACGCAGCGCGGCAGCCAATAGCTTGACCACTGCGCTAACCGTGTAGTCATTCACCAAATTGGTTTGAATGGTTGATGAAGTATTTACTCTGTTAGACCCTTACCTGAGTGTCTGTGTCCATGATTAGATTTGTAATGTGACCATAATTTTCTCCCACAAACAGTATAATTAGTGAATTAAAATGTTTTTACATAACAATAAAAACAGTGTGTGTATTATGATCATAACATAATATTCTAGTCATAACATAATATTCTAGTCATAACATAATATTCTAGTCATAACATAATATTCTAGTCATAACATAATATTCTAATTGGGGTGTCTGGTGTTGCGATAATCCTGGGATATATTGTATACTAGCTGCCGCCAGCAACTTCGTTCGCGTGGAGTTAGTTATTGAACATTTTATTTTAACCCCAAAATATACAGCATACATTTTAAATTTTTGGTATGCTCCACTTCTTTTGGTCACAGCGTGATGTTATATAGCCTAAAGCCTTCCTAGATCAATGGGCTATCCAATGCCACAAGAATTTTTCAAATCGGACCAGTAGTTCCTGAGATTAACATGTTCAAAGAAACAAACTCTTCAGATTTATATATTAGTATAGATGAGGATGTTCCTGTAAACTGTTAATTACACCAGTTATAGTACCTTGTATCCAGCATCCTTTGCCAGACTAAAGTTCTCACAGACAGCTTTCACTGTGTGGCCTCTGTTGGTGTCTCTAGCTATGTCTTCATATACAGACTGGACACCAATCTCAAGTCTGGAATGTTACAATACCTTAACTGAATACATTTTTGTTGATTTGGTGATTGGTTTTGTATTAAAATGAATATGTATGAATATGCCTAGAAAAAACTTTTTCAGTATTGCCCAAATTTTCCATGTAACTTTTCCAAAAATTCTCTACATAAAAACCTAAAGTGGTCTAATCAAAAATGTTTTAATCATTAAAATACAATATGTAAACAAAATCCTGGCCGATCCATGAAGGTATTATTATTTATCGATAACTAATTCTACTAATGCCTACAGAGCCGGGCTAAACTAAAAAAAAAAACCCTAAAAAAATTAAATATTATTTCGCAAAAGGAGGTGAATTAATACATGCGCGGACGAAGGGGGGCAGGACACGCGGTCGTATCACTATTCGTAGTTGTCACTTAATTTTGGGGAAGTTGGAATTAATTCGCAAAAAAAAAAAGATTATTTCAAAAGTCATTAGTATTATTACTATAATAACTATGTAAATATTAATATATTATTTAGTCATGTGTTTACCTAACGCTAACCTTTATTATCCTTATGGGTTGGATGGGGTTTCCTTTACATATTGTAGAATAATTGATAAAAACCATTCACAAGTGATATGCCCAATGAACAAATTAATTTTGCAACAAAGCAGTTGAGTAATCATAATTCTATGAAAAAAATCTACTTTTTTTTTTCTTTTTATAAAAATAGTTGCCCCTCACTAGGGATTTCTCCTGTATCGTGAGAGTGTTTACAAACATAAACACACCTAAACAAACAGACAGAACCGGAACAAATACTTGTAGGTCATAAAATATTTGTTCCGTGCGGGAATCGGATCCGTGACATGCAATACAGCTGTTAATAGCTTAACCACTGCGCTAACCATGAAAAATTTGGTTATATGGAGCTATTGGGTTTGCTAATTAAGGTATCAATATGTGCATTTTACTAACACATCAAATGCAGCAATGAATATGAAGATGTACGAACCTGGTACAGCCATAGTTGAGCATATCACTCATATGTCTCTGCAGGCAGTAATCTGGCCTAGTCTCTATTGTGATGCCAATACACTTGGTTTTAGCCTTCTCCGAGAACTTCACTGCCTCAGCCACACTGCTTGAAGTGTGGCCTGAGAGGGCATCATGAAGATTCCTGAAAGGTGGTGCAAATTGCTTATAATGATCAATACTTTACAGGATTTGCATAGATCTAATTAAAAAGTCTAAATAATTTTGTTGGTTACAAAAATACAAACAAATGTATATTTTTTTTTACATTTTCGCTATTTTTTGTGTGATGATAGTATGTAATAAAAGTACTAAATAAAAGTGAATATAACATGGATCACAGCCTAAATTAAAAGTATTTTTATTTAAGTTAATAACTTGAAATGAACTTACCTTATGAAATAATCTCTGTAATCTTCAGGGAGACTCATAAAAGTGCCACCCATCACAATAAACTCAACTTTATCAACACTGTGACCGAGTTGCTTCAACTGTTCTACTCTGTGACGCGTCTGTAGGTACGGGTTGTACCTCGCTCTGATCGCCCTCATAGACGTCGGCTCGTAGCCTGTGTAGCTCTGTGTGGAGTACTCGAAGTCCGAGTCCGGACCCCCGGGGCAGTACACACAAATGTTACCAGTGAAGTTTATATGAGGACATCTGTGTGGCTTACACATTACCGCGACAACAGCAATTCCTGAAGCTGTACGAATAGGCTTAGCCTTCAATTTAGGAAGTAGTATCTTTTTAGCATCAGCAGGTACAGCTGCTATTATATCCACCAATCTCGGTGAAGTTCCCAGCCCATACTTCGAGGAAATCCTTGTTTTCATCTTGTTGAGGTTAACATCTTTGCCGTGACGATGTGCTACTAATAACTCTTGTATTATCTCAGAAATCACCATCACCATTTTCTCCTCTTTAGAAAGGTTTGGCATAAGTTTCTTTTTAGCCATTTTGCAGGTTTTTATTTAAGATTTCACGACTAATTATATTGCGCGTGTAATCTTTGCCTTTCAAAACGACAGCAGAAACATTTTGACAGTGACAGTGACAGTCTAACTGACGAAACTCGTTCGGAAATTATAAAAAAAAAACTACAAAGTAGTAAAAACGTAGCTGTTATTTTATAAATAAACACATAAAAGAATTATGTGTTTATTATATCATATTATTCTTACAAAATACAATAGTATTATTTTATCTTACGTTATTGTTTGAAACTTACTTTACTACGTTCACTGGTGCCCACTCAGTACTCTGTCTTCGCCTGTAGTTAGACGAAAAGTCACAAAGCGCAGAGTTTGTGAGTTTCTTAGAAGACTCACCGAATCTCTGGAATCCGTATGGAACATGACCCGCGAAACCTAAACACAAACACAAACATACAAGTTTATTTAACGTGCGACACGTAACTTACACTGAATCCTTCAAGATTAATTTATATCAAATTTTTTAACTCACGCACTGATTGCGAAGGATTAAACCCCCATATTTGAGTACGCACAAAAGAGCTGTGTAGTTTTCCGTAGGACATTTGAATGAAAAATATTACGTAACCAACCAACTTTAAATTATAAAATAAACGCCCAAATGACAGCTCGGGGTGTCACAACAAAATAACAATATTGTCAATGCTTCAAACGCAAAAAGGATTTATAATTAAAAAACAAGTAGCAGTTGTTGTAGGTTGATTTGGTTTCCTTTCTCGTTATTCTCACCTTTCTTTATGAATTTATCAGGATGACTGTTTTCCATGAAGTATGGACTAACAGAATGTGATGCTGGTGATAACTTTGGTTCGTCCATGGGTACGTCTCGTAATATTCCTGCACATTCTGGTCTCACTGTGACTAATGGGAGCTTGAACTCGGCTGTCGCGGACTGTGGATATGAAAAACGATGATGTACTGGTATTGCTCATCAGACACTTCCACTTCAGTCAGATCTATTGTGACCCTCTTTCTCATAGCCTTCCATTCTTCTTTCTTCATCAATCTCCATTCTTACTTATTTTATTCTTGGTCTTTAGTTTTATTCAAATTCAGTTTTTAGGCAACCATTTCCGCTTCCACAAAGGAAAATTATGAAAATTTCAGGGTACGTAAAAAGTTCCTTAGGACTTACGAATCTGTCGAGCAAATCCCAAGGTTGTCCTTTTCCGGCTTGTAAGTCGACCACTCTTTCTAACTGGCTCTTTGCTGCTCTCTCGTTCAGTTGCACCTTTTGAAATTCGGACAGGGCTTCGGTTGCAGCGACAGTATATCGTTGACCGTAGTGGTTGTTCAATCGAGGGAGGAACCCTATGGTTTTGGAATAATTCTAGAATGTGTTAACTGTTCAAAAACATATTACTAAGTTCTTAGAAAAAAACAGCTCTCCGCACTGGGTGGTTTTCCTTCACTATGATTAGTTCGTTGGATTATACTTATCTGCGTTTTGCGAGAAAATCTTTTACACTAAGCATGAAGATACATGAGATTACTATAACCAAGCCCCGATCCACGAAAGCTGTATAAACACTAAATAAAACACAGCCCGTTAGTTTCGCGAAAGCTAATAACAACTGCTTGCCATCTGATACCAATGACGTAACTGGAGCAGCGATTGATAAAGAACAAGTACCGTTTTATTTGAAAATTATGCACATATTTTATAGGCCTTTATAATATAATATGACAGATGAAAACGACACTGGGAACGTTTCCCGTTTCAAGAAAATCGCCGATTGTATGCACTTATATACTTTGCCATATGTTTGCTTGTGTGCATAGTTGTTTAAGTGTGCATCTAGTCTTATTGCAGTTATACTAATTATTTGATTTGTGTCTATCAATGCGTGTGTGCCATATGCTTACCTCGACCCTTAATAAAGGACGTTAGGAAAAATGCACTGTAGGCAATACACCTACACAGTTTCTATTTTATATGAACTAGTCTAAGCTCTAAGATTTGTGCTTCGAGGGATTTGAGGTCAACGGACATCTGTTTGGTACATTCATCTTAATAAATAAGACAGTTGTCCTGTGGAAGAGACCAGGCGGCCATTCTAAGACGGTTGTCATAAATGTTTAAAATCTAGATCAGCTTTGAATGATTTAGTGGCGCTTTGGTGAAGTCGGTATAGTTTTGTTAGAAATATTTCTAACAGTATACATACCGTGCTGGCTCTGCGAACTTAAGTTCCTTTTTTGTTATCATTTAAATCGAATCTATCGATTTTTGATTCTGTCCTTTTCTTAATTAAATGGAAAGAAAAAGAGGCACTGAACTTTTTTTTACATATTATAAACTAGCGCTTGACCGCAATCCTGCCTGATGGTAAGCAGTGACGCAATCGTTGATGGTAAAGTGCACTAGTTTATTAAGGGCCTATTCGCTCTAGCCTTGAAGACACTCAAATTGTAGTCCGACGGAAACACCGCCGCTGGCAAATTGTTCCAGTCCCTCGATGTACGCGGTATAAAGGAGGAGGCGAAACGCTTCGTCCGGATCGTAGTGGTGTTAACAACTTAAATTTAGTTTGTGAATAAGGGAATTGAGGCCAATGTTAAAATGAAAGTTCAGGATAATGACTGTCTGGACCTACACTTCGAACACTTCGAAAATAACACGTAGGTGTACTATACAAGTAGCTATTTCATTGTTGATTTGTTGTCCCCGCAAGAATATCGTTATGGTATCTAATCAACGTTCAAACAATCTAACAGTCCTTTCAACCATAAATACTGTCTGTCTGACAATCACTGTATATGCAAATACTTGGCGAATTAATAGGCACTACCAGCTGCCCACGTAAATAGTGCAAGCTTTGAACTCTAGGTATAAACAATTACTCACACCTACCTCCTACATGCAGCGGTCAAGTAAACTGGAATGTTGCGAGAGTAAGAGCATTGTGTGAACATTTGACTGACACCCCGTAAGTCATTATAAACTAAGTTACTAATATCAGCGGGACAATTGCGCAAGCGGAGCGGAAGGGCTTGTCAGACTTTTACTGACTAAAATCCACCCGTGTTTCTTCACTTGCTTGTGCGCCAAGGGCACGGTTCCTTTTTTTAACCAATCCGCAACCCTGACCCAGAGGCATCGGAGGTCATCGGACATCCGTACGGAGGACGGGTCTGAGCAGTTGTGTTGCGATGTGTGGCGGGTACGATGCGCCAAACGTTGTTGTGTCGGGAGTTTGGTCGCGGAGAGTCTCCAGATCAATCTCCCTCTAGCGCAGCATTATTTGGTCGTGTTGGTCTTGGGTTTAACATTGCATCACCTCGCTCAACTGCCGTCATCCTTCCTATTCCTAAGTTTTTTAAGTGAATAGGCTTAATAAACTAGTGCGCTTTACACTCAACGATTGCATCACTGCTTACCATCAGGCGGGATTGCAGTCAGGCACTAGTTTATAATTTTCAAAAAAAAAACGGTCTTCGTGGACCCCGTCACGGTGCGCTGGCATCTCTTTTAGACACGCGTGAAACACAACGCGCCATCGACTCAGGTGTGACTCGGGCCTGGTTCTTACCGGGCAGTGAGCTGCCCACTGCTCACCGCCCGCAAGCCCGAGCCTACGGTGGCTGGAAGTTCGATATTGTCTCCCGACCAGGGCGTCTCCTGCGGCGGCTAGTGGCGTGTGGGCGCTGGGATTCCTGCACCTTCACGTGCTCCGCATCCTCCTTTGCCAGTATCACTGCTTCGCAAAGGAGGTGACGGCCTGTCATGCACTCTCGCTCTGGACCTTGGCCTGGATCAGGGTCGGACGCGAGAAATCGCCGCCGATCGCCACCAAGAGGACACGGCGGTGCTCTACCCATGCCGGGCAGACCTCCACCATATGCTCCATCGTGTCCTCAGGGCGATCCACACAATGGTGACACCCTGGCGTTTTCTTATCCGCCTTATCCGGAAGAGGAACCTCCCGAAACAACCGTGTCCTGTGAGTACCTGTTTTAAGCGGAAGGTGAGGGCTCCATTGCGCCTCTCAAGTCACTCCTCAAAGAGGGGACTTACCGCCGCTATTGTGGCGTGCCCAGTACAGGGTTGCGACAATCGCACCCTTCATGTCGCCATGAGATCCCGCCGGAGCTCTGCGCAGTACCGCGATTTCCCGCGCCAGCGGAATAATGCCCTGGCATTTTGCCTCCTCTCACCACTCCCACAAGTGGGCGAGGGCTTTGGCCTCCAGATCCCATGGCGGCAATCTGGCAGGGAGGCTCGCCGCCTCAGCTTAGACCGTGCGGTATTCCCGGACCAACTGATCGGCAATGACCCTCTGGAACGCGGTCAGGCATCGGGCTGGTCGCTTCCTTAGCGATCACGCCCACACCGGTGCGGTGGCCCCTAAAGGGCCATGGACCCCACGAGACCCGTGTAGAGCCTCCGGCAGGAGACGTTTGGTCCCCCTAGATAGGGAAAAAGCCGTCTCAGGGCAGCCCCGGCCCGTTCCAGTCTGGGTGCCACACGTCGGAAGTGCTCCTCGAAGTTCCACCGACTGTCGAGGACGAGTCCCAGGTACTTCATCGTCGACCCGACGCCGATGTGAACCCCGCCTACCGTTATGTGGGAGCCCGACTGTGGCGCGTTCCGAGGACCATGAAAGCACATGGCCTCGGACTTGTGCACGACCACCTCGAATTCCAAATTGCCGGCCCCTCTCGACGATTATCGCAACCCCGAGGGTAGTTGCATCGGCTGCCGCCTGGTGCGACCCCGTTGTGCCAGGACCAGCGTGTCGTCAGTCAAGCAAACTACGCTGACGACGATAGGGAGGTCGGCGTGCAGCACTCAATCGTACCCGATGTTCCACAGATGCGGGCTCCGGATCCTTCAAAACGTCTCAGATTATGATCAGTGTATTACGCAATTAACGTGCTGGGTTAGCAGGATTTCTATTTTTTACAGTTTTCCTTAACAATGCATAATATTAATAATTATTCATATCTTTATTTACGATCTATAGGTATTACGGTTATGGATACTTGAGCAATGAAAGCTGAAGACGGAAATGTAGGTACAGGTATCTTTAAAAAAATCTTGACTCCCGCCGTGCGTTTCTTGACACGCATTGGAAACTTCTAATACTACATATTTCGACGTCATTTTCCTGTCTCTTAAATCTTTTGAATCTTGCTAAGCAGTGTGCTTGACCGGACACTTATAAGGGAACTATTATGCCAAAGCAACACGGTCCAAACAAATACCCATTTAACTGTAACCGCATACCTAAAAGCCGCGTACGAAATTTTTTGTTCTCCCCACAAACAACACCAACTTAATAGAGTTTCCTTCAATTTTCTCTATCGAAGTTTTTATACTACTTATAAAACAAAATGTACGTGTCCTAGCAGAATTAGAAAATGTAAACAGCTGTAGACTTTAGGTTCACATCGAGAACTCCTCAGGAAACTGTGACATGCCTCGGAGGCTTGGACCGGTCCAGTGACTCAACAATCTGATTCATCGGAATTGAGTTAATTCGAGACAAATTCTTTGAGATTTCACTTAGTTTATGTGGGATTTTTATATAAATAGCATGTTTGTAAGATTTTTCATCGTTATCGATGCAGTTAAAACAAAAATGTAGGTAGATATGCTAAAATGTTGACTGATGCTGAATACGGAGCAGATTTAATTTAAATTGGAAAGTAGGCTAGTGAAATAAATGTTTTTTTTTTTTTACTGCCAATGGTATCAGGCATCTAGGTGAAAAAAAGAATATCTAAACAAAATAGCAAAACATCTTCAAAAAAGTAGGCTAAATAGACTTCTCAGCTTTTGTCATGGTCGCCTAGGGCCTTCAAAAAAATAGGCTAAATAGACTTCTCAGCTTTTGTCATGGTCGCCTAGGGCAGTACTAGGTAATAGCACAGACTAAATATAAAAATAAAATAGAAATGGGGCAGACTTTCTCTACTGCTTGGGCCCTAAGGCGATTATCACACTGCCACGCATGAACGGACGTGAATGAATGTTCTGTATGTTAGATTGTGCGTATATTCTATTCAAACGGAGATACAAGCAGCTTTAAAACACGCATTCACACACGTGGATGCATTTTCTGTGTGTTGGACTGTGCGTATCCTCTATACAAAGGGAGAAACTTACAAGTAACGTTAAAACACGCGTGAACTCACGTGGATTTATTTTCTGTACAGTCCCACGGACTGTGCGTGTTGTCTGTACAAACGGAGATAAGTACCTACAAGCAACATTAAAACAGGCATTCACATGCGTGGATGAATTTTCTGTGTAATACCAATGGAGATAATAATTATGTACTTACAAGCATGGGCGTACCCAGATTCTGGCCTAGGGGGGCAAGTCAGGCCTTGAGGGGCGCAAGTCAATTTTTTAGAGTGATCGCACGCGGTTTTTTGACAATTACCTACACCGTACATTATGTCAGTGTCTACTGCGTGCACGGAATAATCTCTTCTGTGACTGCGTGGTTTATTTAAAAGTTAGAGATAAGTCGAAGGACTATCACAGAACGTGTATGAACTCCTGACTAACGAAGGTTAGTCAGAAGTTCATACATGTTCTATGAGATTGGTCAAGGGGGAGGCAGCTGTCCCACCCTGCCCGCCTGTACGCTTATGCTTACAAGGAACGTATCATTAGTCATTCACGCGCTAATCAGCGTGGTGCGTGGCAAGATAATCGCCTTAATCTTCTAAATTGTGGAACAACACATCATACCTTCATATCCAGGTATCATAGGATGCTTGTACACTGGGTCCCCATTCCGAAATCTTGCGTTCACTGTATCAATGTCTGTTTGTGGTGGCCGGTAGATCTGTTCAATGACAATATAAGGGTTATGCATAGAATCGTGACGGGGTCCACGAAGATCGATGCCTCCTGAGTCAGGGTTGCGGGTTGTTTAAAAAAGAAACCGTGGCCCTGGCACACAGGCAACTGACGAAACACGAGTGGGTTTTAGTCAGTAAAAGTCTGACACGCCCTTCCGCTCCGCCCAGACCGGCAGAGGTCATTTCTAGTATTTTAAGAACGTTCAAGTCTGATAGCTGCAGCCCGCGGTTTCATTTGCATAAGTTCCGAACCCTTAGGAACAGCTGGTTAAAAAGTATCCTTAATAGCAGCTTAATAGCTTTTTTTAGCTGCTTAGTAGCAGGTTATAACTATACCCATACCTATTCTAATATTCTACTTCCTTCTTCTTTTACAAACTATAGAGGTCCACTGCTGGACAAAGGCCTCCCCCAAGGATTTCATTACATTGGAGGGGTTTGCCATAATTTTGCCACGCTTAGCAGGCGGGATGGGGATCGCAGTATTTGATATTCCACAGGAGAAGCGCTGCTGGCCGCTTCCCTGGTGAGAGTTCCCTTAAACGCCTCTTACGACACCTGGAGGATATCTTCTTCTTCTTCAGCCTATAGATGTCCACTGCTGGACAAAGGCCTCCCACAAGGCTTTCCACGCTGGCCGGTCTTGTGCTGCCCGCATCCATCGGCTTCCCGCGACCTTCACCAGGTCATCGGTCCTCTTTGATGGGGGCCTCCCTACGCTGCGTCTTCTAGTACGTGGCCGCCACTCCAGAACCTTACTGCCCCATCGGCCATCGGTTCTACGAGCAATGTGCCCCTGGAGCATATGGATTGGTACTATTCTAAGCCCGATACCACACGAGGTTACTTTCCATAACAACTACGGGGTCTACGTTCTACTAATATTATAAATGCAAAAGTTTATGAAGAGTTATGTATGGATGGATGTTTGTTGCCCTTTCACGCAAATACTACTGAACGGATTTAGATAAAATTTGGCACACAGGTGGTATATAACCAGGAATAACAATAGGATACTTCTTATGTCAATATTCCTGCAGAATTAAAATCTACGTGGATGAAACTCCTATTTGCAACTAGTTTCCATCTAAATTGATCCGTTGATTGATTCGTTTGAGAGTAAAGACGTAGCAAACATACAAATATACACACACACACTAAAAATTTCGTCTTTATAATATCAGTACGATTAGGTAATCAACGTTCATTGTTGTTTATCCTCGTGTTTTGTAAGAAACCTCTTCGAACCAGTTTGGTTTAATTATTTTTTTCGCAGATCAATATTGCTTGCAGAGGCCGCAGAACGACAACCCTAAATTGTCTGGGTACCAAAATTCTCTTAATTTTTATTTTCGCAATTCACTACCAATCATTTTGACACTGATAATCCATTGCTTTATAAATCGAAAAATTTATCGGCTGAACTAGTAACGTAATGTATGTAGGTACAAACGACAATACATCAAGGTACTACAATCTACCAGATTTCTTTATTAAATTTTTAACTTTATCTTTAAAGTTTTAAAGCTCAAGGTTGATTGGGAATTTTTGACAGTTTCGGGTAGCTTGATCTACTGTCGTCCGTACATACATACATTGTTGAACTGCCAAAATGAAACCGTGTCCGATTGATAATGTGTTACGTAATCGCCCCGTAGAATGGGGCTTGCACAGAAGCCTGGGGATTGGCATAAGAAAGCATAGGCCAAAGGGTGAAATCGGGCTATGGATGATGGTGACGACAGTCCCATTTAAACATCATCATCTCAGCGTTAATCCCAATCGCATCCGAAGTTTTTTTGAGCTTTAGAGTCTAGGGTCCGCTTTACCAGTCTAACTGCTGATTTTGGTTAAACTTCGATATTTTCCGTTAAGCGACTGCCGTCTGACCTCCACAACCCGAAGGCGATATCGAAGCATTGAAGTTAGACCAAACAGTCCCATTTAATGTCCAGGAAAATCAATGTTCCTTCTTTCGTAGCCTGGAAAAGATTGCATTAGCGATAAGGCCGCTCATTGTATTAACTGTAGTGTTGAATGTACATATTTTTATGTACAGACTACAGCAGGTTAGGGTACCAGAAACAGCCAAATATTCCCGATCAACCTAAATCCTTATTACTTCAGAGATAAAGTTGAAAATCTAATAAAGAAATCTGATAGATGTAGTAGCTTGATGCGCTGTCGTCTATACATAATGTAAGGTTTTGGTGTACAATAAAGTATATACAATATGTAAAGAAAACCCTGTCCGATCCGTGAAGGTATTGTTAGGTATCGATAACTGATTATAATAATGCCTACAAAGCCGGTCTAAACTTAAAAAAAAATCCCCCTAAAAAAATAAATATTATTTCGAAATAGCGAGGTAACTTAATGCATGTGCGGTAGACAACACGTTAGGCATACATCCGCGGGTGACGGGGGCCAGGGCACGCGGCACGTGGTCGCATCGCTATTCGCTCCGTCACAAATGGTGTTGTCACTTTTTAAAAATTACCAAATTTTGGGGAAGTTCGAATTAATTCGCGACAAAAAAATATGATATCAAAATTCATTAGGTAGTATTGTCACTATGATGATTATGTAAAATTTTATATTTTATTTGGCCATGTGTTTACCTAACCTTTATTATCTTTACGGGTCGGACAGGGTTTTCTTTACATATTGTATAAGTCATCATCATCATCTCAGCGTTAATCCCAGTCGCATCCGAAGCTTTTTGAGCTTAAATAATGTTATATACGGTAATATTAGATATCTCAGATCACTTCAAAAGCTTTGGTATCACAGTGTAACTTTTCCTGCTATCGATTTTCAAAGCTTTCATGAGATAAAACCCGTCATAAACGATATCGTATATGACCTTATATCGTATATGTTAATTAGCAGATTAGATTCACCCACACTGACTGACAGTGGTTCATCATAAACGATAACAGATTGAGTGGGATTAATTGAAAGGGCACCTGAATGCACACGTGTGACGGATCAATAAAGTATATGAAAAAGTTCCAGTTTTATCTAATCTCGCATTCTGTAGATTTTTCATACAATCAGAGGTCAGCTTATATTGGTTACAGGTCCAACGGTGTTTTTTCTTTATGCGAGACCTTAATATAGTTTGTTCAAAATAATCAACTAAATCGATTCCAATAATTTTTACACTGTTATATTTTTTTCCCAAATATATTTAAAAAATGTTGAATCATAGTGTCCTAGGCCCACGCCGCGCGGCGCCGCTATAGGCGCGAGCGGGCGAGCGGCTCGTTGACCATATTTTTGTAGGGATAACCAGGTAGCAAGCTCATAATTTTGTGATTTTTCATGATAGCTTCTTGAAATTTTGTACATAAATTCTTTACATAAAAATAGTGGACACGTGTTTCGGGTTTCGCATATACAAAAAATGTCGTTGTATAGCTAGAACTAGATGTATAGCTGTGTGTACCAGCCGATCTATTCTGTAAAAATCTCTTTCTTTCTTTCTTTTCTTTAGAGTGAATACTACTTCAACTCTTCAATGGCCTCTGTGGTTAGATACCAAAATTTTTCCAATAACATGTGTAACAAGTTATAAAAATTCTTTAAAAAAAATATTTCACAATAATGGCCGATATCGGCAATGACAGTTGAAAAAACGGCCGCGTGTCGGCGACTATTAGGAGATTTGAAGCAAAGCTATGATGTGGTCACTATACTGCGATATATCAATGTTCTTTATGAATTATTCACTGAAAGCACTTTTTACTACATAAATCACTCGCTTATGTAAAAATCGCATCTAGAAAAGTCAAGTGAAGTCAGCTGTCAATTGTATCATTTCTTAGCATAGTTGGAGTGACAGCTCACTCCACGCTCATTTCTCTGAAGTTTTCACCATAAAATGGTTACAGAATCACACTTTGTTACCTACAGGATACATTTTTGATCAGTGTGCAAACGGTAACCATTAATTAATTAATTCTGCTTGATTCAAGACGCCCTAGCTAGCGTATAAATTTTTCGCGTGTAAAAGAGTCTGCGTTAATACAAACCGTATTCTGCACATTTTATTTTCCATTCATTTCAGCCGTGTAGGTCTCCTTACCTACGGTTAAAATAGATGGAATAACCAAAAACTATACAAAGTTATTTTTTCTTTATTCAAAAATATTATTTGTTCAGTATAAGTAGGTAACTGAATCGAGTACAGCATGTTATATTTTTTCCATACATTTAGAAATTGTTGCAATGTGGTTATTGAGCTCGCCACACAGCTTACGGTAGATCATAGTACGCGCAACAGCTGAAGTCAGAGGTCAACGCACCGCTCGCACACCCGAGCGGAGTTTTGGCCATATTTTTGTTGGGACAACCAAGTAGGATAACAAGCTCATAACTTTGTGGTTTTCATGATATCTTTTTGAAATTTTGTACATAGATTCTTTACTTAAAAATACTGGACACGTGTTTCGGGTTTTGCATAAAAAAAAATGTTGTATACTGTATGGGAACAACTAATAAATTCGTTATAATCTTAAAATTACTGAATTGTAATGATTTCATGAAGTAGTAATGGTTTCATTTTGACAGTTCAATGACATTCATTGCGGTAACGTAATTCCTCTAATATATTTCGTAGGTTATAATTTGTAATTTCTTTTCAATAAAACATTTTTGTTTTTTTTTTTATGTATATGGTTGAGCAGACACATTTTTCCAACATATGGCGCAATAGAACAGCAATATCCTTCAAAATGATTCCAACTGATAGTAATAGTGTTACGTAATTAGGGTGCTGGCCGTGCTGGGTACCCACTTCAGGAAAGTTCAATGTCAAAAAAAGCATTTTTTTAAAACACCGTTCATCAGCAGGGTAATTAATAAGCTATCAGTAGCATTGGTTTGTCATCTCTGTTCTATCATTTATAGCAACGGTATCATCATCGCCTTAAAAGTTACTGACCTGAAAGTCATCAGCCGTCCGATCAGACAGTACAAGCCTCTCTGAATGCTGGACACTGGGATCCAAAAGGATCTTGTGAGTGGTCGACCCATATGTGTCACCTATTCGATATTTGTACTCGGGACAGTGACCGGTGTACCTGCAAATAATTAAAATGATTAATATTTGGATAAATTCGAAATCAGGTGTCCTGCTGACAACGCAAAAGAGCTTTGAAGGTCTGTGAACCAGCTGCTGTCGCGGCATGTTCAAATTCATCAAAATAGCGGCTCCGAATTAAACCTATATAAATCAATAGTATGATCATCATCCGGCATGTTACGTGGGTAACAAATGTCTTGCCATGGCGCCTCTGCTGGGCCGGAACAAGTGGGGTAGACCAAAGAAGTGCTGGCTTGATGTTGTGAGAGATGACATGCGTGCTAACAAGCTCTTACCACAGGATGCTAAAGATCGTGCGAAATGGAGGAGAATGTGCAGTAAAGCGGACCCCGGGCTCCAACGCGAAAGCGGCGGATGCAACCGGGATAAACGCTGAGATGATGATGATGAAATCAATAATATGATCATATAATTATCAGAAAGGAGGAGATCCGCAGAAGAATCAAAGTCACCGGCATAGCTCTTCGAGTCGCTAAAATTAAGTGGCAGTGGGCAGGGCACATTGCTCGTAGAACCGATGGCCGATGGGGCAGTAAGGTTCTGGAGTGGCAGCCACGTGGAAAACGCAGCGTAGGGAGGCCCCCAATAAGGTGGACCGATGACCTGGTAAAGGTCGCGGGAAGCCGATGGATGCGGGCAGCATAAGACCGGTCATTGTGGAAAGCCTTGGGGGAGGCCTTTGTCCAGCAGTGGACATCTATATTCTGAAGAAGAAGAGGAAGAAATCTATAGTTGATGCGGAGTAGTTTTTTCATCAAATACGTTTAGAAATTGTTGCAGTGTGGTTACCGAGCGCTCAACACAGCTGACGGTATATCATAGTGCATACTAGGACTCCCAGCGCCGGGCCGCTACAGGCGCAGATGGACGAGCGGTGCGTTCACCATAGTTTTCCAACGCTACTTTATCATATAAATATACAACTACGTATAACTATTTTTGCGTGGCATAAAAATATTCAATCCCCTTGAGCATCATGTCTTTGACATGGCCCAACTAGGTTTGTAGGTTTCCCTCAACGATTTCATACCACATAACACCGTTAACAAATTAATCGACTGACTGGAACATTACCTACTGTCCCTACATCAAAAATTGACTCACTTCTAGCGAAGAAAACGGCCATTTACGAAAACTTTAAACACGCGCCAGAAATACATTATAAACGAGATCATTTATCATATTTGGACACGCGACCAACGCAACGCCCAGAATACATTGTCAACAAGTACCACAACACAACATGAATTACCTAACAATCCTTAAAAGTAATTCGTACAAACGAACGCTCGCTTCATCAATAAAATATGTTTAAATACGTGTGTGCTCTTGACATGGTGATATATGTGGCGTCAAAAGTAAACCACTGTCGTTACATCATAGGCGCCAATTTGGCAACAATCTTTACTGAAGAAAAACGGTCAGACGGCTTCGGTTAGTTTAATTTCGTCATACGCAAATGTAACGCAGTTAATTCTGGCGACGCGAGCCCTTTTTCGATGTAAAAGAAACGTCCAAAGTGCAATCGTAAATAAATTACAATATTTGAACCTGGACTTGAGAGATTCAATTTCTTGACTTGGCTAATAAAAGAAATAAATCAGAGATTGAATACACGCGTTGGGTTGTGTTGTTGCTATGCGAAATATACGGAATGATTGCAAATACTAAACATACCATCATCAACATATTGCCCGTCTCTAAACCGTGCTATCATTTATTATGAGGTATCTAACGAGCGAAGGCGAATTTAAACTGCACAAGTTTGCAACAAGGTGCATTAAATTTTGATGAAAACACTTGTGTAAGGAAAGATTATGTAATAAAAGTTATCGTCACCGCAGTGATTTTCCCAAAGACTATATATTTACACTAACCCTGGTATGTAGTGGGGCTGGGCTATGCTGACTAAATCCAATGCCATTATGTGCTATTTCTTGCTTTGTCGTAAAGGATCAACTTATAATTTCCATATAAAAACCGGATAATTGTTACTGATGCTAGAATTTAATAAACATAACACATTTGTTGATTTTGGTCTCTTGATAAAGATTGACGTGTAATTTTGACATGATTGACATTGCTGTTTTAATTATCTTGACATACCGATCACAGGGGCCAGTTAGTTTTAGTCCCCAAAGTAGGTTTACCTATTTGAAAACGATACCTTTTTCCGAATATGTTTGAAGTAAATTAGAAGGCGGTTCTTTTGGTGCTAGGCCATAACATTGGTTGCCGGTAGAAGTTGCCACCCACCAGACAAACATGGTTCCGGCATGGTGTCTGGTAAAGCCATACGGAAGACGGGTCTGAGGAGTTGTGTTGCGATGTGTGCTGGGTACGATGCGCCAAATGTTGTATTGTCAGGACTCAGGAGTTTGGTCGCGGAAGGTCCCCAGATCAATCACCCTCTGGCGTAGCATCGTTGGTCGTGTTGTTGGGTTAAACAATGCATCACCTCGCTCAACTGTCGTTTTCCAAGTTTTTATGAGTAAATAGGTTCTTAATAAACTAGCGCGCTTTACCATCAACGATTGCATCCCTGCTTACCGTCAGACTACAATTACAAGCACTAGTTTATAATTATAAAAAAGATAGGCCAAAACTGTTTAATTAATTAATTAACTAAACAGTTAACATTATTTTATTTGTTTTTGTTTTACGTTCAAAATCTAGTCACAGTGTCATCTCGGCGGCAAAGAAATGTCAAAAACTTTTGAAGATTTAGGAAAATTAAAATTATTGAATATATTTGACAGTTTAGACTGAGATTAGGCTGTGAACGGTCTTTAAATTACGAGAATTTCCTCTCAGATATTGAACAATTCATTGCACACCCAACAGCAGTGAACGTTGAAGGCAAATTGGGTCACAAAACACTCCATCATCATCTCAGCATTAATCCCAGTCGCATCCGAAGCTTTTTCAGTTTTGGAGTCTGGGGTCCGCTTTACAACTGCATAACATATGCTGTCTAACTGCAGATTTAAGCTAAACTTCGATACTTTCCGTGAAGCGAATGCCGTCTGATCTCCACAATCCGAAGGCGATATCGAAGCATTGCAGTTAGACCAATTGTTGGACTTTTGAGGGCTCCAACAACCGGGACGTCAACGGCTTAACGTGCTTTCCGAGGCAGGACCAGACCAGTGCAAATATTCATATTCATGATCGAACCCGCGCATCCTTGCACAGCGGCCGCGTTCGCTACCACTACGCCACGGAGACTGTCAGGGTCATAAAACACTTTTACCACAATTTATAGAAGATCTACTATTTCTAGTGCTATATTATTACACTTATCGGATAAGTTCGGATTAGGAAATTCGAACAAAAAAAGTAAAAAGGGTAAAAGTAGGAGTAACAATGAAAGTAGGTTCTTTTCGTATTGTTATTTTAATTTTAAAAGAATTTAAGTAATATACAAGTCAATGTAACTATCATTATTAGGAATATTGTTAAGTAAGTAAATAATTCAGAATAAAGAAATAGGTAAATTAAGTATTATGGTATATAACTTCGAGTACCTATAGGTACAATTAAACTACCAAAATAACCGACATATTTCTAATCAAAACAAAACAAGACCTGCGGACGTTTCGGTGCCTGAGCCTGCGCAGGCTTCGTTAGTTCAGTTCGGACTCCATCGGTTATCGTTCGTGCTCTTTCGCAATTCGTTCGCTCGGACTTAGATCTTTCGGTCGTCCGCCATATTGAATGTAACCGCCGCAGCGGTCGGGTGTGTTTGGTGACGCGCCGCGCAGTGACAGTCAGATAACGATGAAATCTTAACTTTCAAAAACTTTGTGCTACGAAGTGCTCTTTTATCATAATAATTCCAATAAACTGTGAAGTGTTTATAAATATTTACCTATATACAATTTAGTTTCGTTATTTTTAACTGATCCAGCGACTTGAAATGCATGCATTCCACCGAGACTGTTGAACTTTTGTTTTTTTTTTTTGTTCGGTGTACATTTTGATTCTTATCAAGTATTTTTTTTATAATTTATACGCCGTGAACTATGGTTTTATATAAAGACATTATATCATAAATATTACATATTTGCAGTGTTATGTGTTGATTAGACTGTGTTATCAAAGTTAGCAATAAAAGCTGATTAGGGATTGCCGAAACGTTCAAGGTAAGGTCACTCATAGGTATAATGCACTACTTAATCATTTATTTACTTTTCAGATAGTGAAGAAATTCTCAATTGAGCATTTTACCGCGTAAAATGATGAAACCGACCCGACAGCATCTCCCTTTCATCTATCATCTCATTCCAAATTCTTCTGCTGGACAGAAACCTGAACCAATCACCTACCTACAAATGCAAATCATTCGTTACCCAATGATGCTGCACTTTTGGACTTTCTGACCTACTTTACATATTTTTTTTATTTTACCTGTCTATTTACTTACCCAGTTTCTTGGTTCTATTGGACACATCTATAGACAAATATATATGTAAACTTAATTGTAAGATGATAAATATTACAGCTACGAACTTCTCCTAAATAAATCACTACCTGTTTTACCGGTCACCTCAGAACCTCGATTTTTATTCAAATCAGCTTGATTGCGATCAGTTAACTTAATTCATATGTGAAATATACACGGGGAACCCATTTTTCGAACGGTAAACATATAGAAGAAATATAAGCATCTGAATGAAGGAAAAATTCGTAGATAAAAATTTTTAAAAGCTCCTCAAGATGTAGGCCAGATCCTACAGTAAGAACACAAAAATATTCATCGCAGATTTAAAAACGTTTCGGAATGAAAAGAAAGTTCCAAATAATACTTATTGATCTGAAAGAAATCGTAATTTGGGATGTAAAGAAATAGAAGAAATACTAACATCTATCACAAATACAGAAGATGCAACTGATCCTAAAGCAACACAAAACTCTCAGAAATTAAAAAAAAAATGCAGCACATAGAATACAATCTTATTGATGTTTGAGCTAAGATAAAAGAGATAAAGTCACTTGAACAGATGTTATCTGGGTTACCTATAGTCTATCAGTTTCATCATAACAGATGATGTCCAATTTATATGGAATGCGAGTTTGCGACATGTTTTACCAAGTGACTTAAGAGATGTTAGCGTTACGGTCATTATTTTGAGCAATATCCTTGGCTTTGTTGATATTGAAATATCGTCCTTCACTGCATCTAAATATTTGCTAACCCCTTGGCAGTGGTTAGATAAGTCGAAATGATGCTAACATTCATTATTATGTAAGCTATAATTATAACGTAATCTGGACTATCTGTGTTTAGTGCATATATTTCTAGTTTCTATTACTTTTAACTTTTGAATTCAGTCGTTTCTAGTCTCATTATGCCTTATAACCGACGAAAAATTATTACAAGAATGTGGGGGATCATGTGGTAAATTCATGATTGCTGTTTACGCGTCGATATATATGATTGAAGTCATAGAACAAGCCTATAAACCTGTAATGTTCCGTTGTGGTACAGACCTCTTTGTAAGAGGGTGCGGGCCGAAATCTACCATGAGAGCCTAGTGCGGGTTGGTGGATGTCACATGTTTATGATTTTCTAGTTCTAGGACATAGGTACCGGTTTCTTTAAAATATTCCCGAAAATGACACAACACTACACTTAATGCTAATTAAAATGTACTAATCTTTATAATTTCTAGTCTGCAAGAGCATAAGTTGAAAGCACTGCCATTCTTTCAATTTTGATATTTTTCCCATCAATGTCAACTTAAATCGTAGCAAAAAAGAGACGTTTTGCTTACCTTCTCTATATGATCATCTCATCTCCTCTTATTGCCTTCCTCTGTGATGCCTTCCTTTCCAAAAACCTTCATCAAAGTGTTCGGCACGAATCAAGTAACTTTTATGTTTATACTGTATTTGCCTGCAATCGCGTAAAATGCAGATTTATGAATCGAGATCACAAAGGGTATTGTAATTCTCATTTATAAATAGAAAATAACGTGACATTGAACTAAATACTTGTTTGTGAAACCATAAATCGATTTAACGACCGAAACTGCAAAATCGCTAATTGATTTGGTGAACTACGATCTACCAATTATTTCTACCTGGTTATTAGAAGCTATTGATATCACTTGTGATCAACAGGAAATAGAAAAATGAATGGGAAAGAGGATAGGCTGCACTCTGGAGGATCAAAATAATCGTCGGTTCTTTACATTCAATCGCTGTTAACCCCCCCAATAAAAGATAACACGTTCCCAAACAATGAAACAGGCACCCATTCAGTCTCAAGTAGATGTTTCAAAGGAATCCTGTTTCGTGGCCAGGAGAAACAAAACCCCGCAACGACATCGTGGCGACGTCGTTCAAACATGGCGACACCCGTCAACGAACGTATTTCAACCTTACCACCTTCAACATTAAGTGCACGATGTAATTGAAGCATACAATAACATTCCTGCAAATCCCATTCTAGAAACTAGACGCTTCTTTGTTTTTGTTGCTAGACTTTACGCTGTAATCAAGTACTGAACGGTTGTCCAAACCGAATTCGAACTAACAACCAGCATTTAAAAAATCAACTAGAACCTTTATCTTCCAAATTTACTACGAGATAAAAACGGAAAGTATTCAAGACCGTTTAATTCAAATTGTCTGTTCAATATGAAACTCAATTAGAATGATGTTGAGATCCGAATTAACATAGGTCAAGTTTTTTTCTTGAAGCATAGAGCACATAATCGTTCAGAAATAGTGTCGCGTCCCCAGCAAGTTTCGGAGCAGACCGGTTTAGAGGAAGATTCGGAACGGCCGTTTGCGATGTTAAAAAACTGACTAAGTTCAAATTTGTACCTCTTAGGGGTTTTGTAGTCTCAAGGAAATGGTCACAATGAATGATTCAAGGATGTTTGATGAGGCTTTTTTGTCTAAAAGCCTCATCAAACATATATTTTGGTTAAGGTTTGTTGTTTTCCGTCAAAGGGGGCTCATAACATAGATACTGATCAAAATTACTGTCGATATATGAAGATCTTGGATACCGAATTCTAAAATGAAGACCCGCGTCGACTGATATTCGAGGTCACAACCCAATTGGGGACCAGTCGCAGGTCTGCTTTTGTAGTACACTTTCTCCAGTGCGTGACGCGCCCAGCCAGACATTTCACTGAAGACCGTCTGCAGGTGCACGGCCAACGCAATGGTAAACATGCGAATTTATGATTTGCGTATCTTTTAATGATCCGCTAAAGTTACACTTTCACCCAAGAAAACAGGGCGTAAAAAATCAGATGAAGAATTGCCTCTAATTAGTGTACGGTTGCTAAACTCGCACTCATGCGATGTTTGGAAACAATGTTGACACCGAAAAAGTCATCAGTTTCAACGCTTGTATGAGATGAAAGAGACAGTAGGTCTCTTGTTAAAAGTAGGTTTTGAGAACGACATTCTAGACCGAAGACGTCGCGTCTGGTACCTATTAAATGAATAGATGACAAATTTTAAATATCATTGACCCCTGAAACCTAAATTCCAACATCGCTCTTTACAGAAAAGAATCACAGTCGAGATGCAAAATAAAACACGTGTTGCCTTAACTTTTTAAGCATCCTGCGACCATTAGACGGTAATCGTGAGAATCTCCTAAAAACTAGTCCAACGAGCGAGAAACAATTGGCCACGTAACCATCTGTTCGTACTTTCGTTCGTAAAATCTGTGTGTTAACACGAATGGATACCGTAAAGTATTCGAGAAACGATTTGGTCAATCAATTATAATGATTCCAATAGAAATCGTTATTTAAATTCGGCACGACTCGTTAACGAACAATTATTGAGATGGTGACGAGTTTCTGACATCACATAGGGAAATAACATAAAGAAACAAAATTGAGGAATTCAAAAAAATATATCGGTTACCTCAGCACTCAATCATTTTGTGGTGAACATCAGATGGATTGCACAGCTGTGTAAACTTTTCTTATAGACTATGACTCAGATAATATTATTATTTATTTATCTTCTTACATCTATCATTACAAGTTACCTCAATGCGGCTATACTAACTTACAATTATCTACTTATAACTACATAATTACAACAATGCATTCCTTGTGAATTTACTCAAAGAGCAACATAATACCTAAGTCCGTCTCACTCGCTATGAGATTAAGCATGCGGAATGCGCGAGACAGCGGCGCCTCTCTCAAAAGATTGGTCTGAAAACGCGATACACAGACTCACCTGTCCTAAAACTTAAACTAAACTGTACTATACACCTTCCCGCTCAGTAACTGAAATATATACGACTTGAGTGCAAGATCCTTCTAGCCCTTAGTTCATTGTATTCCGCCATAAGTTTCAGTTTTGTGGAGTTACCCTAACTAAAAAAATTAATAGCATGTTTCAGCAATTAAGTGATCAAATGTAACTAACTACCACACTTTTTATTTGACTTTTCTCATAGGTAATGAGGATTTCCTTTCAAGGTTTCAAACAAAGGTCTTTAATATATAACCAAAGGAAGATTTCATTATTTCATTTCTGGAAACGAACAGAACAAAAATAGAAACAGAGATCAGAGATTCAGAAACGAACAACAAAATAGAAGAAGAAACATTCTTCTTGTTCTTCATTCAACATTCAACTTGCTCAATCTGTGACAATCTTTGGGGTAAAGATCTTGTCAATGGGATATTCTCATTAGACCTAAATGGACTTGTGTCAACGATACAGGAAGCCATCATTGCTTTGACAAAAACAAGTTGTATCTTGCCCTCACAATGAAAACCTTATCAGAGTCTTGCCTTTCTTGGAATTTCAAAAAAGACCTGTTGATTACGCGTAAAATTTCTCGACTGTTATCTACTAGTGATAATGAGAATAGCCATTTAAATATTCAATATCCTTAAATACATCCGGTTCTTACCCGTCCAATATTTTTGACTTGGTGGGAAATGTGTGGATGAAAGAGACAGAAGACTACGGAGTCAATGTTATACAAAAGGATGACGATATTGTATGTAAATAGAACGCTGGAGACTACCTAAATTATTTGTCTCTCTTTTGCCTTAGTGTTTATTCAAAGCTTGTCTGTAAAAGATAACTCTTAGCGATAAGTTCTGTAATTTATATAGTATACATTGTAAAGAGTATTCTATGGAAACAGAAGTATGAGGAAAACCAAAGTTTGATAACACACCACTGCTTCGTTCAGGCTTCAGTGATTCTAAGTTATTACCGATCTGTTTAGTTGCATAAACGTAAGTTTTACTTGTCTCTACATCGTGAGCACGATACAATAAATGATTTCTCTCATGACTTCCAATTTACGCCGGATCTTGATCAGCTGATTCATTCTCCTCATATTTTCATTTCATTCTTTGATGCGCACGGGCATCTACTGTACCTGGGTATGGGGCAACGTTACAAAGTGTTTCATACGTAGTGTATGTCTTATTATATGAGGTGGTCTCTGTATAATTACGGTGTTGCAATTAGGGACGAGAGAGTGTTGCAAGTGTACTGCGCATTATGGTAATTTACATTATTATTTTTGCGTTTCGCTCTTTTGTTATGTTGTTTCGAAATGTACGTTAGATCACCTTGAATTTTAAATAAAATTTAAAGTAAGTACATATTGATTTAAGTATTTTAATTTCGAACAAAAGTAACACATAAAATTAATATATATGTTGATATCCACTTATCTGGTATGCTTAAGAATTCCTAATTAAAAAACAAAGCCGTCTAAGGCACGCACTGTCAGATAACTGTAGATACAAACGCAACTACGCACTCCTACGCATTCCACGTCACGATACTCAGCACATATACATCAGAATCCCGTCCATAACACGTATTGTGCAACCAAAATATCAATAATAACAAATGCAAGGCCGGTCGGTGTTGGGTTACATCGGAATTTATGCGAGAAACACTTTGTTCACTTGTTAAACCAAGAATAGGGTTATCTATCATTCAAAACTACCTTTGAAGCATAAGAAATTCCAGTCTGAAATAAAAAATGTTATATAAAAGAATGTACAAGGCTATAACAAAAGCGATAAGTTTTGATAGTTTAAGGAATTCCACAGTTTTATGGTATTTTAACGATCCATCGGGGTATC
This sequence comes from Sesamia nonagrioides, assembly GCA_017933935.1. Taxonomy (NCBI): domain Eukaryota; kingdom Metazoa; phylum Arthropoda; class Insecta; order Lepidoptera; family Noctuidae; genus Sesamia; species Sesamia nonagrioides. The sequence continues at coordinate 146,188 of JADWQK010001240.1, forward strand.
GCTTACATTCATGTTACATTGCGTAACATTGCACCTCATAATGCATTGTAACGGTTATTTTAAATCAACCATCATATAAAAGCCTTCCATTTATTTTGTCATTAAACTGGCATTGGACTTTTTCATGTTCAATCAATCAACTCTGCTTGTGACACTTTACTTATGGTCATAGACCTCAAATTGCGACACCACTCCAGGTTCACCGCCCTCAGCGTTAAGTCAATTCCAGTTGCGGTATTCATTCCATTCGAAATCAATAGCTCCCTGTAGTAATCCAATCTCTAGAAATCGAATTCTATAAGACATGTTTACTAATACTTCACGAGGTCCATTTGGAAAGTAAGTATGGGAAAATTAACAAAAATCTCAGTTCCATCTGTGAAAATCTAAAGGATTGCATTTTTTTACCGTCTTGATAAAAAGGGTAGGTATAGTAGAAGAACCGAGGAGCGTGTGGCATAGAAAATATTGTAACAGCTTATATATTTTTTAGTTCTATACCATACAAAGTAATTCTATCTAGCAGTAATTTATACTACATTTGAAGTAAACTTCTGAATAAAAACAAAAAATATTAAGGAATAATTGTTTAGTAAATATTGAAATTCAAATCACACAACACACCATAATTATCTTCCAAATGGTAGAAAATGTCATTCAGTACCTTCAACCCTACACAAGTATCGGTAAATATAAAAATGCCAAAGTCATGTGTCTTGTTGTGAATAACAGTTTGAAGTACCTACACCTCATGGTCTGATTGATCACGATCTTTCGAAACTGGTCGTATTCATGAACCACGCATTAATATGAAGTAACTCTGTTTTAATCTTTCTAACAATACACTTCCAACTTAATTTTCGTATAGTTTACAATGATTAATGATCTAGATTTCATATATATAAGATAGTAGAAATCTCTACTATTAGTCACGGCTAAAAGTGAACTAAAATATATTATTATCTTATCTCTAAATTAACATGACAAAGATAATTTTAATGCCGCTTAATTGTAATGTGATTTACTGTTGTTTTTACAATCAATCATCATACTTTTATGATTACAAGAGCCAACGTCATCAAGACACAAGCTTCACAAAGAAGTATTTCAACAGACATTCCAAGGAGAATTATAATTTAAATGGTGCTATCACGGTCTTATCACAGGTTACATCTCGTTGTTATCTCTGCACTGCACACAATTGTAAATATAATAACTGGAAAAGCGAACACACTGCCATATGTGTTAGAATTTTTCTTCTGTTGTAACGATAACTGTGTTCGTGACAATCTCATTGTCATAATATTAATACAAGCGCACTGTATTACTGACATTTGCTCGTAATAATGTCATAAGCTCAGAAACATTGAAATTTTGGCGAATAAAACACCAAAAACTTCCACATTGAATGAACCAATAGCGTTGCAAAGAACAGTTCCAGACTCGGGTATAAAGTTCACATCCTCCATAGAAAAGGGAGGATCTTCTGACAAGACGGGTGTTGTCTAGTAGGCCCTTGCCCAACACTTAATGTTGACTTGTATATAATCAAAGATCTGCTTGCAAGATGCAGGATTTGAGTAACGTCAATATGACGCTTTGTTCGAATGTGGCGTTTACCTCTACAACTGTAAAAATATATTTGCATACTGTTTGTCAATTACACTGTAATTTAAGTAACTGCATCTGAAATTTCCGTTTACCCATCCTAATTAATAAACATCAGTCATCCTTATTGGGGTCAATACCAACCATAAAACAAAAATGACGATTGATTTGCTACACTAGTACAAGCACGTCTCTATTAATAGTTACATTGACATGTTAATTGATTCTTTGATTAAAAATATCTTGCGATCAAACATCGTCTTCTGATTGCTCAATCTATTGTAGATATGAAGACATCAAAATTAAATAGATTTTGATCGTTACTATTTGATAATTCTGTTTTGGTTTGATCATGAAGGTCTCTGACTTGTGGGACCCAAACAGGTCATCGTCGTGGTCATTCTAAGAATTCAAAGTGTACCGATTTTCCTGGTATTCATTAGAATCTTTGTTTGACTGGTCATTTACGTCACCACTATTGTTAAGTCTGAGGAAATTAGGACGAAATCCAGAAACAATCCTAATTCAAGCTGCAGGCAATTCTGCGAAAGTAAGAATAATGTAATGGCTGATTTTCCCACGGGAGTCTCGAGATGCGACCATATAATTATGACAGGTATTATCAGAGAAACATCTGCGTACACCTGTCTACTTAATACGAATTTATTTATAGTTATGTTAACCGTTGTGGATAATACGATAAGCTCTTATTAACCTTATTATAAGCGGCAAATAGGTGGTGACGAGTATACTTTTAACCTCATATTTTTAATAACATCATTTATTCGCAGTTCAATGCTTTCCCAAAAAAAAATGTATTTCAAAAATATTTTTTTGACATTACCTGACTTTATTATCCATCAAAAATTATAATTAGATGAAAACTGATTCACACAGATGTCCGTTCGTGTGTGGAGTACAGCCACATTTCGGCTGGTGCTGCAAAATGCCACCTGGCTACTTTGGATTCGGTGAAGAGGCGTGCCCTCTTCGCACGCTTCTTCTAATTGGTGACCCAGATTTGGCTCAAAAGGGTCTCCAAAGTCTGGAGCATAGGAGTAGAGTTGCCAGCCTGTCGGTATTCTATAGGATGCATTTTGGAGAGTGTGTGGGGGAACTGCATTATTTAATTCCCCCATCTCCGTTCCATCTTCGGACGAACCGTCGCTGCGTTGCACGGCGAGTTTCCACCGTTACGTTGTACACCGACCGTACATCGAGGGACTGGAACAAATTGCCAGCGACGGTATTTCCGTCGGACTACAATTTAAGTGTCTTCAAGGCTCTGGATAAACTAGCGCATTTTACCATCAACGATTGCTGCAACTTTGTTGAACTGCTTACCATCAGGCGGGATTGCAGTCAAGCACTAGTTTATCTATATCTATATAAATGATATAAAAAGCTGAAGAGTTTGTTTGTTTGTTTGAACGCGCTAATCTCAGGAACTACTGGTCCGATTTGAAAAATTATTTTTGCGTTGGATAGCCTAATAATCCAGGAAGGCTTTAGGCTATATAACATCACGCTGCGACCAATAAGAGCGGTGCACATAAAAAATCTATCGAAACCTGCGTGGGTGAAACCGTGGGGCGCAGCTAGTAATTTATAAAAAAAAACTGCATACAGCAATCGTTTCAATTTGTTGATCGGAACCACCCAGTCGTTTGTAACAGTAACTAATAAGCAAAATGCTGACTAGATTTAACAAGACAGTGCCACGGCTATAACTAGTACACATTGAAATTGTATAGATGCAGTATTAATCTAGTTGCAATTAAGATAAGCGTTAATTGAGCTTACTTATTAGTTGTTAGATTGTTTTACTTGATTTAGAAGATTAAAAGGTATTATAAGCACTGATGTTATCTCCGTCTTAGGTAGGTACAGACAAATATATAATTAATGAATCCATGTTGGACCATGGACGTAACTGAATCATTTATTCTTTTGCCCAAGGTGTAATACTGTCGCAAAAAGGCCACTTTCCATCTTTGTTGGCTTCAGCTTACAGAACAAGCGTGAGTTCAAGAGGCCTTGGACTACCACAGTAACTGGAACACAAATCTAATTTACGTTTCGCCCCGTGAAGCTTTGCAAATGCATTATTGCAGTCTTGAAATTTTTCACAAAAAAATGATTTTCGGGTAAACAAAAGAACAAAATTAAGATATATCAGATAATTGGGCTGTCGTGACGTCTGCCTGCTTCGGCAGACGTTATTCAAATGAAACGTTTAAAAGATAACTTTGTCTGTCGTAACCGTAACATCAAAATATTTGTCTAATTGCCCAATTATATTTGCGTCACCCTTTCAGCGAGCACCGTCATATAAACGTTTATTTATTGAAGCTATTACAACAAAGTTGAAATCGTAAAGGCCGGTCCATTTTTCTGCTCCATGACGTCACTGCAGCTGTACAAACTTCGGCTTTGCGCAGTTATTTGTAGTCTACATTTTACGTTCATGTAGTAGACTGCATGAAGGTAAAGCGTCGGTATTTCAATACAAAGATATACATTAATACCTTTGTTAACATTGCTTGACAAAAAGAGCACAAAATAAAACCTGAAAATGTCTGTTGATTGTCATTTAATGGCATCATGTGCATTCAAATTAACATATAGTACAAAGACAACGTACCTGACATAATTACGAGGAAACGCAAGCAAAAAACGAATCCAAGAAACGATTGCATTACGCACATATTCCAAATTAACATTACTCGAACGCTTTAATGATTCTAATACTTAAAGAGAAATGGTCGAAGCCCTTTTCCGATCGTAGAAGTACTGTTAACTAATCGTACTTTGGAAACTAGGCGATACTCAATGCTCATAGAATCCGTAATGGTGTTCGAGAGTCGGAATGCCAGCGAAGCCCACCATAAAGGCAACAACGCATGACCCGTTTTCACATGTATGGATATCCGGTTAGCTGATGGCCAAGAATAATGGATGCATTTCAATGATAAATAGGAAAAGAATACTGAACGCATTCTTTTGTAACTATTAGACAATGATCTTCAATTTAAAAAAGTGGCTGCTAAATGGAACACTAATTCCGAAGTGAACATAGGTACATATTGCAACTTAACGTTTATGATGATAAGTGGCAGAGCAGAGTTCACATTTTTTATGCAAATGAGAATTCATCAAATGACCTCTCCTGCTTTGGGCGGAAAGGAAGGCGTATCAGAATTTTACTGACTAAAACCCACCCATGTTCCTTCACTTACCTGTGCGCCAGTGGCCATAGTTTTCCTTTCGAACAATTCGTGGCCTTGGTAGGAGTTCACCTAACATAAGTACCTTCTTGCTTAGTTGGTTTCCAATTCATGTGGATTGTCAATGTTTCAGTAAACATATTTTTTTGTTTCTTTTTTGCAACTTTTCATGAATAACGGTATCCATGATAATGTTATGTAGAAATTAAAGGGATTTAATGAAGCTGATTTCAGCAGGGTAACTGCGTAACACACTGTCAGTAGTAATGGGTTTCATATAATAGCATTCATTGCGTAATTTACCTTGTGAAGCAAAAATATTTTTCGAACATATGGGGCAATAGAATAGAAATGTGCTTCAAACTTATTCCAATTGATAGTAATAGTATGTTACGCATTTTTTTTTTATAATTATAAACTAGCGCTTGACTGCAATCCCGCCTGATGGTAAGCAGTGATGCAATCATTGATGGTAAAGCGCGCTAGTTTATTACCCCATTCACTTAAAAAATCTTAGTGAATAGGAAGGAAGACGGCAGTTGAGCGAGGTGATGCAATGTTAAACCCAACAACACGACCAACGATGCTGCGCCAGAGGGAGATTGATCTGGAGACCCTCCACGACCAAACTCCCGACACAACAACATTTGGCGCATCGTACCCTGCGCACATCGCAACACAACTGCTCAGACCCGTCCTCCGTACAGCTTCACCAGACATCATGCCGGAACACGATGTATCGCTTGGCGGCAAGACTTTGTCTGGTGGGTGGTAACTTCTGCCGGCAGCCGATGTTATGGCCTACCACCGAGAAATTCGGGTGCAGTTTGAGTTATTTACTCGGGTTTCATTAAATTTACACCGAAATTCGAACAAACTTTAACAACTAATTTTACCGCATATGTTTGTACATTAAAACAGTAGTAATCGCAAAACATTGCGATACCGTTAATAGAAGATAATTTTGTAAAATCTTGATAGAATTTTAGTGGAAACTAAAAATAAATTAACGGATGTGGAATCGGAGTGTGGAACTGAAAGCGACATTATTGTATTTATAACCTGTTAAAAACTCATTCGAGATCGTTATCCTTGTCAACGAGACATCTATGGAAACTTGTTTCATTAAGTACGACACTACATCAGCTAGGTTGGAATTTTGAGACGGAAATACTTTAAAATTACTTTCATCAATATTATGTACTTAATTATGTCATTTCCTATTGTTTTTCTACATTATTTCAAACATTATTTCAAGTTATGCAATAAGCATATATCTGAAAACATCAACTGTTATTTATTATATTCAATTTTCTAAATAAAGTAACTCGATTACTTTATATAACTCAATGAAGTTAACCTATCTTGTGCATTACTCCTAAAAAATGTTGACCTTCAAAATGACGGTTGAATTTATTATCACTTCTTTATATGAGCTCAAAATATTGACTGGTTTTTTTTATATTGTATTGTTTTCCTTTTAGCTTGTTACTCATAATAGTTTTCTCGCAAGGTTTGGAAAAACCTTTTCGCTTTATATTTTTTGCAATGAGTCTCCCACAGTGACCTTATAATGGAAGATGTCCATCGTGTAATGGGTTTGTCAGTTAACAGGTAGCAATATGTATTTGTAAGTCCGTCCCTTTCAAATAAAGTACCATCTACCCTACTTTTTACACACAATTTTGCGCGACACAACACAATATTATATACCGAAGTTAAATCTTTAAAAGAGGCATCGGAAATATGTGTGGAATGTCCGAATCATGGCCCAGGTAACCGGGAAGACCACGGGCCATCAAACAGGTTTCGCTCCAAACCTTTTTTTTTTCAAGCAATCCTCCTAATTTATTAGTTAAACTGCTATTTAAGTTATGGTGACTTTTAATAGCTGTCTTGGAGTTTAATTAGGGGTGAAATTGTATACATGTGTGACATCGTCATCCTGTTTAGTGTGAATAATGGGTTCATCAACTGTGTCATTTATTGTTTTAACACGTGCTTGTATTTTACTGCACTTTAAGATGCAAATATTTATGGTTTTATTGTGGTCTGTTCTATAAAGATTATGAGTTTTGTTGTCCATTCCTGACTTGACTGTCTTAGCTGACAAAACACATTAATGTAACATGCTGGTTTTTACTGATATTTTAGTTGGTAAGAATATTACGTAATCTACATATCCTTATATTAAATGTTTTGCAACCGGCCACTTGTCAAAACTAAATGGTTCTAAGTGAATAGGTGGTCACTTAAATCAAGCCGAATCCGGATTAAATATTGTTGTTGCCACAATAAACCAACAAATCAAGTAACAAAGTGCCTTATAAATCTTAATATGGCAAAAGTCGTGACTGGCCTATTTGCGTTCAAGGTGTACGAACCAAATCGAATGGACAGCCGTTTTCGACAATGTCCTGGACTTAAAAATCTCCAAGGGTAACAACACACATGCAGTTAAGTTTCGTTCGACGTGCTGATCGTGACCTAGGCATTTGCTTTTCAATTGCAAGTAATGTAGCCTCGAATGACATCAAGTTGATCAGACAGGTCAAATATATCTGTCGCCGGGCCAGCTTTTTGTTAGAGCCAATATAGATCACTGGTGAAATGTCGTCTATCTTGAAAGTGGCAGTTTTTTTTTTGTCAGATCTTTATCGTATCGTAGACCGCACACGACGCAAGGAATGGAACCTTATTATGCGTAATATACTCCATACCCATATAGAGATGCGGGCAACATTAATAAAACTTAAGTTCAAGCTATACGGGTATGATAAAGGTGTACTTTGTGATAACGGTGCAGGTGTGGTTACCAGTGGACCTTGTGATAATGAATGTGGGTGTAAAATTTGAAATACAACAGCAAAGGAATGCAGTCCCTTAAAGATTACTCGGAGCATTCATGCGTATCAAAATATATACGTGGGCGACGGTTTTTACATACCATGATATGCCAAGTGAACAACTTGGCATATTTTGGCAACGTCGAGACGGATCTCATTGCGGAACTAGCTATAACGTTGTTATGAGAGCAGAGATAATGAGATCCTGTGTTGACAAGTCAAATATCGGAAACGGATAATCAGATAAAACATGTACATTGTACATATTACATTACGCAAGACATCCGACCCGATTCCTTTTAATTTCAACCGTCGTCATTTAAATTCCGCCCAATAAGTTTGAAAAAATCATAAGCTCGATATCCAGTTCACAGACGGAGCCGAAGTCGAGCACTTTATAAACGCAATTAACGTTTACGACCGAAAATTAGATATTGCGGAAACTGCTGGATATTTTTTTTTATCTCGCACCTGACCTCCGTGGTCATTGAACTTGAAGCTTTAGGATTGACGAAAATATCACGTAGACCGAACGGCGCTGCGTCACGCGCTGCCGCGTGTTCTCAAAGAAAATGAGCAGTCAATCACTTTGCATCATTGGAGAAAGAAATCAGCTAACCAGAAAATTGCTCCCGATTTACTCTCCGACGTTGCGTGTTCAGAAACTATATTGTTAAAATTAAATAAAGGGCTCATCAAAATGTTGGTCAGCTGCTTTACTGGTATCGCTGCAGTCAAGTATTCATTCGAACATAATTTTATTTCTCTCTTTATGTAACGCAGACTTTATACCTGATAAAATAAGCGGCATTTGCTTATCAGCACTGACGTGGTTTTATTTTTAGTTCGCACTAGCTAATGTTTGTCGCAAGACCATAACACTTGGAAGTAAATAATCTTTATAAATTTCTCCCGATTCGGGATGGTGAATTTGTTTAATGGACTTCATGGTATCAATTTACGAATCGAACGGTTTATCCTTATAGGCTATGGGAATTTCGACTTTATACTGTAGGCGTTTATTTCAGAGATATTATAAGATAGTGCTCTGAGACACCGTTAAGCTACAAATTTTGATTTTCTTGCGTGTATTGCGTGTCTCACTAGCATTAATTTGTTGTCGTTGCGTGCTGTTCCAGTCGATTGGTTGCGCTCGCCTGGTCCGAATGGACCTGCAGTCTCAGAAGGAAACACCTACCTACGCTTATCTGCATATCCAGTTAGTTAATGTTTACGGTAGATGCGCCGGTATTTGGGACATTTGAACTTTCTTTTGTCAGCTAATTTGCTACCGAAATAGCTACCGTATTGTTGTTTTATCACGTCTCGATCCGTTCCTCTTAAATTGATTTTAGCTGGGAAATTAAGATTTTATACTGCCAATATTTTTCTTTCTGTGCCGTGTATATTAAACATTTTCTTTCCTTGGTATTAGAGAACCGTCATTTATCTATTAAGATCGTTTCCTTTAATTTCTCGTCTAGAGTGATATGCTAATTGACATCCTCTTTCCAAATTATAGTAAAGAAATCGTCATTACGCACATTTCCTGTCGCTTCGCCTTGCTAATCACTAATCATTGACTCAATATGCATTTTACGCGGTTGCGTGTGCTTTGGTTTCCTGAAAAAGTATACGGTGCATTATCATATTTATATAAAGTGTAAGGTGGTTAGGATTCAGTTCAGTTCGTGACCGCGTGTGTGCAGTTTCCTGATGCAGTAAAAGGGAAATGTGGAATTGAAGATTCGGAAGTGTTAGTGTTTTTGTTGTTCTGGGTATATATCCTTTTTCTTATATCCTGATAAACCGATTTTGTGGAAGCCGTTTTGTAGTGAATGTTTCTCATATTTTCATATTTGTCAATTCACGTTATCAAGATCTGTTTGGGATGCGTGTTAGTAGCCTATTTGACGTTTGTGTGACAACATTTACAATTTTTTTTTCCTTTTACATCCTTCAGATACGTATCATACAAGGCTATTTCTCTATTTCTCCCTTGTGGTTTATTTATTCTGAAACGTTAACTTTCTGTTTTTTTCTTTGTCTTCATTTATTGCAATCCATATTGTAGAAACAATGTTACAAAGGGCATAAGCTAGGTACAAAAATATGGACACATTATATATACAATATGTTAAGAAAACCCTGTGTAAAGGTTAGTTAAACACTTTACCAAATATAATATAAAATTTTACATAATCATCATAGTGACAATACTAATGAATTTTGAAATAATCCTTTTTTCCCGGGAATTAATTCCTATTTTCCCGAAATTTGATAATTTTTAAAAAAGTGACAACATCGGTATTATTATAAGCGAATAGCGACGCGACCACGTCACAGGTGGTGCGTGCCCTGCCCCCCCAACGGAAGGGGTTGTTTACGGCACATGTATTAAGTTACCTCTTTTTGCGAAATAATATTTATTTTTTAGGGGGATATATTTTTAAAGTTGCCAGTCTTTGTGGGCATTAGTAGAATCAGTTATCGATACCTAACAATACCTTCACGGATCGGACAGGGTTTTCTTTACATATTGTATAATAATTAATATTTCTAATTAGATAATGAAAAGAACAATAAATTACTTTAATCCCGAATGTAGGTCTATTGCTCGTTCTTACCTTATTGTATAAATCGTGAACATTACCTATTAACACGAGTTATATGGTACTTGAAACATTTGCCTCTTGCGATAACGTAAAGACATATCGAGAGTAATAAATCAAGATGGCATGTATAGTAGTTTCTAGAAAACAACACAATCTTTTCAAACAATGACATTCTTATGAAAAATTCAATTCCAACTTTGACTTATGATAAAAGTTGGTACAGATCATATTCTTGAAAACATTTCTATTATTAACTTTGTCACATTTTTTTTGCTCTTTTCCTTTGATGAACGATTCTTCGTTTTATGCTTAATTCATCTGACCCATCAAATGATATTTTTCAATCGTATTAGCCAAATTTTTTCTTCTTTTATACTTCCGGTGTAATGAATGATTTCCTAACTTCACTTTGCGTGTTTCCAACATGTTCGAGCACAAATGGCCACGCTAACCCATTTGCCTACAAATCCCACGCAGCACAATATACCGTCAATATAGTTCGTTGAATTGTCGGCGCAAGCGCAATGTTCTCATCGTAAAGCATTGTTTAACGCACGGGTTTCTTTACTATGTGAAGGACGGACAGAATTGTTAGCGCTATTTCTTCGACGGCCATTTTGATTCTTGATTTGGATTTACATAGTAAGTTTTTGACATGTTTTCCTTCAACAACAGTATTTTTTGCGTGTACTTCCTATAGTTTTTTTTTATAAATTATAAACTAGTGCTTCACTGCAATCCCGTCTGATGGTAAGCAGTGATGCAATCGTTGGTGGTAAAGCGCACTGGTTTATGAAGCCTATTCACTTAAAAAACTTAGGAATAGGAAGGATGACGGCAGTTGAGCGAGGTGATGCAATGTTAAACCCAAGACCAACACGGCCAATGATGCTGCGCCAGATGGAGAGTGATCTGGAGACTCTCCACGACCAAACTCCCCACACAACAACATTTAGCGCATCGTACCCGGCACACATAGCAAAACACCACTGCTCAGACCCGTCCTCTGTACGGCTTCACCAGACATCATGCCGGAATAAGACGAATCGCTTGGCGACAAGACCTTGTCTAGTGGGTGGTAACTTCTGCCGGCAGCCGATCTTATGGCCTACCACCGAGTAAATAGATATTCTTCACTCAATGTTGTGTCTTTAGCATTGCTTCCCTTAATATTATTGCATCGTTATAGTCTATTTTTACATACCCCGAATGCAGCATTAAAAAAAAAAGTTCTTAGAGGTGATACATTATAAATCTGTTATGCCTGTATCAACATTCCGTTCCATTCATTTGGCATTTACGACTCGCTCTAAATTACCATCTCGTATAGTTTTCTTTCAATTTCCACGTTAACAAGTTATTTTACATGCAAGTGGGCAACTTGTCTTATAGATAAGATTATTATGCAAAGATATGCTGACCGGGTGGAAGGAAAGCAATCAAAGAATTCAAATTAGAAAGGTATAGCACGATTAAGATTTACAACGAGTTTTGTTTGGTGATAGTAAACGCGAGAATTCTCGCCATAACAATGAGTTTCTTTGGAGTTCCTTAATGATTTTTAATAAGAAAGAACATCTATCAGTAGTGGTATACCTTTGATATCCTAGACGTTATACATTCTTGTAAAATAACAAACTACATATCAAACTGACGTAACGCAAATTCCTGCATCGCACAATTAAAATTTACGTTTTCATAGAGAAGGTTACACCTTACTTTTAATATCTTCTAACGTATCGTCAGCTGCTTCAATAATAGTAACCATTTCAAAAGCATCTTATCTTTTCTCTTAATTAATTTCGAGTTCGGTCTACGGAACCCTCCGCATAACTTGAACTCACTTCACCACTTTTTTATTCAAAATCCATTAGGTAACCATGGTCATCGCCCGGTAGCTTTGATTCATCAGGCTCGAGTTTTAGCCTATTACATAACTGTTTTTATTCGATAGCACAATCTTGACAATGCCACTTTAAGCTATCAATTATCCTTATTCTTACTGGATTGAGGTTCAAAATGGTATAACAAAAGGAGTCATTGGAAATGTGAATCATGCCATACAGCCGTAAGCACTATTTAAAATTCCTTAAACTGTTCGAAATTCGAAACTGGCGTATTTACGGTAAATACTGTTTTATATGGCGGTCGTGAACGGGTGCATACTTATACACATTCATTTCTATAGGACTGTTCTGTTGCGTTTTGACTGCACATTTTTAGATACATCCTTGTCCATGGCTTTATGAGTAATTCAAAGTAAAATAATGTAACTTATTTCGAGTTCTAGCATAAACTTGAGCTTCTGATACTTGAGGTTAACCAGTAACCAGTTTTCATCGTCATCCATACACACAGTAGCCCTTCTCATGAACTTAAACAAGAATAGTTTCGCATCCAAATATGGAGACGGCAATTCTTGAGAAAATGACTCAATTGTAGCCTGAGAACTTTGTAGTGCATAACATTGTAATAGTTCAACTCGGTGATTTTACACAATGACATGACAGTAGATATTTGTACAATGCTCCACTTTGGAGCGGTAGTAACCTAGTAGTAACGCTCGAGACTTCAGAGTTGTAGGTTGTAAGTTCGAAACCAGACCTTAAAAGTAGGGTCTAACCTTTCTCTATAGAAACGTGAACTTTAATTGCGCGATGCAGGATTTCATATTTTTTTATTAGATTTTATTTCAGTGTAGCCACTACTGCAAGATGATTCTTCTTACTAGAGGTTCCAAAATTCATTAAGTAACTCCAAAGAAACTCATTGTTGTGATAAAAATTATATCTTAGACACCAATGACTGATTAAAAGGCGAAGGAAAGTATCTTGAGTATCTTCTCAATCCTTCTCGGTACGATAAAAAAGTTGATGATGATGGTGATGATGATGAATTATATCGAGTTTACAGACAAGTGTATTTGGTGTATTAATCACCACTACTTTCAAAACGCTGATGGAAGAGAGATGGTGAAGAAACATATTGTCCTAAAACCGAACATGGTCACCACATGTGACATTCATAACACCCATGCGATCAATTTGCTTAATCCCGGTTATATCTGCGGCTTTCATGTTGAAGCCCAGGGTCCGTTTTCCTACATGTTCGCCTCCATTTCGCAAAAGAGTCTGAAATATCTATAAGTATTAAAGTTCGTATGAAGTTTTCTAGTGCAATATTATATTATTAGCTTGTTGCGCAATTTACTGTGTACTGTAAGCGCAGCAAGCAATTATTATATGTATAAAAAATGTAAATGAAAATATCTACCAACCCGTAGTAAAAGAAAAACAGACAAAAACGATTACAATGCCAAAAGGGTCCAGCATAGTATGTGATAACAACACAGGTTGTACTACCTGACACTGATTTACAGCTGCAACCCACAAGTCCACACGCTAGAATAACTAACACAGGGAAGTGGGTAAATAAGTTTCGGTTGAGCCTTTTTGATGAATTCCTGCTAATTTTCTACATTTGTCTTTTCACATTTTACTTGATTTGTTATTTTAAACTATTTCTTGTCTTTATCTGATGTATTGTGTGTCTTTTAGTCTATAAATAAATGTATTTTCTTTCTTTCTTAAATATCCATTAATTTGCTTGATGTTTTCTAAAATGCAATGTGTCAATGATTTATACCAAACACGGATCAAAGCACCATCAAATGGACAAACTCGTATTAAGAATAACTCTGTTGCATAATTTGTAGATATAAACAACAATATTGAAGTCCAGGGAAATCAAAAATAAGAAGCTAATTACGAAAATACATATATGAAGGATAGATCATGCAAAACAACGTTCTAATAATATTTGTATAGATTCGAATGTCGCTTGAACTATAAACCTCATATTTTCAGATGGCCTGGTGCTCATATATTCTTTCGTCAGACGTTGTATTATCAATGACGGAAAGTACTACAATTTCAAAACATATCTTTGATAAAAAAAAACCCAGAAGAATCTTACTTATCATTTCACAAGTTATCAGAATTCATTTGAAGTATTTTGGTGTTATAAAATTGACTAAAAGACTATTTCGAAACTACTAGAGAACCTTATCAGTATACTATCTTCGATATCATTGCGTGTATACTATTCTATCTTATATTTCGATATTGAAACCAAGATCTAAATCTCTTCTACCCACATTATGATTGTTAGATCTAGTCAGTTTAGGCATTCTTTTAAGTAAGTATCATCATCATCAACCTTTTTTATCGCTCTACTGCTGGGCACAGGCCTCCTCTCAGAGAAGGATTGAGCGTAATCACCACGCAGTAAGCATATTTATCTGTAATCCTGAATCTGTACTGTTCTAGCTCCCGTCGCTTGGCAAAAGCGTCCCCAAATTCAGGAACCCCTTTTCCGTTTTCTTTATGTTGTATAATACACGGATAATTCAAAATATCGTTCATACATACAAAAGCAAGGACGTTCTGTAAATAGAACGGCTAGCTTTAATAATAAACTTTATCTTGATTCAATCAAACTATATTAAAATACACAACACAATGAAATCATCAACGTACTTCACCTTTACGAGGGTTAGAACTATTGCGCATAATGCCACCGATATCGATCGACCGATCGATCTACACTTAATTGATTCGATCCCTCCATCGATGTATCGATGTGGCTTATCTAAATTACCCAAGATCTTGTAGAATTTCAACATATCATTTAAAAGTGGAGCAATACCTAAAAAAAAATACTATGAGAATCAATGAGGTACAAAAAAACGATGTAAACTTGCGTAAGGCTGTATTTTCTAAAATATATGTAGTTATAAAATTTTACAATTTGCGTATCTGTCGATTATCGACATTTTAATGCTCTCTCGTATAATGATAATGTTCTATAGAAATCTTACACAGAGAAACTATATTTAGCATTTTACGATACTACGAACATAACATAAAGCAACTCATATGCATATTACATTTCACCAGTTTTGGGATATAGTTCGCAAAATGTGGCATTGCCTAATATAGCACAACTGATTCATGTTTTTTTTATTTGCAGGCTAACAGTCATCGAAAATTCCGTCCGCATTGACAACGGAAGACCTTGGTAGTCCGCAGCTGACTTTGAACCCACAGTACCGCGCTGTCACTTGCGCAAGCGGCTCACCTACGACCCGATACGAAAGTTGAGCCCGACTGAGAACCGACGAGGACGGTGAAACCCAGGTGACTCGCACCCGTGTGATGTGCCGGCAACATCACATTGATGTGCAGGTAGACGTCACCTGATTTTTCACCATTCCTGGATGAGGCAGAACCATGAAGTTCTCAACTGGCTCCAGCTCGAGCAGTCTTGCCAGCGATTCGCTGTCGAGGAAGTCAACTCTATGCATCTACACTGAGGTCGATGCACCAACTATGCCGCCGCCTTGTGAAAGGGTAAGTACCTATAAAGAAACTCTTTTACATCTTTTTTGTATTGAAAATTTTAAAGCCACCTCATTGGGTGAGGCCATAAAATGTTGCGTTTTCCAATGCTAGGTGCTTAGGCGATTATTATTCTACCACGATCACGCGTGGCAGGCACGTGGATGCATTTTCTGTATGTTGGACTGTGCATTTTTTCTACACAAACTGAGATGCCTACAAGCAACGTTAAAGCACGCATTCACGCTCTACGCTGCATGGTTCGTGGCTGGGTGATAATCGCCTTAACTTGTAGATACAATCGCCTATAAGGCCAAAAAAATGAAAGTGTACACCGATAAAAGTAATGCAACCTTAATTTTATGCGGGACCCAAGCATCTGGGCAATTTGCTTTCGATTTTCCACAGCCAAGTATAGTATATACATTAAAACTTTCAATTTCGGACAACGATAATAATAATATCGCATTAACAAAAACAATGCAAAAGCCGCGCGTCCGGGTCGGAGAGTTCGGTGCGTTTGGTCCAGCCGAGAGAAAGTAGCATGTCATCTGTGGCACAGCGATTCACGAACCACCTGGCCACTGGCTCCAAAGTTATTTTGCAACACCTTGAATATTTATTCTTTCGCATTGTGTCCAGCCCTATTCGGTATTTCAACTCTTTAATGACTCTGTATCAAGAAATTCTCATTTAATTTTTTTAAGCTGGCCTTGCAACTTTTACTACTTATCCATAATTACTTAATTTTACAACATGTTATTTATTTATTCCTTTTATACAGTTCCTAGGTAAGAATTTAAAGCTGTTAGGAATTCACGTTTCATGAACAAATTACACAATTTAACGCTTACAGAAATTACGTGCTATTGAATAACATAATATTGCAAACGCGACTATCAATATTGAATTTTAAAGTTATTTGTATTCATATTATGTATTCTTTCCAACCTTGAATTATTCCGAGCTTTGTTCCGAAGCGATTCACCATCTAGACCACAAAAGTTATCTGAATCATGTTCTTGAAATTTGACATTCAGAAGATTTACAATAAACCTTTGATTAATGACTGATTCGTCTCATAATGGTTGTATATTGGCTAACATCTCGTTATTGTTGTTGTATTTCGTTATTCGCGTCTGAACGATCGAAATGTATTCATGGCATCGTCTCAAGGTCTCTATTGTCTTAAATACCACATACGAAACGTTATTACGCTTTGTTTCCACGCCTCTATCAGGTCGATTTACTTCACAATCTACCGACTATTCTCTTGCATAGAAATAGTCAGTCGATCAACTTTCGAAATAATTATTTCGCGTACCTTACACGTCTAGCTAATCTTAAATTATATCAGCTGTAACTTTAATAAAATTTCCATCTGTTACGGCGATAATACTTCTCAAATTAATCTTACGTTGTACTTTTTTTTCTATTAAATAGATTATCAGCTTCTACGTAATACAGTGGTCGAGATTTCAATTACCTCATACGACACCCAGCCATCACTTTCGCCTTCAGCGCGTGGGTGTTCAATCATCGTATCAGAAGTATTATCTGGTATTTATTCATCGTCTATTGTTCTCTCAGCGGCTAATGAACTTTTACTCAATGAAAAGAAAGTATGTTTTAATGAGTGAGTTTAGAGAAGTGATCGCTTGTAATAGACATTATCGTTGTCATCGACTTGATGTTTATTGATGGTCTGTTTGCTTGTGTTGTTTATTGGTTCGTTGCATGCTTGTGAGACGTCACAAGTTTTTTGTTGTGTGTTGGTGAAATCGCCTGCAGCATTACACAACTGTCACGATGGTGACTGCCACGACTATGACCCTTAGTGTGTTCAGGGATTACAATCTTGACAGCTACCAAGAGATCTTATGGATAATGAAATTTCACGCTATTTTTCTGATTCCAGTAATAGTAATTTCGAGCAGTCTTCTTGCTTTAAATTGGAACAATTTTTCTTCTAAATAGTCCAAATAAAGTGCAAAGAATTAAATATTTATCTTTGAGTCCTCTGGGAAAAGCCTTGTTTACTAAAACGTTATCTCGGTTTACGAATAAGATTGGTGTATAAAACATGTCGCGTGGCGAATATCAATAACATATGTGTGTCATGATGATTTATAAATATGTTATGGCTAGAATTGAAAGGGTTCTGCGGTCACCAACCTCCTGCCAAACGAAGTGACTAAGATCTTGAACTTGTGTTTTTTTGTGTAGGTTAACAAATGTGTACACATATACAGTTAGTTTAAAGTTATTTTTGGCTTCTTACCCTATTAGACTTCTGTCTGGAATTGGTTCTTAACTTAAATATATCATTACTTCTAAAACCAGCCAGTAACCACTTATGATGTGTGGAAACTCTGAGCATACATAATCTAGTCCACATTTGATGCCGTTGTTGTTTCTCACAAACAGGCCTCTATTATTGTATTCATAGTCGAAAGACCAGCTACCTGTCATTACATGGACGTGTCCATTGAACCCAAGACATTACACTACAAGTTACTCATGACGACATTGACGCACAGTATCTGCTTCTTCATACAAACACGTATGCATTGTTATAATGTTATCCCCTTTTTTGCTACGTTGGTGCATCTTCGAACCTTACCCGGTACTTTCATAGTTTTCTTCATCTCCAATTAAACTTCTGCTAATTGTACACATTCCATGGAGGAAAGCAACTGTGAAATTAACTTGTCATTGCTAAACCCCAATTTACAAGTATTTCTAACAGCTTTCATCTTACGACCTTAACTCCGTTCTGCTTGTTTATCGGACTGTATATTTACGCTCCTTTTATTTTATAGTAATCTGATACGAATTCGTTTAATGCAGTTGGGTCTACCTCATTGTGCACTGCCTTGTTCACTATCGTCTGTGAAGCACGTCCTACACAATACACGTCGCAGAACAATACATATCAATTTAGCGTTATCGATTGTCTTATCATTGTGATTACATGCGATAGCAAAAAACTTGTTTTTTTTTATAAAGAAGGTGATGGTGGTGGTGCATTCACGTTCTGTTCATTTTTTTACAATCCATCAGAAGTAAATAATACTTGTTATTCCTGCGGGCTTAGCGTAAGGATAAGCAGACATTTTTCTCCCACAGGAGCACATAATTTCCTTAAACGATCGACTTCTATTCGCATCGGATTCCGCTCGCACCTGGCAACAAGAACTGGAATGTTCGCATTCCTCATTATAATCTCTAATTCCATAGCTATCGGGCCATTATTTTAATAAGCTTTTCAGTGTTGTAATAAGTGGCGTGGCGTCGCGTGATCGTCCTTGAGTGAAGCGTGCACAATTGCACGATTCTTTTTCTTGCAGCCGCTAGTTACATCAACTTGTGAGATTCTTACCATAGAGTATTGGAAATACCAATGGAATTGGAATTGGAATTTCATCTAGTAGACTGTGATAGTCACACGTGAGAACGTAGTAAGTTTAGAGACTGTGGTTTCTTTCTCGGAATTAAGACAGGTAATGCTTATCGCTTTAGCTGTTTTTCTTCTATGTGCAATTTGAAGTTTGGGTCAACGAGTTCAGTAGTATCACGTTTGTCCTGTGAACTGAGACTAGTTTGTTTAGTGTCTATTGTGATGGCCATGTTAGCTATTTTCACGGCTTGTTAAACTTCGCTATCAATACTTTCATCTAGCATGACCTCACGAGAGCTCATTATATGTTTGCCTTGTTCTGTTGTTCATCGCGCATGTTATGAGTTTATCTTAGCACGATTATGTGTTGTATGTCGTCAACATTAACATTTATACATGGCTTTCTCTGAAAAAGAAATTCTTTGTATTTGAATTGACATGTAAAATTGTTTTGTATGCAAGTCCTGGCATTCTTCTGCTCTACATTCATTAAGCCGGTACAGAATGTTGTTAGAATGTTTTATGGCTTCACTAGTTTTTGTACTGTGTATGTGATGTAGTTTTCCCTGTATCGTATTCATAACAAAATAAAATTTTACCAAAATTGTAACAAACAAAACCACCAGATCTGTTCTTCTTTGCAGTATGAACAGAATTCCTACCTGTAACAAAAAGAGGTGTCTTGAAGCGTGACCGTCATACTATTTAAGTACAATATGTTATATTTAACAATTGCAGTAGGTATAAATCCAACCCACGTAATCCCTAGTTTCGAATATACTTTAATTATTCATCACCTCTTTCTCATGATCCTACATGCACACATGCTTGGGCACATACACATGTTTGGGCAAATAAAATTTCTTATTCTTATTCATATTCGAATAAATGTTTGCAGTGCCGTTTCTAAGTGATAGGTACTCAAATTAGTCAAACTTTCAACGTATTTATGTGACTATAAGTATTAATGTTCTGTTTAATAACAGATATATCGTGACTATTAACATTAATTTAATGTTAAAATAAATCTTTCACATTTATAGCACTTACACGAGTGCTGCTAATGAATCAGATTTAAAATATGTAATAATACACGTTTAAATGATTACTGAAATCGTAATGTTATGAAATAACACGATCTAATAACTTAATTAGCCAATGTAGGTAAAAATAACAACATCATAACAAAAATAAAGCCGTTTTCATAAATAATCTAGAAACTAGATCATTTCTTGTCTATTGACAAACTAGTCGTCGATTAAGAAAGTAATTATGATTATGATCTCGTTTAGAAATCTTTTAAAAAAAGAACAGGTATTGTAGCTGTCAGTGTAACATATTAAAAAACTAAAGCTATCTATGATTTCTAAATGTTACGCGAATGTACAGACGACAGCACATCAAGCTACTACAATCTGTCAGATTTCATTATTAGATTTTTAACTTTATCTCTAAAGCATTAAGGCTCAAGGTTGATTGGGAATATCTGACAGTTTGGGGTAGCTTGACCTGCTGTCGTCCGTAGATTTAAAAAGAACAACTCGTATTTATTATGAATTAGCTTGTTAGAGATGCTTGTATTTTATAGCATTTTGAGCGGACTATAAAAAATAACCGTTCCATTTTATTTATATCCGGTATTGATTTCGCTGACGGCGATATTTTTACAACTGGTAAAATTTACATGTTGCCTCGTAAAATCTTACAGTTTTGTAAAAGTTTTCAGATTTATCAACTTTGAGTTATTTCATATCCTTTGGCTGCTCTGTTATCTATGGAATCACGGTCGCTGATAGCACTACTAGGGTAGATATTAAAAATGTTATCATGTCCTACGCAATGTTGACAGCTATATATATACACATTGCGGCAGGGATACTCGACGTATTCCTTTTAAGTGGATTCCTAGTAAAGGCAAAAAAAAATATCGCCAATATACTAGGGTCAAAACTGGATGGCAAAAATGCTATTAGGTACTTAAAGGCCTTTATTTCTGAGATTATAAAAAAAACCTGAAAAGCTAAACAAATGGCGACTGGGATTAAAGCTGAGATGATGATTTCTGAGATTATAAGTTTTAAAATCATTTTTTTTTTAATCATGAGTCGTTTGTCTACTTATGTGCCTATTAAAAGTTTTGATCCTGAGTAGTTTTTTCTCATAGTTAACCGAAGAAGAAGTCTAAATTATTCTTATAGTTTGTGGTACATAAGATGTTGAAGCAGATGTTGCTTCAAAACTTGAGAGCAGTGAAGTATGACAGGGAGTTTGGCGGGAATGTCAAGATGAGTGTCACACTCATTTTTCATTGGACTTTTAAAATTATTTATAGTGTTGTTTACTAAATAAAAGCGCGTGATTTATGTAGTAAAAAGTGCATTCAATGAATAATTTATAAAGAACAGTGAAATATTGTAACATAGTGGCCACATCATGACCTCACCCAAACTTCCTCCTTCTCGGCCTCACGCGGGAAACGAAAGGAGATAGTTTAGTTTAAATTAAGCTAGTATAAGTTAGGATAAATTAGGATATAAAACTCAAGAAAAAACATACTGAAACCTAGGCTGTATGGCGTACTATGCCTTTGCCTTTTCCGTTCAAATGAACGGAAAGAATGAAACCAAAAAAAAGAAGTATGACAGTTTAACATGTAAAGTGTAAACGCCTTACCAAGAACGCTAAAATTACATTTACGCACTACTCACGCAATGTTCGATGGCAACATTTGTGTTATTTTGTAGATAGAACTGATATTAACATTTTATTAATACAACTTTATATCGAATAATTTAGCATTAACTTCTATCGTTTGTTGCACTGCTCCGCCATTTAACATTTATTAATTTCCATAATCATCAAGCGTTAAGTGATACTGTAGGTATGTATGTTTTTGTCTCAAGAAAATACATTCAATGTAAAAATTTACTGTAAATTCATTGAAGATAAAGTTCAGAATTGCCATTCAACAAGATTAATGCAACTTCAGCAAGGCCAAGAGGCAGTGGCCCCGACTTAAGGCTAAGGTGCGAACTCAGACATTACACATAATAATGTTCTCTCTGTTAGGACACGGCCTACTCTAATACTGGTTAGGAAACAGCACAGCACATACTAGAACCAAAAATTTCGAAGTCGCACTACGCCCGTGTGGTAGATTACCTACATTAGGGTGTTACCACACCAATCGAGCGATCGTCTATCGATGGTAGAATGGATTAGTCGACGTCGATCGATGGTTTCTACCACACCAATCGATCGATAGCCGATAGATGCCATCGATCGATGGTAGAATGGATTGGTCCACGTCGATCGATAGTTTCTACTGCAATCGATCGATTGGTTAGTCGACCGGTATCCGTCGATCAATTAAAGCTACCACACCACTCGAACAATGTCGACTGATCGTTCGAAACGATCGACTATCGATCGATTGGTCTGGTAACACCCTTATAGTCCACTTTTTCTCCAAGGGATCATACAGGCTAATTACGCTAAGTTTAACATAACAGATCACACGATAGTTGCGATTAGTAAAACATTAACTAAATACGAAATGAACAATAGTAAAAATTACCCTGTAGCTTCCAACAGTTCCAACTTAATTGCTTAAAGTGTTTCATAAATGCAAATCTAACCCTTTCGCGTCCAAACAGCTTCGAATCACTGTCTCCTTTGGCAAAAAGTCTTGAGTCTCCCTCGATGCCTACAATACATCTTGATATCTCCGAATCACATGTAACTTCTGTTAGGAAGAGCCCGTACATCGCGGTCTTTCGTTACGCTGTTACCCCTATTGTGAGACATTCATTTGTAAATGTGGGCCTTTCCGGTACAGTGCAGATGTTTACGGAAACTTATTTAGATACGAGTAAACGTGCATTTGGTGTTGTGTTTCTTGTAATTGAAGTAAGAATGGGGTAAACCGTTTAAATCCGTCAGCATTATGGTTTGTTGTTTTCAATACAAAAATGTTTACTATACAAAAAATTTAATCGTCAATATAGGTACGAAAACATTTCACCTGTAGTATCTACGCATTGTTTACTAACAATAATAAATTTCACTGATCTAGCAAACAGTTCAGTTGTTTTCATGCGTTGATTGCAACATAAATGCTCATATTTGTTCCTTTACAACAAGAATTTCACTTTATAAAATTAATTTACCATTTTTCATTCCAATCCTAACGGACGGTTCTAAGCTGTGCAATAACACGCTTCACTTAATTAAAAATATCTTAGATAATATCTCCCATCTTCACGCACTTGGTTCTAGACGGGAGAATCTTGCAACATTATCTACTATTACGTTTCACAACGACCCGTGCTCCGTGCTTTACAATGGTTTCGTGAAGAAATAGGTAACTCAAGAATATTCCAACTAAAGCTGAACGCAAAATGAGAAAAGTACCAACCAATATCGGAGGTGAAAACGGTTCTGAAAGTTATTTAGAAGAAACAAAAACAAACTTTGAATGATAACCGAATCTTGAAAGTAAAAAAAAACCAGTTGATCAAGTCTATGTATTCTCAAAATATTGAACAGCTGCCATAATATCAATAAGGAAAAGACAAGAAGCGTAATTTTATTCACCTTTCTCCATATCAAATTAACGGTAATACTAGGTATATTAAAACTCAACTGGACACAGATTAAACAAACAGGCAGGAATACTAGCAAATAAGGCAATAATTATACAAACCCTATACAAGATCCATCGAATGTATGTAGGACAAAGACATGGGAAGGTATGACGGAGAATTTCTCAATCATTCTAGCTGAATGTTCGTTCTTATTTCGTAGCAATTTCACGCAAATTTACATACGACAGATCGTCGTGTGACCTAATAAAATAGATTGTATCGTTTGTATGCCCATCTAATTTTCCGCGCGAGAAACTCGTTGCGATGCCACGGCGATGGATGTAAATGGAGTGCGTATGTGTTCATGTTAAATGTACTAGTGAAAGATGAGTTTAAGATTGTACAGCTTTCGTCGCTTCAACAGCTATATGTTTCTTACTAACAACTGTTACGGCTTTGACCACCGTTTCGAATGTTTACACATCACTTCACTTCCATAATACTCCATGTTCACATTCTACCCAAGTTTGAGACACTAACAAGTTATAAAAGCGATTGCCATATTCATTAGAATTACAAATTGCTGATTCTGGTTCGCGGTCAGTGTTTAACAGGACAAGACTAAACGCATGTAACAAGTTTTTTGAAATTATTAAATTAAGCATTATAATTAATGCTGTTTAGATGATTCATGGAAGCGAGGTGTTCATGAGTATTTGAACAGGGTAATTAATGATAGCTATCAAGAATGAAAGCATTGCTTTAGAGCAAGTGTAACTGTGAGAGAAAATTAACATCGAGACAGATTCAAAAGAGTTGCATACAATAGAGAATGAAATTGAAATCAATAATAGTGTAGCAGAATTAAAGGGCAAAGAAAGTAAACAAAATGTTTTTTACAACAAAGCAACCCAACACGATTCAGGTCGATAGTTTTAAACGGATCCACTCAATTGGAAGCCTCACAAGTTACTAGCTAGCTCTACTTACATATCGTATTATCTTTTTATGCTAAGCATCAATACCGGTTACTTTTTTCGTAGAATTGATTTCTAAAGAACAAGTGAAGCGGCTATAATTAAATCAATCGAGAAGTACTTGTAAAAAATTTGATTGATTTTGTGCCTTAAATGTTTTGATTCAAGGAAAGTGACGACACGATTGATGCCGTAGTTGAGGGATTAGACTACTGTGCTGCGTGTAGCGGGTTCGATCCCCGAATGGAATAAATATTTGCACCATATTTGTACCTATGGCCTACAGATAGTTGTTCCGGGTCTGTGTGTATGTGAGATTAAATATTTGTAAACGCCCCTACAATACAGGAGCAACACCTGGTGTAGGGCAATGCTTTACAAACAAATGGGGCGTTTTCTCTTGATCACAAACTAAACTAACTTAAGATACTCCATAGACATTTTATATGTGACTAGCTGTGCCCCGCGGTTTTACCCGCGTAACCTTCTAGCCGAATGAGCTCAGTTGATATAAAATAAGCGCCTGTTAAAATAATGCAATATGTAGTACATCCGCGTTTGCTCCCGGTTCCGCAACATTTTTTGTTCCTGCTCTGCTCCTATTGGTCATAGCGGGATGTTTTATAGCCTATGTCCTATCTCAGGCTCTAGACTATCTGTGTACCAAATTTCATTACAATCGGTTCAGTAGTTTTCGCGTGAAACCGGACAGACAGACAGAGATACTTTCGCATTTATAATATTAGTATGGATTAAAAACATGACTACTAAAAATAAATCAATTTCCGTCAGGCGCTATCAAATTAATGACAGGACTAAATTAATTTATTTATCTTCTGTCCCATTCTTATAGAAATAGAAAGAACGAGATGTGCTGAACTTTTAAAATTTTAGTTTGTTTAGTGAACAAGGAAATCCGCGCCAATAATGTGAACTTTAGCTGAGTCACCCTTTTAGACAAAGGCGGTACTGCAATCATATATTTATTTATATGGTGTACTAAGTAGAACAAGCAAAGAACCTGCTAGTAAATTAAGAAAAAGGTATTCTTTCTATAACTTTTTCCACCTGTCAAGTTTGAAGACAACGATTTATTTAACAAAACCTAGAGGCACGGGCAATAAATATAAAAAAAAAAACTGACAATATTTCACAGCTAAGAACCACAAAGGATCTTCATAAACTCAGAAAGGACAATGAAAACCGAAGACCTGCCATTTCTGAAGACAGTACAAAATACAACAAATAATTATAAACGCAATATTACTGTGAATTTGGAAGACTTGGATATTCCCCTTGATTTTTAAACTTGCGTGTTGTAGTTTTTTTTTAGGGTGAAACAAAGTTGCTGCTGGTAATCGTACAATACCACGTAATGTTAAAAGGTGAGCCAAATTTGAGGGACAGGTAGGGTTGCCAGATAGGAAGTTACAAAATCCGGGACAGTCGTCGACAGAGAGGAAAAAGAACGGCTAAAAAAAAAAAGCTCATTCGAAATTAAATCCGGGAGAGTCGAGGAAGGACGGCTAAAAAAATGAAATCCGGCAGAGTCGGAGGAAGAACGGCTAAAAAAAAAAAGGTCATTCCAAAAATTTTTAAAATCCGGGACAATTACCGCTCATTCCGGGACGAGAGGTCATTCCGGGACAAGAGGCAAGATTCCGGGATAATCCCGGATTTCCCGGCGGCCTGGCAACCCTAGGGACAGGACCTGTGTTGCTCGAAGGACAGGACGCTACAGAAAGACTAAAAGATTAACTTAACCGTAACATGGGAACCGCCAAAGATAAGGAAATTACTAATGTAGGACTGCCAATGATAATGATTAGGGTTGTAACGGAGGCTTGTTAGCGGAGGCGGAGGCGGATGCGGAGGCGACGAGACTCACCTCCGCGGATGCGAAGGTTAACGGAGGCGGAGACGGAGGTGAAAGTACATATAGAAAAAATTTAAATTTATGATTAATTAAAACATTTTTTTTATTTTAAATACGTATATTAATAGTAGTATATTTGGTAAAAAAAAATATTACCTTCTTGTAATGAAAATGAAGGAGGAACAAATTGTGTTTGCCGCATTCCCCGCCTCGCACTAGTTGATTCTGACCATTCCGCGCTCAAACGCGGCCGGACGGTTGTCGAGCGTCGCCGCTTGCGCGTTATTTATTTTATAAATACGTAAATAAACCTCCGTTATAACTCCGCAAAAATTCTGGGAGGCGGAGGCGGAAGCGAAGATACGATTTCTTGCGGAACTTCCGCAGTAACGGAAGCTGAGGCGAAGCCCGTTACAACCCTAATAATGATTTATATTGAATGTAAGAGTTATACAGACACTAAAATAAAAATGAAACATGTACATACATATTCGTGCCTCTATGTGTGGTGTTACACGAATGGATAGAATATGAAATGAGTACATAAGAGGAAGTCTGAAAGTGGCACCGGTAGCTGAAAAGTTGTGTGGAAATCGGTTGTCATGGTACGGGCATGTGTTACGGAGAACTGAGGAGAATGTCGTGAGGAGAGACTTAATTATGAATGTTGATGGATATAAGAGTAGGGGAAGATCAAAGAAACGATGGATGGAATGTGTGAAGGATGATATGGCTAAGAAGGGGGTGACCTGCCGAGATGGCTTCTGATAGGGATGCATGGAAGAAAAAGACATGTTGCGCCGACCCCAAATAAATTGGGATAAGGGCAGGAGAATGATGATGATGATGTACATACATATTCAGCTTATAATGTTCCGACTACTGGAATACAGGCCTCCCCTCGGTGAGAGGGAGTGGGCCCTAATCTACCACGCGGGCCCAATGCGGGTTGGTAGATGTCACATGTCGAAGTTTTTGCCTCTAGGCCTATGCCGGTTTCCTCACGATATTTTCCTTTACCGTATTGAGAGCAGTGGTAACATTGATATAATATTAAACTAAGGTAGATACGTCACTAGCGCACTGAAAATGAAGCGTACAAAAGGAGCTAAGTCCAGCAAGTCGCTTTAGTTTTCGTCGTTTCTATTTAAGCGCAAACGACAAACACTAGCCATCTTTTTCTTCTCTATGCTTTAGATTGCGCCCCATCTCACTCACACTGTGCCAACGTGTGAAATGTACGCAGAATAAAAAAATTACATGTGTGTGGTGCTGCTCCGATCGGCACATTTATTTTGGTTGATTTGTTAGAGCATATCATATCTGTTTAATATTATATCAATGAGTTGTAAAGAAATAATTTACACAAAGTCCGATACCACTGGGCCACCGCTGCTCCTATAAACATATATAAGCTACAGTAATACAATTTACAGTAACATAAACAGGGTATAATCCCCTTGCAGCCGTAAAAGTTGCCACTTACATACTCGTCAATAAAGGCAAGCTTGCGTTTAATATTATTTAAAAAACCGGTGAATAGTCGCTCCGGGGAATTCGATTACCTGTTTACCATACACGTGTTGCAATTTTTACTACAATCTTATGAATAGGTAACAATTTTTGCAATATCAAAACTGTTACTTACTATACTATGTTTCTTTAACATTAAGTAATTAATACAGTCAAACTATGTCAATGTACGTTTTTATTGGTTATGGTTTTAATATAACCGATGTTGTATTGTTTAAACAAACGGTGCAATCGTTAATAGTTTGTATGAAACATGCGATTGTCTCTATTAAAGATCGATTGACATCAATTCAATTTATAGTTATACTACAGAACAAAAGATATGTTGTTTTGATGTTTTGCAAAAATATTATCAAAAAATTTGAGGACAATGGCCCGGATTCTCTTGTTCACAAACTACATTAAATTTAAGTTAAGTGCATTTTTTTTCTTTGTATTGTAATTCATTAAGAAAGGGACAGAAAATAAAATGTCAGTTTAGACATGTCAAATTAGTGCGCTGCTAACGTAAACTGGCGTATTTTTAATCGCCATCGATGTCGCGATGTTCATAATCGCGTCTAAACTGTCTATCATCATCATCATCATCATCAGCCTCTACTCGTCAGCCGCTGGACATAGGCCTCTTCCATGGCACGCCAACAAGCTTGATCCTGAGCAGTTCTCCGCCAGCCACTACCAGCCACCTTTTTAATTTCGTCGCATCATCTCGTCCAAGGGCGGTCTCGACTCGAGGACTCTTTTACCCAAACGGTTGTCGGCCCTGCGGCATATGTGAAATGTGACTAACCCATTGCCACTTCAGCTTGCAAATCCTCTCAGCTTTGTCGGTGACTTTGGTCCTCTGTCGGATTACCTGACTGAAACTGTCTATGGAGTATCTTAATTTGACAGAATTAAACTAAGATGTTATATAAGAGATGCATTTAACTTAAAATTTCTTTAGTGTGGGAACTAGAGAATCTACGCCATTGTCTCTATTAAAGATCAATTGACATCAATTCAATTTATAGTTATAGATACTACAGAACAAAAAATATGTTACCTACAATTCTACTAATACACAAATGTTTTTAGGTACTCATTAGTCATTAGCGAATTTGTCAGATGAGACTTTAAATTGATAATATGACATCTCTGTATTACTAATTTGTAGATCTGAACTGTATTGGCCATAAACCGGACATATTTTTTAACTTGACGTAATGAATTATGTTGTTTTTAATTTCATTTGACATGGTAATTTATATTCATTTGATTTGACAATGTGAATTTATAATATATGTATCGAATGAGATGGTCTATTTTGGTTGCATGCCTCAGTTAAGGTAGTCAGTTTAAGGATCTTTTAAAACTTAATCCCCCTTATTCATAAGCGCTGCTTAAAGTTAACTAATGATTAGCGATTCTTTAACCATACATTTTTGACCTTTTAACATCACTTAACTTAAATCATCCTTTATGAATAAACACCAGTGTTTGAGGAGTTTATTCATAAACGATGATTACAGTTAAGTAACGTTAAAGATCAAAAATGTATGGTTAAAGAATCGCTAATCACTAGATAACTTTAAACAGCGTTTATGAATAAAGGGGAATATCTGTATTTTGTACCAACTTTATACGCAGATAAAAAACTAATCTATTCTAGTTTTGACGTTTTGTAAATTTATACAATGTGATTTAGCTGTATATGATTTTGACCCTGCTACCTAAACACAACAATGTTTTAAATCAATTTTGAGTTTAACGAAACTTAATGCTAGTGACTATTACGTTAGAAATGTTGAGGAAAGCATAATATGTGACCTTTATAATGAAAGCAGAAGAAAACCATGTTCTATTTTCTATTAAACGCATTTATACAACAAAGCTTTTTGCACCCCGCGGCCTTGTACCCAATAATGGGAATAGTGGGATTAATTTATACCATGCTTGAGCCACTTCGTGTTGCAAGAGAAAACAGGTTCAAACTAATAGAAAATCAAGGCCAGCCATACTGATCCGGCAATAAAACATAAATAATTATCACTCTCACAATACTTTATCATTGTAAAGTTATTAACCTCATTATAAAATATGAAGATTTACCAATAGCCGAGATACTGGTGGCAAGGCACGTGCATATGACACCTTTCTTCTTAACATACTTATTTTCGAGAAAGTTAGATTTTATATAGTCGCCGAGAAACAGAACAATATGGAATTTTCTTCGTATATATTCTCCAAATATGTGGGATTTGATGTTTTTATTATTTATTATTACTAGTGCTTGACCGCAATTTCGCCTGATGATAAGCAGTGATGCTATCGTTGACGGTAAAGCGCGCTAGTTTATTAAGAGCCTATTCAGTCTAGCCTTGATGACACTTAAATTGTAGTCAGACGGAAACACCGCTGCAGTCAAATTGTTCCAGTCCCTCGATGTATGCTGTACAGAAAACGAGGCGAAACGCTTCGTCCGGATCGTAGTGGTGTCAACAACGTAAGGGTGGATTCTAGCCGTATAACGAATCGTCCGATGATGGAACGGAGATGGGAGAATTAAGTCATGCAATTCCCAAAATTCATCCTATAGAACACCGACAGGCTGGCTACTCTTCGCCTGTGCTCCAGGCTTTGGAGACCATTTTGAACTTATTCTGGGTCGCCAATTTACCTCTTCGCACGTCTCTCCATCAAATCCAAAGTAGCCAGGTGGCATTTTGCAGCACCAGTCCAAATGTGACTGCAGTATACCACACACGAACTGACCTGTGCTTCGTACAACATTAATTCAATTTTTCACGCAAATATTTTCTAAATCTTTGTATACAGCCCGTAAAAGCGGATGTCTTGGTTTTTCAAACAAGTTATCACGAAACAAATTCTATAAAATAATGAAGTGATTTAATTTGATTAAGCTTTTTACTTTGTCTTCTGGTTTTAGCAACACTGCTCATACTTCGTTACAAGTCCAACAACTTATTTCACCCACCGCTTGATTTTTTTCCTTTCACCGCCACTTAAAATGAACCCAGAATCTCAACATGGATGGAACCACTTGTAAACATGTGTAGCAACGTTCCTACTGGTTTTAAGATTCCAATAGATAATTGTGGGCATGGTATAAGTACCAAATATTTGTATCCGTCAATTGTTTCGTAACTTGTTATGAAAGATTCTTCTGCTACTTTCTTTATTTCTCTGGCATTTCAAGATCATGACATAATATAATCCTTTATCATCACTATCTGTTACGTCTTTCTTTTCATCATTAATAACGCACCGATTGAGATTATGAACCCAGATTTGCAAAATGTTTCTAGACTTGGCACTAGATTTGGTTTAATTATTAAGTAACATAGTATTAAGTAAGCGTTTTGCATGAATGTATTAATTCTTGATGATTCTTTAATCTGTTCATTAAAAAGTTTTTATTTTCCAAATATGTCTTTATTTGACATTTTTAGTTCAGATTGTCTTCAAGATCTTGACACCTGATTTCCAGATATGGGATTTTTTAAATTTAAATTCAGAACAATAAATATAATAATACCGTCTATGGCACATAGTCACTGAGCATTGTAATGAATAGCAGCTTAATCGGAATGACCGTCAGTCAGGAGTTTTGATTAAGAATAATATAATATTGTGTGTAACTTTATTAAAGAGAGGTGCCTCTTTCATCAAGTTACACAATATTAAATAAAAAACAAAAAACTTTCTCCTATCAATCACACAAACACCTGTCCAAGATGATCTAATATTGAAATCGGTAATAAATCAGTTGGTTGCTATAATACCTTAATGTCCTAGCATGTGTATCGTTAATGTCAAGAGAGAAATCAAAACTAGACGACTTTGTAATATGCATAAACAATTGACGGGTACATAAACTTGTAGATATGAATATTGATGAGAAATGGGCTCACTGAATTGTATAGTTTTTGATGGTTGGAGAATCAAATTAGATATGACAGCTAACTGACAATGCAGTACGCCTTGACAGGCCTACTGTTGACAAAATAATATAACCAGTGGATATTGTGTGGTTAGAAATGAAGAGGAATACTATCAATTAATTTTACTGTTAATACCTCCTGTCAGATATGTTTCGATTATGAAAATGAATATAAGCCGATAAGCCTCTCCAATCATACATAGCTCTATAAAGCAGGCGAAAGAAACTTCAGCTAGATTGATGAAGAATTTGACAGTGATCGCTTGTCAGTTCAGTTTCGAAGCTTCATGTATTAGTATTAACGTTGTCGTATGCCTTTTGTTCTCACCTTTTTCATTTAACACTTCATCACGATTGATGTTTCCTTCGTGTGAAAGACTTGTCTTCATAATCTTATTTCCTGATAGTGGAATTAAGGTAACGGATTAGAAATTTCCCGTTTTAAACATCCTGTTGCGCTTTGGAATAAGTTTCAACTAGATGATGTTCTTAGACTTATGTCATTCATCTTAAACTGATATTATAATTGCGAAAGTTTGTAAGTATGGATCGATGATTGTTACTCTTTCCGGCAAAAAGTACTTCAAAGATTTAAATGAAATTCGGCACACAGATAACTTGTTGCTTGCTACTTTTTATGCAAATATTTCCAAGGGCTCCAAACTTACACGGGCGAAACCGCGGGGACCAGCTAGACATTCATATTAATCTTTTCGGTGGCACTTGTCCAGCAAAGGCCAAATAGTTACCAAGTAATACAGTGTAACTACTATGAGTTTTCATTACGAAACTCGATTGTCGATATCAAGCGCGTTTGGCGCTCTCATTGGTTGAGAGTTTTTACAACCTTGAAGCGGGCCAATCGATGATTCAAACGCGCTCGATATCGACGATCGAGTCTCGTAATGTAAACTCATGATAGCCACACAGTTAGTGCTATTCCTTTGTTAGTTGTTATCATCGAGGGCAATATAACTTAGACTTCCTCGTGACAGTGATAACGATGATTTATAGAGGACTTGGTGTAAGCGAACGTAATATTGGACGTCATTGAAAATCTAATATTATGTTTGGATGTTTAATAATTACTGAAAATGTTGTTGTCAGAAGCTCTGCTTACGAGACGAAGTCATGTTATTGTTATGTTCTGCAGCAAACTTCAAGAGATGACTTTGTATATGCAGTCATGTCCTTCTTCTCAGCCTAGAGAGGGCCACTGCTGGACAAAGGCCTCACCCAAGGATTCATTCCATTGGAGGGGTTTGCCATAATTCCCACGCTTGGCAGGCAGCTTGGGAATCGCAGTATTTTGATATTCCACAGGAGAAGCGCTGCTGCCCGCTTCCCTGTCGAGAGTTCCCTTTGTCGCCTCTTACGACACCCACAGGAGGATATGGGTTGGTACTATTCTAAACCCGGTACCATACGGGAGAGCCCAGTACCACATGCAGGCATACCAGCAGATATTACACAGATTTCTACTGATTTAATTATACCTGCTCTGCATTTCTGCGTCCTTTACACAAGGTGGGACATCACCCGTCTTTAGTTATTCCTTACTGTCATACGGTAATTACAGCCTTCTCAGTGCTAAAGATTACATAAACGTTTCTTAACTAAATGATAGTATACGGTGCAACTCATCATTTGAGTTCTTAAGTTCAGTTTATGATGACGTTAACAAATGTGGTGAAATTAACCATGGACAATTTTAACCATCTAATACCTAGTTTGTATGTTGCTATTTCTTCTTGGATATATTCTGTTGATTTAAAAAAATAAAACCCTCGAAACTGGTCCACTGTCCAAGTTATGTCATTTTGTAATATTTCTATCTAAGCCTTTTGACCTTTTAGTCTTCATTAAAGTCTAAATTGTGGCAACACCTCACGTAGGTACCACACATCAATATTCATTGATCATTGCTAAATACCTTAAAGTTTCCAATTTAGAGTCGGTTCACTTTAATATCATTTCACTTGCGTGCTCGTTGTAATCTACTCCAACGCATATTATATCTGTGTGTCTTTCTATAGGACGGTTTGCGCAAAAGTGGCGTGTTCGGCGTTCAACACCGTAAATATCACACTGGTTGCCTTCTCTGTGGTGTAAGAACGATATGTATCACCTTAACTAAGTTCCTGTTTTGAACTGCAATCGACTTTAAATTAATGTTTTGTTGTTAAAGATTACTTACTTGCTTTTGATTTTTGAGTAAATCAATCAATGTTCAAAAAATCAGATTCTACATTTAGCTAACATCAATACTTTGCTTATACTTGAAATGTAGCTTTAAAAAATAGCGTATTATAAATGCAAATTAATAATGAGTCTTCAGAAATTGCATAAACTTGAGTATAATAAACCCCTGACTTTTAAAGGCTACCAAATTAAAACCAAGACAAAAATCAAACATACACAGGAAAGCAATTCTAATAATAACTTAGGCTATGTAGCCTGCTATGATTACCATGCTATATGACTCATGGACTGGTAGCCATAATATAATTACAACTGCATACGCACTTGACAACCGGCATCCGCCGTGTTGTGATACGGGTTACTAGGCAAATATCGAATTGTTACTTTATTAAGTCCTTATTTTAATTAATTACTTAGGGGAATAGGAACTAGAATAGTAATTAGGTTATAAGAAGAAATGGCTGGAAAACACGAATAGCGAAAACATTAAGGATAAACATTTGTTTATCCTTAATGTTTTCGCCTTCTTATAACCTATTTAGGTTAAAGAAACTAACGAAAAAAAGTGACATCAAAGAGGGTGAAGCCGTGTGTGCAAAAATCAACTAACAAAATGTATTGAATGATTTGAGTATTGACCCAAAATACATCTAAGTCATATTTGGTAAATGAGCCATCAATAGATTCGTCTGTAATAAAATTTACGGTCATTTGAATGAATCACTTTCTCCTTAAAAATCAGCAGATTTGGAAGTGGTATAAATATGAGATGGGCTAGCAATGGTGGAAATTATCTTGTTTTGTTTGACAATGACTTCAACACAGTAGGTAAAGAAGCAACAGTTACTACTGATAGATTAATGGTTGTCATTAAATAAATGAGGTATAACTGATGATGTCTTTAGGTCGAAAATGTATGCAAATCTTTGCAAATCGTCTCAGAATGTGGCTATGATTTATGTTATGATATCAAACTTAATGTTATTGTTACGTAATCAAATGACAATGTATAATAAGCAGAAGCATCTGTTTTAGTTGAAAGCCATAAATATTTTGGCAGTGAAAGATTTTTGTGATCAAGATGACATATTCGTTGCAAAATACAATGTATTTGATTAATCGTTCTCTTAGTTCGTGATCTAATTACTGATAGAACTGTAGAACCTGTGCTTACTCTGAAGATACAAATTCTATTGTTATATATACTTATAAAGGTTCTAACCTTTATAAGTATTACGAAACGAACCATCAACGTTTTATTAACGGGTGCATTTCCCTCCATTTCAACTTCTAATCGGTCACGGTCGCGAACAGCAGTCGTTACAACATGCAGGGCAGCAAAAAGAGCTTCATGATTATTAACTTAATCTTTAAAACTAGTTTCAACTGTTTTTCTTCGTTACTGTGCTAGAAAAACAGAACCCTTTGACGTGTTCGTCCGTTGCGCTGCGCGTGCCTCCAGCGACCTTTTATTTTTTGCATCGATACACCACTGCGGGATTTATTTAATTAAAATTCCAATGTTACCAACGGCGCCAAGCTGAATACTGCAGCCATGTTGAAGATGCTAACAAGAACTTGAGGCAATCATATGCTTTTCCCGCGTAACCAGATAATAAATGGCGTTAATGACTAATTTAGAATGGTAGATTAGTTTAGGATGGTAGATGGTGGACTGGGATGGCAGAGATTTTTATCCTTTATTGACTAAACTACTAGAATGAGATTCTTTGTACACAGTAAGGTTCCTTTACGGTACAAACGCATAAAACGTGCTCTAGGAAACCCATGCTCAACAAGTTTCCATACTGATATATGTAACACTTACGACCGTGCTTACACACCGCGAATAAACCATAGCTATTCACGGCAAAAAAGAACGTGCAGGTACTTACTCTACCTACAGACAAAGACCTTATTCTTCATAAATCTACCTTCTATGACTGCTAATGTTGTAACAACATGTAATCACAGTTAAAAACAAAAGCTAACGTAATCCAAGTCGGGATTATTCCAAATCCTCTTTTGAATGAACTAACAAGCAGATTAATGTCAGTGGAAGATTTTCTACAATTACCTAGCATCCGTGATTCATAAACAAAATGAAAAATAACACTATTAGCTCATAGTAAAAGATCGTATGAACTGTTATGTAAAACAATATGGTCGTTAGGCAAACGATGCTATTTCATGGTTGCACCGTTTTGCTCCCCGCTGTGGTCAATTTAAGTACAAAATGTCAACTACATCAGCGGTAGTACTGTTATATAATTGATATTATACAATAAACAATATGGCATTAAGTTTAAGTGTTATCGTTTGTAGGAAATTGAACTTTGGTTCACCGTTCATGAACCTTTAAGACAACGGATACAGGTTGCATCAACCAATGAACTCGTTGAACCGAAACACATTCTACCTATTTCATAATCATCATCATTATGATCAACCTTTTATCGTCCCACTACTGGGCACAGGTTAGACAGCCTCCGTGGCGTAGCGGTAGCGGATGCAGCCGCTGCGCAAGGTGGCGCGGGTTCGATCCCCGCACAGTGCAAGTATTTGTATGCATGAATATGAATATTTGTACTGGTCTGGTCGTGCCTCGGAAAGCACGTTAAGCTGTTGGTCCCGGTTGCCATACGAACATCTAGTGGCAGTCGTTACGGGTTGTTGGAGCCCTCAAAAGTCCAACAATTGGTCTAACTGCAATGCTTCGATGCCTTCGGGTTGTGGAGGTCAGACGGCAGTCGCTTCACGGAAAATGTCGAAGTTTAGCCATATCAGCAGTTGGACTGGTAAAAGCGGACCCCATACTCCAAAGCTGAAAAGGCTTCGGATGCGACTGCGATTAACGCTGGGATGATGATGATGACTACTGGGCACAGGTCTCCTCTCATACAGAGAAGGATTGAGCGTAATCACCACGCTTCCTCAATGCGGGTTGGCGATTTCAGGCTTAAAGTCCAGGTTTCCTCAAGATGTTTTCCTTCACCTTCAGTCATTGGTGTCCAAGATATACTTAAAAAGTACATGTAACTTTAGAAAAGTTACATTGGTACTTGCCTGACTTGGAATCGAACCCGCGTACTCAAACTTGAGAGGCTGGTGTTTTAACCACTAGGCCACCACGACTCATAATACCTGACACAATTTCGTCTGGCTAACAAACGAATTCGTTATTTTCTTCGTATACATTTCTGAATATTATAGTAAACTAGCTGACCCGGCCAACTTTGTTCCGCCTTGAAGGCAAATATCACATGATCCTATTTTTTTACTTTTTAAATTAGGGTAGCACAAAAGTGAGGAGAAGTTGAAACAATGAAGCTCATCATTTCGATTGAGCGTAATCACCACGCTTGCTCAATGCGGGTTGGCAATTTCAGACTTAAATTCCAGGTTTCCTTAAGATGTCTTCCTTCACCTTGTAATCGGCTTGTAACATTTCATTCATCATTAAATCACAATAATACATAGAAGAAATTTCATTTTCTCTACTTTGTAGAGGTGCAAGGTACCAGGGTAGCAGTGTAGGAGAAGCCGAAACAATAGAGCTCATTCATCATTAAACCATAATAATTACATGGAAGAACTTTATTGTGCCTAGTTTGTAGAGGTGCAAGGTACTAGGGTAGCACAAAACTGTTTGAGAAGTCGAAACAACGTTTCCGAGACCACATGATTTTTCAAGCAATCAGCGCCATCAGCCGGGCTGATTTGTGAATCTAAACCATCCACGGCACCACTCAAACGCATACAGAAAAAATCGTTTAAATCGGTCAAGCCGTTTAGGAGGAGTTCAATGACATACACACGTACAGTAGAATTATATACATATACAACGTGTAACATAAAGGGTATATACATAATAAAGGCATGGCATCTTTACATGATAGTAAACGATATTGGAAGGTTTTTTTAATTCTATCTCTTTATGTTAGGAAGTTATGAGGAAAAACACCTCCTGTGATAGGCTACTATCATACTAGTCGCGCAGAGATATTGAAGACATTTATCGGATTTTGGCAAGTAACGTGACGGGTAACGAGTAGTTATTAACATATGTAGTGTGCTGCCACGTTTGTTATGATTTTATTTTAAGAAACACACGAATCGAAAATTTGGTACCAATTTTTTGAGTATTTTATTTTGAGTTGAAACCCTTCCGATATCGTTTGATATCATCTAAATATGCCACGCCCTTGGTATGTATATACCCTTTTTGTTACACGTTGTATAAAGAAGATAGGTGCATGAGATTCGCACAAACTAATGGGTTTAATTTTGACAGTTCAACAACATTCACTGTGTTGTTTACGTTATTGAGTAGACATATTTTTCGAACATACGGAGCAATGGATTACCTTATTATTTGAAATGATACAAATTGCAGTTTACATACAGTTTGATACAAATTAGTATGAAGGGTAGTATGAGTTCGTGGAGGGGTCTACGAAGACCGAGGGCTAGGGCTGCGGGTTGGTTGAAAGAGAAATATCGTGGCCCTGGCGCATATGAAAGTGAAGGAACACGGGTGTGTTTTAGTCAGTATAAGTCTGACACGCCCTTCCGCTCCGCCCAGAGTGGGAGAGGTCATTCGATGATTTCCCATCCTCCAAAAAAGGTTAGCATGACTCAAAAGGGAGAAGCTATAGATAAAGTATTGCACGCAGCAGTAGGCGAAACATGACTAAATTTTGACGATAATGTTTAAGGTGAAATCTTGTATGTCTTTTTTTAATGCTTTTGAAAAGGTCGTGAAGAAACCAGCATGTCCTAGAATCAAAAACTCAATGACAATGAACGACAGCCTGCAGGTCCAGCTACCCCAAACTGTCAGATATTATCAACGTGACATTTATCAACGTGGTAGATTACGGCCCCCCATCCGAGATTAGGTCTATGTCCCAGGATTGGGAACACTACAGAACTTGTACTATGATTATGTAGACTAACGTGCTGTAGTCATTTCGTCATAGTAGCCATTTAAATAAAGTTATTATTAGAAAGTAAGGCATCATTCAACGTTTTGATCCCACGAGGAAGACCTAGGTATCGTAAAATGTGTCGTATCATCCCCAAGGATGTGCCTTTACAGGCATTGCTCAGAGGCCGTTACGGAATTACTGCTGTAGGCATAAGCCTCCTCCATGGCACGCCAACAAGCTCGGTCCTGAGCAGTTCTCTGCCTGCAACTACCACCCACCTTTTTCATGTCGTCGTTCCATCTCGCCCAAGGGCGTCCTACGCTGCGTTTGCAGAGACGCGGTCTCCATTCGAGGACTCGTTTACCCTAACGGTTGTCGGTACTGCGGCATATGTGACCAGCACATTTCCACTTCAGCTTGCTAATCCTCTCAGCTATGTCGGTGACTCTGGTCCTCTGTCGGATCACCTCATTTCTGTTGTAATCCTTCAGACAGACGCCCAACATAGCCCGTTCCACAGCTTGCTGAGCGGCTTTAAACTTATGGACTAGTCTGACCGTTAGTGTCCATGTCTCGGCTCCGTTAGTCATGACGGGTAGGACGCACTGGTGGATTTAGTGAGGTAAAAATCCCAAAGATCGTCTTTGTCCCCAGAGATCGGATACCTTTTGAAGATTTCCCCCTGAAAAAAAAGGTATGGTAAAATAATATTTATAAGTACTTAATTTTTTTAATAATCATAATTGTTAATACAAAATAAGTAGGTATTTCGCTCACTCAATGACTGAACATTCGAACTGTAGAAAGTATTGAACAAATTATCGATAATTCTCAATGTCAACATAAGAAATAGTAAGCTAAACATCTGTCATTGGATAGTAATCTTATTCATTAATATCGAGCGGAACCAGGTCGATATCATTAGTCGATTATCGAGCACTTTCCATCATTGCCTGTTTCGTGAGTCATTATAAAAAATTGTTACACATTTTATGATAATGTCTGCTCGTGTTTCGTGAAAGAAAGTTCTTGTAGAAAAAAATCTAGGCCAATGTTGTTAGTTAAACGATGATATTATTATATAAACTAGCTTTCCGCCCGCGGCTGCGCCCGCGTGGAGTTCGGTTATATCGCGCTTTTTAGATTTCCTTCGGGAACATCAATTTTTTCCGGGATAAAAGGTAGCCTATGTTCTTTCTCAGGGTCTAAAGATTGTCTGTGCCAAATTTCATCAAAATCGGTTGAGAGGTTTAACCGGGAAAGAGTAAACGGACAGACAGACAAAATATTAGTATGGATAATGGCGTTGATTCCTTTTTCACGAACCAAACCATCTATGCATCTAATTCTTTCTAGTTCAACAGAAGATAAAATATTAGTTCAGTCACGCCCAATTAAGATTCTTCATGGAAGTCGTGGTGGCCTAGTGGCTAAAACACCAGCCCCTCAAGTATGAGTGCGCGGGTTCGATTCCAGGTCAGGCAAGTACCAATGTACCTAACTTTTCTAAAGTTATATGTACTTTCTAAGTATATCTTGGATATCAATGACTGAAGGTGAAGGAAAACATCTTGAGGAAACCTGGACTTTATAAGTCTGAAAAGCGTGGTGATTACGCTCAATCCTTCTCTGTATGAGAGGAGACCTGTGCCCAGCAGTGGGACGATAAAAAGGTTGATGATGATAGAAGTTTGAATGCGATCGAAAACTTGACTACTAAATTCATATATGTCCGGATGACAGCCTGCAGGCCCAACTACCCCAAACTGTGAGATATTCCCAATTAACCTTGAGCCTTAATACTTTAGAGATAAAGTTGAAAATCTAAAAAGGAAATCTGATTGTAGTAGCTTGATGTACCGTCGTCTGTACGTTAATTTAAGTCAGGCGCGGACTAATTTGACAGGACTAAACTAATATTTATCTTCTGTCCTTTTCTTAACGAAAGTGAAAGAAAGAGATGCACAGCATTTAAAATTACTTCAGTTTGTGAACAACAGAGTCGGGACCAATATCCATACTAATATTATAAACGCGAAAGTCGACAGCCTCCGTGGCGTAGCGGCAGCGGACGCGGCCGCTGCGCAAGGAGGCGCGGGTTCGATCCCCGCACAGTGCAAATATTTGTATGCATGAATATTAATATTTGCGCTGGTCTGGTAGTGCCTCGGAAAAC
Organism: Sesamia nonagrioides; assembly: GCA_017933935.1. Classification (NCBI taxonomy): domain Eukaryota; kingdom Metazoa; phylum Arthropoda; class Insecta; order Lepidoptera; family Noctuidae; genus Sesamia; species Sesamia nonagrioides. The sequence continues at coordinate 187,507 of JADWQK010001240.1, forward strand.
ACATTAAGCCGTTGGTCCCGGTTGCCATACGAACATTTTGTAGCAGTCGTTACGGGTTGTTGGAGCCCTCAAAAGTCCAACAATTGGTCTAGCTGCAATGCTTCGATGTCGCCTTCGGGTTGTGGAGGTCAGACGGCAGTCGCTTCACGGAAAAATGTCGAAGTTTAGCCATATCAGCAGTTGGACTGGTAAAGGCGGACCCCAGACTCCAAAGCTGAAAAAGGCTTCGGATGCGACTGGGATTAACGCTGAGATGATGATGATGATGATTATAAATGCGAAAGTGTCTCTGTCTCTCTGTCTGTCCGGCTTTCACGCCAAAACTACTGAACCGATTGTAATGAAATTTGGTACACAGATAGGCTGGAAACTGAGAAAGGACGTAGGCTATAAAACATCCCGCTATGATCAATAGGAACAGAGCAGGAACAAAAAATGTTGCGAAAACGGGAGCAAACGCGGACGTACATATTGCTTCCATTATTTTAACAGGCCCTTATTTTATATCAACTGAGCTCTTTCGGTTCGAAGCTTGCGCGGGTGAAACTGCGGGGCACAGCTAGTCTTCAATATTGCTCTAAACTTATTATATAACGCTTATTTCTAGATTTTTTCCTTTTCTTATCTTATCTTTTTAACCTTGTGAGTTCGCGAATGATCAATATTGGCTGGTTGATACGCAAGCCTGTGACATTTATGTGGCGTCTCTTATTTCAAGTACACGCTTTTGTGGTTACAATAAAGGCAGTCACGCGTCCGCAATAGTTAATAAAAATAAACATAAAACGCAAAAAGTTTCGCCCAACGTGGGGCTCGAACCCACGACCCTGAGATTAAGAGTCTCATGCTCTACCGACTGAGCTAGCCGGGCTGTGGTAACCTGTTCGAAATTTTGTATACCGTTCCGGAATAGTCGAACTTACAATATTGTTAATAAAGGAATGTTACCAGCGCGGTGTTGAGACAGTGCGCACGCGCTGGTTTTTAAGTTCCTTATTTGAACCGGTCTCCCAGTGGGAGTTGCGAAAGCTACGTTCAAGGTTGATTGGAGCTTTCTTTATTTTAATCTATACTAATATATAAAGCTAAGGAGATTGTGTGTTTGGGCACACTAATCTCAGGAACTACTGGTCCGATTTGAAAAATTCTTTTTGCGTTGGATAGCCTATTAATCCAGGAATGCCTTAGGCTATATAGCATCCCGCTATGACCAATAGGAGCAGAGCAGTAACAAAAAATGTTGCAAAAACGGGAGCTAACGCAGACGTAGGGGAGACCGAGGGGAATGGAAACAATTTTGACATTTTGCTTCATACACCGAACGCTATAGACAGAAATCATGTGATATTAGTACCAATCGATAGGTCATTCTTTACACTTGCGAATGACTAACGTAAAGAAATTGTAAACGTTAAATATTGCGGTAAAAATCGACTTAACCGTAACAAGTCATAATATCTATAAGAAGAAACGACTGTTATGGTCTTGTCGACACGAGTGCTTAAATTTTACATTGAAACATTGATAAAATATAATGAAAGGAAAATTGACTTTGCGACTGGGCGTTGGTAATTTGTAAACAATGGACGTTCCTATTTACCTAGGCCATGTTAAAGTACTTCCTGGTATCCAAATAAGGCTATTTATTTTCCTTATCACAAAAACTCTTCCTGATAATCGGAATTCGCGTAACCTTCAATAAATCAAAGTGCAAGATTGATGACGTGTTGACCGTGAGTGACCATGACCAGAATTCAATGGAGATGAATCAACGTCGCACATTATGACTTCATACACTGTATGAAAGCTGTGCTTACGAAGAGTAATGATGCAATTGATTGCTTCCTATTTCCAATATTTTGTATGACTGACCTATCTTTTGTATTAAGGACTTACTAGGTATAAAAAGTGCAATGATTGCAGTGGTTGAGCACCACATGACAAGAAAAGTACTTGATATTGGTACCCAGCCCAGAAGACGTGGAAGACCCCGCCTTACATGGATGTCCGTTACTGACAGGGACCTAAAAAGGACGAAAGTAACATCTCAGACGACCCAGGACAGACCGTCCTGGCGAAGATTGACCAGAAGGGCCGACCCCAAATAAATGGGATTAAGGCCAGGCAGAAGAAGATTGCAGTGGTTGAGCTATTGACTGCTGCGCTGCGTGTCGCGGGTTCGATTCCCGCACAGAACAATATTTATATGTTTATATGACCTGAAAGTAGTCGTTCCGGGTCTGGCTGTTTGTGTCATCATCATCATCCCAGCGTTAATCCCAGTCGCATCCGAAGCCTTTTCAGCTTTGGAGTCTGGGGTTCGTCTTACCAGTCCAACAGCTGATATGGCTAAACTTCGACATTTTCTATGAAGCGACTGCCGTCTGACCTCCACAACCCGAAGGCGACATCGAAGCATTGCAGTTAGACCATTTGTCTGGCTGTTTGTGTATTTGTGTTTATATGTTTGTAAACGTACCCAAGATACAGGAGAAATTCCTAGTGTGGGGTAAAGTTTTTTTTTTTTTTTAATAAAGCACAAGATGTACGGTGTATACCTATACTAATATACATATAAAGCTGAAGAGTTTGTTTGTTTGTCTGTTCGCGCTAATCTCGCAAACTACTGGTCAAATTTGAAATTTTTTTTTGCGTTGGATAGCTCGTTAATCCAGGAAGGCTTTAGGCTATATAACATCACGCTGCGACCAATAGGAGTGGAGCATAATTAATTCCACGCGAACGAAGTCGCTGGCGGCTGCTAGTCAGAAATATATGAGAACTTTAACGACGCCCATACATTAAAGTTTAGTATAGAACAGTCGATATTTTTTTTATGATTACGATTTTGGTCCCGTAGAGAAAGTTGTTGAGTGAAGTCTGCAGGTTTGTACCACACCCTCAAATTTGAGCATACCATACTGATACATAATGTAGTCTGGGTGAAATTGCATTAACTGTAAGTCTCCACAGTCGTGGTGTGGTCTGACAGGACACATTTACACACACACGTATACCATGACATCTTAACGTGTAAAAACAATAAATATTTATGGTATCTAAGCTATTGATTGCTCCGCTGTGTGTCGCGGATTCGATCCCACATGGAACATATTATATGTATGACCTACAAGTAGTTGTTCCGGGTCTAGCTGTTTGTCTATGTGAGTTTATATGTATGTAAACGCACCCATGAATCATGATAAAGGTGAAATTCCTGGTAAGGAGCAAAGTTTTTTTATTTTAAGTTTCTTATCTATCCATACTAATATTATAAATGCGAAAGTAACTCTGTCTGTCTGTCTGTCGGTCTGTCTGTCTGTCTGTCTGTCTGTTACGCTTTCCCGCTTAAACCTCTCAACCAATTTTGATGAAATTTTACTAGCTTTCCGCCCGCGGCTTCGCCCGCGTGGAGTTCGGTTATATCGCGCTTTTTAGATTTCCCTCGGGAACATCAAATTTTTCCGGGATAAAAGGTAGCCTATGTTCTTCCTCAGAGTCTAAAGATTGTCTGTGCCAAATTTCATCAAAATCGGTTGAGAGGTTTAAGCGGGAAAGCGTAACAGACAGACAGACAGACAGAGTTACTTTCGCATTTATAATATTAGTATGGATGTAAAGAAAAAAAAAAAGAGGTAACTTAAAACATGTGCGGTAGGCCATACAGGCCTGGGCGAAGAGGGGCAGGGCACGCGGCACGCGGTCGCATCGCTATTCACTCAGTATTATACCGTCAAAAATAAAGTTGTCACTTTTTAAAAATTACCAAATTTTGGAGAAGTGGAATTAATTCGCGGGAAAAAAAAGACTATTTTAAAATTCCCTAGTATTGTTACTATGATGATTATGTAAAATTTCAAATGGTATTTGGTCATGTGTTTACCTAACCTTTATTATCCTTACGGGTCGGATAGGGTTTTTCTATCATATTGTATAAAGCTGAAGACTTTGTTTGTTTGAACGCGCTGATCTCAGGAACTAGGAACTACTGGTCTGATTTGATACATTCTTTTTACGGTGGATAGCCCATTCAAATCCAGAAAGGCTTTAGGCTATAGAGCATATAAAAAAACATATCGAAACCGTGATCGAAACCTACGCGGGTGAAAACGCGCGGCGCAGCAAGTTTTTGATATTAGTAGGACAAAGCGATTAATGTTATTGAACTGACTAAAACTAAATGAAATCCATTCTTCCCTCTAAACAGTATCGTGTGGCTATCACGCTGCCGGACAACTGACACTTCATGTTCCAGTCTTTGGACGCCACTCTGTCTTTTTTAGCCTATTTGGTGTCTCTCTGCTGGGCAAAGGCCTCTCCTTTTCTCTTCCAAACCCCCCCTGTGCCAACTCTGGCCATGTTGACCCAGCGAACGTCACTTATTATTACTTAATCCCATCACGTGCGCTTGTGACACCTTTTAAAAGCCGTTACAAAAATTAAGTTTTGCAATTAATTTTGTCAAGAAGTCGACTATTGTGATGCAACAGATTATGGTTAGCTTTTGAAGACGGTGTTATAAAGATTCTCCCAGACTGAGTGAAAGTTTGAATTATTACTTAACCAGCTTGTCGGCTAGAGAAAACAATGCCTCCTGGTCAGATGTCACGACTTAGGACGCTTTGTGTCAACAGTTTTGTTAATAAGTGCTATAAAAAAATATCAATCGTGGGTCTTCTTCTTCTTCAGCCTATAGAGGTTCACTGCTGACAAAGGTCTCCCCCAAGGCTTTCATTGCATTCGGGGGATTTGCCATAATCCCCACGCTTCGCGTCCTGGGTCTGAACAATAGAACTACAGAGGTGAAAAGTTTCCACGCAATCTATCAAATTATGGTGTCATTCATTTTAAGATCGGCCCTCAAACTAATCTGAGGGATGTATATGATTCCGAGTAACATTCGCCCACAACTTCGGATGCAGAGGTTTTGCTTTAGAGGAGATCTTTATTCTTTAGTCTCATTTTGACTTCAGGAGAAACTTTCATTTTTTAGTCTGCCAACTAGCCTCATCATCATCAACAACCTTTTATCGTCCCACTGCTGGGCACAGGTCTCCTCTCATACAGAGAAGGATTGAGCGTAATCACCACGCTTACTCAAGGCGGGTTGGCGATTTCAGACTTATAAAGTCCAGGTTTCCTCAAGATGTTTTCCTTCACCTTTAGTCATTGGTGTCCAAGATATACTTAAAAAGTACATATAACTTTAGAAAAGTTACATTGGTACAGTATCGTGTGGCTATCACGCTGCCGCCTGACCTGGAATCGAACCCGCACTCATACTTGAGAGGCTGGTGTTTTAACCACTAGGTCACCACGACTATGATTATGACGTGGACGAGCACGATATGGATTTAGTAAGTACTTATAATGCAAAATGTATCACAGGACTTATATGTCACATTTTCGATACCGATACTACATTAATCACACCGTAACTGCATTAATTTATATTAATTCCTCGACACAGCGAGTCGAGTTTTTTTTTTGACGCGTTAATTCCTTCTTCATTGTTCTTATTTCAACTAAAACCGATGCGTTTGTCATTCATGATAAATGATTCTTGGGGTGTACAATAACAGTTCGTATAGGCATTCATTGATGATTCAGTGAGAACGTAATAGAATGTTTATAAATATAATCAAGTTATTTACAAATTGCTATTTTACACAGAGGTGTTCAACTAGCCTAGCAGGTAGTAATTCTATTAAGTCGCCATTACCAATATTGTTTCCCTCCTTTGTAATATTCTGCCTATCATCATCATCATCTTCAGCCTCTTCTCGTCCACTGCTGGACATAGGCCTCTCCCATGGCACGCTAACAAGCTCGATCCTGAGCAGTTCTCCGCCAGCCACTACAAGCCACCTTTTTGATGTCTTCGCTCCATCTCGCCCAAGGGCGTCCTACGCTACGTTTGCCGAGACGCGGTCTTCACTCGAGGACTTGTTTGGTTCAAATCTGCCTATAAGTATACCTAACTTCTACATATCTTCCTAGCCGAAAAGGCTTTTTAGACATAGATATTTAACTTTCTTGGGGTCGGTCTCCAATCTAACCGGATTCTGCTGAATACCAGCAGGAGTGACCTCCACATCTAAATCCAACCTCCAAAAATCCACATCGGGATCTGACCTCCAAAAATCTGCTGTTACTAAAGTAATACAATACCTTAGTAAGACTGGCGATCAGAATTCTAAGACCAGTAACGATTGTGTCTGAGTTGCGGGTTGGTTAAAAAGAAACCGTGGCTCTGGCCGTCGCACAGGCAAGTGAAGGAACACTGGTGGGTTTTAGTCAGCAAAAGTCTGACACAACCTTCCGCTCCGCCCTGAGCGGGAAAAAAAGACCAGTAAAGACTGTCAAAGATCTAAATAGAAGACAGGCCCAACAGTTTAACGTATGGACGACAGCAGATCAAGCTACCCGAAACTGTCAAATATTCCCAATCAACCTTAAGCCTTAATGCTTTAGAGATAAAGTTGAAAATTTAATAAAGAAATCTGACTGATTGTAGTAGCTTGATGTGCTCTCGTCTGTACTTAACGAGGAACGAAGGGGTCTACGTATGTATACCTAACGACTGCCTGCAATAAATTAGATACTAATATTTATGTTCGTAAATGTAGTAAAATTTACGACGCTCATGATCTAAATAACAGTAAGTAATTGAAGCAGCATTCATTTAGCACTAACTAGGTAAGAAGCTTAGAACTAAGTTTTATTAGGTACCTCTTATAGTTGAGTTGCCTGCATTCTTTAAAAATCAGACCTTATAAAGTTAAACATAGGTGATAAGTTTAAGGATTAATAACCTATTACGTCATAAATGAGTCTTCTCACTGAGAAGAGGCCTCTGTCCCAGCTTTGGGAAGCTTATAGGCTGGTTATGCTTATACTACGTCATAAATGCCGTAAAGTGTGCCGTAAACCAATACCTAATTAAAAATAAACTGTGTTTATATCACACAAAACAATACAGACACACACACACACACACACACACACAGTATACACATTACACACACAGTACACATATACACACAGTGTACACATTATATACATACAGTATGTTAAATAACAGAGGGCGTTCCCTTAAACTCGTTAATATATATCATTAATAGATTAAAATAAAAATATCAGCATAGAAAAATAAGCATAAAAAATCCGAATAAAAATTTCTAATTGGAAATAAATTTGAAACCTCCTGTTTTAAATCAAAATAGTAGTCGTCATGTATAAATAAATTGCGACGTTGCCGTCTTTCATGTTCGCGTGTACAGTGTTTCTTTTACATGTCAATTTAAAATTTTTATTGAATATTTTCTTATTGGAAAAAATTTTAAAACATTTTGTTTTCGAATGGAAATATTTTTTTTAGCATGTATGTATGCTATACTACTTCGGGTTAACGGGAACGCCCTCTGTTAGTTAATATACTGTATAACACAATATGAGATATACAATAACACAATATAACATAATAAGAGATGGAATTACTGCCTAGAGTTCTGAATTAAGCCACAAACTATACGTTTAATCCTGTCTGATTTTAGGTGAGCCAAAATATTTAGGATGTGTCATCTTAATGACGTAATTATCTCTTCTCCTTTTTTGAACGTGAGATTCAACCTCAACTCTTGATCAATGGCCTCTGTGGAATAGATACCACAATTTTGCCAATAACACGTGTAACAAATTATAGAAATTCTTCGAAAATTTTATTTCGCAATAATGGCGGATATCGCCAATGACAATTGAAAAAGACTGCCGCGTGAACCGTCTATGAGGGAGGTTTGAGGCATGATGTGGCCACTATTATTACTTTATGAATTATTTACTGAATGCACTTTTTACTACATAAATCACGCGCTTTTATTTAGTAAACGACACTATAAATAATTTTAAAAGTCCTATGAAAAATGCATGCGACACAGCATCCTAATTGTATAAAACATTATAAATCTTAACTGAAGGATATTGCAAATCTTCCAAAGAGTTTCTGAAAAGATCGTCGTTCCATACTCCAGTGCTTAAAAAAAAACTTTATATCTAGTTATATCCAGCACTTTTCTGGGACCCAAGTAGGTATACTACAAAAACGAATAGGAACTATTTCACGTACCTACCATGTAACCACCAATGAGATGGTTGTATCTGACATCGTAACTAGGGTTGTAACGGAGGCTTTTTAGCGGAGGCGGAGGCGGATGCGGAGGCGACTAGTCTCACCTCCGCGGATGCGGAGGTTAACGGAGGCGGAGGTGAAAGTACATATAGAAAAAAAAAATGGTTAATTAAAACAAAATGTTTATTTTAAATACGTACAATAATAGTAGTATCATCATCATCATCAACCTTTTATCGTCCCACTGCTGGGCACAGGTCTCCTCTCATACAGAGAAGGATTGAGCGTAATCACCACGCTTGCTCAATGCGGGTTGACGATTTCAGACTTAAAGTCCAGGTTTCCTCAAGATGTTTTGTTGAATAGTAGTATACTTGGTAAAAAAAAAATATTACCTCCTTGTAATGAAAATTAAGGAGAAACAAATTGTGTTTGCCGCATTCCCGCCTCGCACTAGTTGATTCTTGACCATTTCGCGCTCAAACGCGTCCGGACGGTTGTCGAGCGTCGCAGCTTGCGTGTTATTTATTTTATAAATACGTAAATGAACCTCCGTTAAAACTCCGCATAAAATTGTACGGAGGCGGAAGCGAAGATACGATTTCTTGCGGAACTTCCGCAGTAACGGAGACGGAGGCGATACTCCGTTACAACCCTAATCGTAACGCAAACTTCGCGAAAAGGCTAGACCGCCTGCCACTAATAAAATTAAGATTTTCATTTATGTCGTTAATGAGTGGTTACAGAAATCACAATGTTTAAAAAAAAGTGTCGGCTCGGCCTTTGAACGTTGCAAGCATGCCGCCGTGCGTGTTTGTAAATATAACGTTGACCCCTGAGGTGAACTCTAGTAAATCAGCTGATAGGATAATTTTTCGAGTTTTGCGCATTTTTATGTAATTAGCGAGTTATGAACAGTCTAAAGTGAAAAAAAACTGCATTTTTCTTTAATATCAGGAAAAAGCCCGACGAAAAATTCCACCACTGGGGGGTTCAGAATTATGTCTTGGGTTCCATCGTACTCGTGTGTGCGTCGATGTCAGATACAACCTTTATATAAACATAGTAAGTACCTTCTGGAATTGGCCTAAATCGTGGTCATTCTTGAACCTCGATTGGAAAGTCGTAACATTTTCCATAGAATCTTATCTGAACACAATGATTGTTAGCCTGTCTGTCCTTCACCGCTTTCTACGCGACCTACAAATGTCAGCCCTACGTCAATTCATACAATAGCCCTTTATACATAACTCGTTTGGACAATTAAGCTTTTAAATAAATAAAAAATAAGATTTGACCACTGGCCTTTAGGTGCTAGTTTTGTCGTTGTGTTGTTATAATTTAAATATCAACGAAAATTATATTTAAAATTTATATTTACAGTTACATATACTGGAAATACAAGTTGTTTTGCCTTTCCTTATCAATATAAAGAATCATAAAATGAATCCTTTCAAATGTAAAGCAAGAGGTCAAATCCCTTTACTGCGAATAATTTTACAAAGTAGAAGTTTAATTTAAGATTTTTCTTAACCGATGTAACAACATTCTAATGACGTCACTCTTCTATGAATCAAGAGTTATGAACCGCTTTATGGCATAAAACGAGTGTATTGTTTTACCCAACTGGCTCACCTTGAAAACAGTTCAGTCATCAACCTGAGGCCCTTTTTAATTCATAATGCTCAATTATTCGTTCTACGCCCCTCTCTGCTAACATCGATAAGTGTAGCTACCATGAGTTTTCATTATGAAGACTCGATCATCGATATCGACCGCATTTTTCTTACAACCGCTTTAAGGTTGTGAGAACTCTACCAATGAGAACGCCAAACATGGTAAATTTCTTTATTAGATTTTCAACTATATCGTTAAAGCATCAAGGCTCAAAGTTGATTGGGAAAATTTGTCAGAAACGGGTAGCTTAACGTGCTGTCGTCAATACCTGTCAAATTAACTATTCAAGTTTAAACATGACGAACTGCGACCCAAATAACCTCAATTGAAATTCAACACTAAATATATCTATAAGTCTAGCAAAATACAAAACACTTACGCAAATAAATTTACGAAACCGTATACCATTTATAATGTAGACAGAAAAGAAAACCAAAGAGAAAACGGGCGCAGACAATTCAAATTGATGATCGAATAAATCTAAACGTTGATTGACACCACTAAACATGAAAATATTGCAATAAATTTTATTTTAATTGCATTACTGCAATCATCCATTAGCATGATTTTTAGACTAAAAGAGAAACACTTCACTTCTTATCAAAGATTAGTCTTCGTCGTCAATTTGTTTACTGATCACTGTCTGCACTTGGCGATATACTCTCAACGAGTAATATTTTTGAATGGAGCTTAAAGGTTTACGGTAGAAAGTGCTAGGTTTTATAGGTCCTCATGTTGCATTCACTGGCTAAATGTCAGGTCCCACTTAGTGGGTGCAGCATCCGGACTCTTGTTAGAAATTCTGTTTACTTGTCTAATTTAAGAATGAACAAAAATTTCAGTAAATTTCCTGCTTTATAATTTACATGGTCTTAATTTTTTGCTAAGCAAAAATAAAGCCAAATTCAGCACTAGGAGTACCACGACATTCTAACATACAAGGTTTAAATTTCATGATTGTGCATAAACATATGCAGGAAGATTCTTTTAAAACAGGCCTAGGAACCTGTAGCATTCAGCCTGTTGCCTAGTTGATTTTTTTTTAAAGGAGGTCTTCCTCCCATCTTCAACGCATTCTAAACTATTTTGAACACTTAAATAAATACTTGAATAGATTTTAAAATCGACCATTATGAAGATGATAAATCAAATAGGTATATACCGTTCTATCTAACCCGTAATTGTGATAAAAACTGAGATGGTAGCACGGTGATGTTGTATTTTTAAAGCGATACACCACCTAGCCATGTTGAATTGTTAACATCATGACCACTTTGAAGAATCAGCAAAAACCAGTTGAATTCATACAACCTTTAAACTAATAATGACATTAACATCACAAGGTTTGCACGGACGACTGCAGGTCAAGCTACCCGAAACTTCCAAATATTCTCAACCAACCTTGAGCGTCATTGCTTTAGCCATAAAATTGAAAATCCAATAAAAAAAATTAACAGATTGCAGTAGATTGATGTCCTGTACATGCTTGTGAAATAAAGACAACAAACAGAAATTCCTATACGGAAAATGAAGGTATTACCTTGCCATGTAAAGGGAAACCTAACCGCAAAGATCCTTGAAACCTACATTGCGTACATTGAAGATATATAACAAAAATATGACGTAGGCGGATGCATTATCAGATTTCACAGTCATATAAAACTATCAGAAAAATAAGTTACGGGTACCTTCTGATGTAGCTTATACATTCTCAGGTTTTAAAGTGTTTTTTGTTCGTTCGATTCGGACCGTGTTTACATTGTTGATTAACCTTTACGGAGACGTGTTGTATATTTTATGATCGTGTTAATTGAAACCAACGGAAAGTATGAGCAAAAGTTTATATGTGAAGACTGCAAGAACTTGATAAAACATTATTTTCATTCATTAGATTTGCTTTTGTAGCGGTATCAACTATCAAACTCCACGTTCGAACAACGCTTCATATTGTGTGGCTACCATGAGTTTTCATGACGAGACTAGATCATCGATATCGACCGCGTTTAACTCATCGATTGGCCCGCTTCAAGGTTGTAAGAACTCTCAACTAGGATTATAACGGAGGTTTATTAGCGGAGGCGGAGGCGAATACGGAGGCGACGAGTCTCACCTCCGCGGATGCGGAGGCGAATACGGAGGCGACGAGTCTCACCTCCACGGACGCGGAGGCGGAGGTGAAAGTAGATATAGAAAAAATTGTAATTTATGGTTAATTAAAACATAATTTTTATTTCAAATACGTACATTAATAGTAGTATACTTGGTGAAATAAAAAAATTACCTTCTTGTAATGAAAATTAAGGAGAAACAAATTGTGTTTGCCGCATTCCCGCCTCGCACTAGTTGATTCTTGGCAATTTCGCAGCGGTCGCAGCTTGCGCGTTATTTATTTTATAAATACGTAAATAAACCTCCGTTATAACTCCGAATAAACTGTGCGGAGGCGGAGGCGGAAGCGAAGATACGATTTCTTGCGGAACTTCCGCAGTAACAGAAGCGGAGGCGAAGCTCCGTTACAACCCTACTCTCAACCAATGAGAGCGCTAAACGCGGTCGGTATCGACGATCGAGTCTCGTAATGAAAACTCATGATAGCCGCACTGAAGTCACACAGATCCTTCATCTTGGATGCAGAGTTTACTGTTTATTTTTTCTTTATACGAAACCCGAATTACAGTTTGTTCAGAATAAGCAACTGAATCGATTCCAATCATTTTTACACCATGTTATATTTTTCCCAAACACATTCAGAATTGTTGCAGTGTGGTTAACAAGCGCACAACACAGTTGGCGGTAGATCATAGTACTAGGCTCACAGGGTCATGATATCTTTTTGATTTTTTTGACATAGATTCTTTATTTTAAAATATTGGACACGTGTTTCGGTTTCGCATAAACAAAAAATTATAAACAACATCCCAACCTCAACCATCAGGCAAGTGCCCGTCAGACCCAAATACTCCCTTTTCTATGAAGGATGAATGAGCTTTACACCACGTGGCTCACACCTCCATGTTTAAATAATGAGAACTTGCAGTTTTTCTATAAAGAAGGTCTCTTTATTCCTAGGAAAGGATGAAGAAGCGACATCTCCATTGTTATACTTATACAGAGTGGTGCTGACAATACGACAATAAATTAAACATCGTGTACCTCAACACATTCGCAGTCTACCCATAAAAAATCATATAAATAAGTCCATTACTTTAGTCACAGGAAATAATTTTTCACATTTACTACATGATGTACATGTTGATAAGGAAGCGCTTAGGAGGGCGTATAAAGCTAGAAAAAAATCGGATTTCACCCGCGCGCCTCACACGCCCCGCACTCGTCCAACGCATCGAAAACCTTACCCACGCCATGTTTTGATTTACGAGTACACAGTAAACGCAAAAATTTCAGATAAAAATTGGCAAAGTGCGAGTCGGATTATCCGTCTGTACTTTGAACTAAACAACAAACAAAATATTTTTTTAAATTATAACGAAAAGGTATGTAATGTAATCATACTGTTAATTTTATTTTTCGGTAAGACTTGGCTAAGCGCAACTCAAAGCATTCATTAAAATAGTATTTTTTGCTAGTCTTCTATAGTTATGATAAAAATTATAGATGACATTAAAAATATTCAAGATGGAGGGTATAGATTTTAGAAAATATGTAATAGGGATGTATCTAAGGTATGAAAATCAAAAAAATATTTAGTCCCTCTTATAGATAATAAAGAAAATTAAGACCCTTATTTTTTATTTTGTCGATATTACCAAAAACTACTGAGATATAGCGTATTAAAGTTACAGAGTGGGGGCTAATTACGTGGTAAAAATGCGACATTTCAAATCAACATGTCTTCCTAAGTATTAGAATGAAAGAAAAAATAAAAAATACGTGTTCAATATTTTATATAAATCTATATATTTTCCGCTGTTTTTTCATTAGTTTTCTTTTTCTTCGTACCTAACTTTGCCCGATTATACACTCGTGGTTCAATATTTCTGAAATCAAACGAAAATTGTCATAATTATGTATGGATTAGGTTTTACAGTTTATCATTGTGTGTGACTTTTACTGTGGAATCAAATGTTTGTTATATCATAATGGTACTAAAATCAGAAAAAACTAGGTATGAACTAACCTTTCCACAGATCTAGATGTACTGGTGTTATGTATAATGTAACTATGGCTGATGTAAGTCTTTACTTAGTTTGCTTGGGTAACATTCTTTTCCATAAGGTGCTTTTGAGAAATGGCATATTTACAGATAACTTACCAACTATATTTATAATATTTTACCCATAACAAAAAATATTAAAATAGCATAATTACGTACCATTTTGGTTCAAAAGTTCATCACAATTCGGATCAAGTTCGTTCAAAGGCGTAAAGGTAGATCTGTTAAAAAATGAAATGAAAACAAACCTTATAAAGATCGTATTTTGAAGAACTAACATGTAAAACTAGTATATATTCACCTTTTATATGATAACTACAGTTTCCGACTTATTATAAGCCCGTTTTGATAAGGAATAAGTGTAAAAATCTATTTTTATATTCCGCTAAGATTTTCGTAACAAGTAGCCAGATGATACATGCCTTGAACTTTATAACTTTTAAGATAAAGCACATTTTGCATTTTTACCTATGAAAGTGAGATTATTATAACTCGATAGTTTTCTAAATTGGGAATTTTAATGGAGATGTTTCAGAAATGTATGGAGCCTGGGTTAGCACATTGTACACTTAATGCTAGGTATAGTTACGCTATAATTAACTGTGTAACACGACTACTTACGCCATCTACCTGACTGTGTGCACAACACTATGCCATCTGAGTAAAACACAACACAACAGACTACTAGCGACAATTATCATGCAACGTGTGAAGATGATACTCACAACCACATACAAGCATTAGATGATGAAGACACACACTACTGTCGTCAAACCGACTATATAATCGGTCACTCATGGAGGACCGAGCGCACTCGCTACTTAGGAGGCGCAGTGGTCGATAGCCCCGCAGTCACCACTGTTGTCATAAGTCAAGCTTGCCCTGAGTGGAGGCCCCGTCGCCCTCAGGAATTGCCTAGCTAGGAGGTAAAGGGATAGGATAGCCCCGCAGTCCATCCCTAGAACCACAAATAGGTTTCGCCTCAGTGTAACTTTGTTTGCTAAAATCTGTCAAGTGTTTGAAGTAAAGTAAATAAACCCCTATCTGTCATCATCGTTGGTTTTATTCCACCGCCACCATCACAACTGTTATTAATGTTAATTTCCTATATTTTGGCTTAGTTTTTATACAAATTCAATTTAACTCGGTCAAGGAGTGCAACACTACTACTAATAAATATGGTGGTCAGCAATAAGCGAAATAAGATTTCGACAGTGACATTTGATTGACGTGTCGTGTATCTAAGGCTATCGTATTTATATTATCTACCATATGACTGCAAAAAAAACAAAATATGAATTCCGAACATACGGCCCATTAAATAAACACAATAAACTCAAATCAACACTCGACACGAACACAACGGGAAAATAGAACTGTCAAAGTCGCCTGCAATCAAACGTCATAAAAAAAAGTGTCATGGCTACCTTAATATAGGGGTTATCTCACTAAAACGTTTCAAATAATTAATTTCATATACTTGTATTTTTATTCAAATTAATTTAGTAGTATTTTTATGAAAATCTTCTACTTTTTTCCTTTTTATCTATATAGCGTACTATGGCTCCGTTTATGTCTATTCGTTCATATTTATACATCAAAAATAATTCGAATTCATACAAATACTTAGTATAAAATATATTTTTTGTAGTTGAGCACATATAGCTTCATCTTATTGACTGACCGACCTTCTGACAATTCAAAAGTGCCTGTAACTGGTTTATTTGAAATAAATGCTTTGATTTTGATTTTGATTTTTATAAACCAAACAAACCGCAAAGTAAACTCCCCCTCAACAAGCGAATGGTCAGGGTATCGATTTATTTTGCATATACTATTTGGCCACCATTACTCCAGTGCGTATTAAAACCTACAACTACATTATAAATTAAAATTAATAAACAAACCTCTGACAATTAGCCATGAGTTGACGTTTTAATTCCTTATTTTCTCTTTTAGAGCGGTTTTTTGATTTTTTTTTGTTTGCCATAATTTCGTCAAAGTATTTTCACGGGTACGGAGCACAGAAGCACAGTCCTCTCGTCTCAACGGAGCGATCGCAACTGATCAATGAAACAAAACATGCTTGTAACGCATGTACCAGGCGAAACAGAACGAGAGTGTTCTGCGCGGAATAAGAACGTAGTAAGCGGCAAACCAATTTTTTTATAATTACTCGTAAAATATACAATATTTTATGAAATCCCTAATACAGTCCCTCGGTAATATAATTTTATATTGTACATTAAAATATTGACTCAATAATAGGCATAATTTTGAAAATAAATTGAATTTAGTTGAAAACTAGATGCAACTTTGTGATTTTTTTCTATCGAGAAAATATTATAATTTCATGTTTTCACTCAGACCAGTCTCTCTCAAATATAATGTAATATCTATATTTGAAAAACCAAATAATTTGTAGCTTATTATGGACTGTAAAAATCAAATCTAAAATCAACAATTTACCTTTATACCCCCTCTTAAATGTTAATAACCAAAGTTTAATAATAATGGCGCGAAAAAAGCAAGTCGATACAGGATCGCGCCGTCGCCGATCGGAGGTCAGTGAACCAATATTTTTGAAAGATGTTCTATTCCGTTTGCAATTTTATGCGATTTTGTTTGTTTGAAATTTTCATTTTTTAATTTGTGATGCTAGGTGTTTTTCTACGGTTTAGGATTATTCCTATGACACAGAAAAACACCACACATAAATGAAAACACGAACAATGCTGGTTCATACCAGCATTGTTCGTGTTTTCATTTATTGTCGTATTGTCAGCACCACTCTGTATGTATGAGACCAAAACCAGATTTTATGGATTTCTTTTATTTCATAAATACACACCGTATAATTTTAGTCGCCTGCATCTACGGGATGACTACCAAACATTAGTAAATAAATAGTTTAAACAAATGTATATACTTACATAAATCTCTTAATTTCTTGTGTTAATAAAATAAGTGAACGAACACAGTCCTGTGACAATAATGTTTTTACACTTCCACGTTCTGACACTTAACCCAAACGGTCAAAAGTAATGTAGACATGACTATTTCAAAAGCCCATTTGTACTGATATTAACCCCTTTTAATAAAAACGCGGTCACCAATCTGTATGAAGCGTGAGACTAAATTTATGTTAATAACGCTTTTGACTGCTAAGGAAAGCTACTGAACAAACCTTTCATTAATCCATACTATATAATTATATACTATACTTATATTAATATTATAAATGCGAAAGTAACTGTCTGTCTGTCTGTTACGCTTTCCCGCTTAAACCTCTCAACCGCTTTTGATGAAATTTGGCACAGACAATCTTTAGACCCTGAGAAAGGACATAGGCTACCTTATATTGAAAAAAGATTTGATGTTCCCGAGGGAAATCTAAAAAGCGGGATATAACCGAATTCCACGCGGGCGAAGCCGCGGGCGAAGCCGCGGGCGTAAAGCTAGTAGAAAATATACCTTAATGGTAAACGATAAGGCCAGATTTCATGCTTCTGAAAACGTGTTTGAATATCCAAAAGAATATAACCAATTTATATAAACTCGACCCTAATGTAGTACAAATAAGATTTGTACTTGGATCTTCCCATTTGTTTGAGATATATCGTCTATCAGCTGCCTAAGGGCCCGTTATTCGATATGACGAACTGTATTAGGTAATATATAAGATTTTTGAAAAACTAGAGTCAACTCGTTATTCTAGATCTGTCGACATAGTTTCACCTGGATTTAGTTCTATAAACAAACCTAGATAGAATGTTGTAGCTTGTGACTAGAATCGGTCTTGTGAAACTTGTATCGTAGGCACTTCACTCTTTTTATGGCATGGAATATGCACTGTGCACAGAGTATAAACACTCAATAGACAAAAAAAAATTTTTGGTCTTAATTTTTCTCTTTGGACATATCGTCTGACATCGTAACTAGTAGTATTGGTGGTTCAGAGTTAGTGGCTCCGGCTTACGAATTGCAGTTTGGGGGTCGATCCCTGGCAGGTGGTGTACTTTGTATAAATAATTTCATAGCCACTTCTCTCAAAACACAAAACAATTCCTCGCGATGTATTCATTCACCGTTTTTCCTTAATTCACCTGAACCAGTTGATTATTTGGTTTTAGGCTTGTGCCTTTTTTCATAATTATAAACTAGTGCTTGACTGCAATCACGCCTGATGGTAAGCAGTGATGCAATTGTTGATGGTAAACCGCGCTAGTTTATTAAGAGCCTATTCGCTCAAAAAACTGAGTGAATAGGACGGAAGACGGCAGTTGAGCGAGGTGATGCAATGTTTAACCAATCAACACTACCAACGATGCTGCGCCAGAGGCAGATTGATCTGGAGACCCTCCACGACCAAACTTCCGACACAACAACTTTTGGCGCATCGTACCCGGCACACATCGCAACACAACTGCTCAGATCTGTCTTCCGTACGGCTTAACCAGACATCATGCCGGAACACGACGAATCGCTTGGCGGCAAGACTTTGTCTGGTAACTTCTGCCGGCAACCGATGTTATGGCCTACCACTGAGAAGAGCCTAATCGAAGATAAGTACCAATAACATCTACTAACCGGCACTAGACCCACCTGGTAGAAGGTCTTGTCGAAGAAGAGAGGTCTGTCATTTATGTCCCAGCCATGAGAACATTATAGCTGATTGTGCATTAAGTTAAGTTTAAATTAATAATTTGCTAAATAGATTGTAACTCCTCTATTCCGGTCTTGGGTGGTCCGTCATTACAGTTAGTATGACCATGCTCTATGCTGACTTGTCAGTAACTGGATGTCTGGCCATTCTGTGTGGCTACCATGAGTTTTCATTAAGGGACTCGATCATCGATATCGAGCGCGTTTGACTCATCGATTGGCCCGATTCAAGGTTGTAAGAACTCTCAACCAAAGAGAGCCCCAAACGCGGTCGATATCGACGATCATGTCTCGAAATGAAAACTCATGGTAGCCACACTGTGGACTTTTTAAGTTACATAATATTGTAAACGTTTTTTTATATACATACATTACAAAATAAATGAGAAATCTTTCCGGATAATCCGACCTTTTTTCGTTCCGGCCATGGTCCCGGCCTTGAAAGTGACGAATTGGGGGAATTTGAATGTAATGAATTTTTAATAGAAGAATCGATACCTAAATCTCAACACTTAGGTACCAGATTCCACACTACACTAAAATTCAAAATCACCTTTCTTTTGTAGGTATGTAAAGTAAAAAAGTTAGTAAATAAATAAAAATTTCTACTCCCATAACCCGTTTAAACGGTGATAATAAATTCTTTGAACCAATCATAACAGACAATGGACCATTCCTCGGCCACTTTCGATTTCCCGAAGTTTCACGATTTCGTTGCGTGGGCGCACGTGTAATTGGTTTTTAGAATGTTTTGTGTGTCGTTTTGTTTTGCTTTAGGTTTTTCTTTACCTGGTTCTTTTCGTGTGAGTATAGTATGGTAATTATTTAGACTTGATCATTATATTCATGGAAATTATAACTTACGCAAGTAGGTAAACTCTTGAAATTAACGCTATTATGGCGGTATGGAAGCCTAACTACATTATTACAGTTGCAAGTGAAGGTTGTCAAAGTTGGTTCGTGGAGGGTGAACATACATAACTCTATCTTAATTAGAAAAAGGATAGCCATGTTGTTTTTAAGGCTAATTGCATTATGGTCCAAAAATTTGTATAGAAGATTCAAGTATCTACTCTTTGAAAATCATTAGAATTTTATGGGGGCACAGACACCATATTTTGATTCAAGTTTTTTTAGAAGATTGACGATGAATACTACGGTACAGCTCAACCAACGAACATTGGCACACATCAGGTTTACACGCAAATTGCGGACAAAAAATACTTGATAATACGTACCCATGTTCATTTCTTCTTCACCTAACAGTAAAATATCCGTTAGGACAGGAAAATATTATTATATCCTGATTCTCGAAAACAAAGTGGAATTATGGTTATACAAACTGTCGCCCATGACTTACTTTCTCTATTCTTGCAAAAATCTCCTCTAGAATTCGTTTTCTGGGGGTTATTCTTCTAGAGAGATCTCTAGCCTCCTCATATAGATACTGGGAGGCCTGTGTCCCAGGAGTGGGATCATTATAGACTAATTACATAGGAACTGTAGGTAACAAATGTTTGAAATTAATTTAGGTATAAGTTAATTTTACGTTTATTAGAGACTAGCGGCCGCCAGCGACTTCGTTCCCGTGGAGTTAGTTATGCTCCGCTCCTATTCGTCACAGCGTGATGTTATATAGCCTAAAGCCTTCCTGGATTAATGGGCTATCCAACGCAAAAAGAATTTTTCAAATCAGACTTGTAGTTCCCGAGATTAGCGCGAACAAACAAACAAACTCTTCAGCTTTATATATTAGTATAGATAAATTTCAGAAGTCTTTACTAGTAATCAAACGGAACTTTACAGTGTTCAACGGGTTCGGGGTACTAGTATAGATGTATATAATATGATATGTAATAAACTCAGCTTCATATTTTTCGCAGATGTCCCAATATATTACTAGATGTGCGTGTCTTAACGATAAGACTGCCCATTGTGTCACCCTTTGTAAAATCTTTATTTTTATGTTCTGTTATATATATGGTGTACAGTTCTATACTATGGAACAAAACAGCATGTATACAATATTAGCAATACGTGTGCTCACTCCTATTTATCGCGAGTCAACGGCCGCGACTTCCTCTGGCCATTCAAGGCGAGTGTTACATATATAATTAAGTATTAATTACTTACCAATGGGCACGAATTATTATACATACATACATATATGTATGTATGTTATAGGTACGGTAGGAACTCTTCTGAAATGGTATACCGTCGAATTACTGAGAGTTTGCCTTGGGTAATGAGGTCACATGTGGTCATAGTTTTAATTTTTAAGTGTGTTGTTCGTAATTTCCTAATTAGTTATGTAAGTCATTGAAAATAGAAAAAAATAACGAAGAGGAAAGATAACATATTCGTGCATTAATAAAAAAACGAGGTAAAGACTATTATTTTGTTACGTTATGATTTTTAGGAGAAATTGTAGGTTAAGCAAATGAACAACCAACTAAACGAAAGGTCATCATCATACTCTTCTTAGACAGATTTTTTCATAGTGCAGTAGGTACCTAGTAAGGTGGAAAGTGACGCTTCCAAGTATGCAGCATGTTTTATATGATTTACACATACAAAAAGAAACAATTCTTTTAAATGGTTCGAGGAGGAAATCAAATACACAACGTCCAATATGCAACTAAATGTCCGTAAGAAACGAATTTCGATGGCTAAATAGAAGGGGATAGACTAAAAAACGATTAATGGGCGGTCTGAAAGATGTATGGAAAATGGGGGTGAATACTGAAATGATAACTAATTGAGAAGTATAGAAGAAAGTACGAGAATTAATTGGTATAAGAGCAGAGGAATGATGTCATTGTTTCTTAATTCAGTAGGTTTCGAAGATGCGTAACTAGCAAACATTAGCGCTGATTCTCTTGTTCAAACAATCAATCTAAACTAATTTTAAGTTATGTGCATTTTTTGTTTCCATTTCTTCAAGAAAAGGATAGAAGATATCATTTTAGTTTAATCCTGTCTTATTAAGGTACTCCGTAGACAATTTAGACGCCATTTTAAACATGGCGACTAAAAATACGCCAGTTTACCTCAGGAGCGCAGTAATTTGACAGGTCTAAACTGACATTTTATCTTCTGTCCTTTTCTTAATGAAATGGAAAGAAATACACTGAACTAAAATTTAGTTTAGTTTGTAAACTAAGAAATCGGGGCCATTGTCTAGTGTTTACTAACGATACATTTGTACGATTTACAAGTCCTTGATAACATAGGCAAGTGTTTATTAGTAATGGAATGTCCTTATCGACACTCAGTCAACACAGTGTCGTTACAGAAGCCACTACCAACTTGTGTAGTTGTGTTATCGGAGGCACGTGTGCAAACTATCCGACATATTTAAGGCAGGTTTGAACAAACACTTCTATAGTATGTATCAATATCGTATTGAACAAATATGTGTTTGGAAAGATATGGCTAATGGTGACCCCAACAAGGTGGACCGATGACCTAGTGAAGGTCGCGGGAAGCCGATGGATGCGGGCAGCACAAGACCGGTCGGCGTGGAAAGCCTTGGGGGAGGCCTTTGTCCAGCAGTGGACCTCTATAGGCTGAAGAAGAAGAAGAACGGTGACCCCTAGTGAAATGTGTTTTTGTTTGGAAGTTTACGAGTGTTGTGAAATTTGTGTGTTTTATCGAGGTGGACAAAGTTGGTATTGGCCTCGATTCTGTTGTTCACAAACTAAATTAAATTTAAGTTCAGTGCATTCTTTTCCTTTTATTTCATTAAGAAAAGGATAGAAGATAAAATGTCAGTTTCATCATCATCATCAACCTTTTATCGTCCCACTGCTGGGCACAGGTCTCCTCTCATACAGAGAAGGATTGAGCGTAATCACCACGCTTGCTCAATGCGGGTTGGCGATTTCAGACTTATAAAGTCCAGGTTTCCTCAAGATGTTTTCCTTCACCTTCAGTCGTTGGTGTCCAAGATATACTTAGAAAGTACATATAACTTTAGAAAAGTTACATTGGTATTTGCCTGACCTGGAATCGAACCCGCGCACTCATACTTGAGAGGCTGGTGTTTTAACCACTAGGCCACCACGAAATGTCAGTTTAGACCTGTCAAATTAGTGCGCTCCTGGCGTAAACTGGCGTATTTTTAGTCGCCATGTTTATAATCGCGTCTAAACTGTCTATGGAGTATCTTAATTTGAAAGGATTAAACTAAAATGTTATCTTCTATCCTTTTCTTAACGAAATGGAAAGAAAAGGATGCACATAACTTAAAATTTGTTTAGTTTTTGAACAACAGAATCGGCGCCATTGTCTTCAGTAACTTTATTTTATTTGTTTTGGAACCATGATAGGTTTAAAAAAAAAACTAACTTAATTTTTTTTTCCACTGTCGTATTAGGCCTCTATGCACTAATTAACATAACAACCTAGTTTTCTTTATAATCACAACATTTTTTCAACCTACCTTCGCAGTGAATGTGCTTACGTGCATAGTCACTACAATCTATACTAATATTATAAATCGGAAAGTGAGTTTGTTTGTTTGTTTGTTCCGCTTTCACGCCGTAACTACTGAACCGATTGTTTTGAAATTTCGCAGACGTAAAGTTAGAAGTCTGGATTAATAGTATACTTTTTATCCCAGAAAAATTTGATATTCCCGAGGGAAATTGAAAAGCACGGTATAACCGAACTCCACGCGGGCGAATCCGCGGGCGAAAAGCTAGTATAGTATAAAACAAAGTCGCTTTCTCTTTCCCTATGTCCCTAAGTATGCTTAAATCTTAAAACTACTCAACGGATTTTGATGCGGTTTTCTTAATAGATGGAGTGATTCAAGAGGAAGGTTTATATGTGTAAACATCCATTAATAACATCCATTAGATGGTAGAGAAATACTGTTATTTTTGAGGGTTCTAATGTGATGTCGTAAATAATTAAATTTTTTCCACTTACATTGCAAACACAGGCTGAACCTTGCGCGATTTATTAAAATAATTTATGTATTAAGTATTGTACACGTTGTAAAGGTCTACAGAAAAGTCCGCGATGGTACTTGTCTATCATCATCATCATCATCATCCCAGCGTTAATCCCAGTCGCATCCGAAGTCTTTTCAGCTTTGGAGTCTGGGGTCCGCTTTACCAGTCCAACCGCTAATGTGGCTAAATTTCGACATTTTCCGTGAAGCGACTGCCGTCTGACCTCCACCTATATGTCTATATCTTATGAATACCCCACAATAACATTTTTTGTCATTTACTTTTTACGACAAATATTGGCTAATTTTCGAAGCGATTTTAACCAATAATACAACATTTATCCTTATCCAATTAAATAACTTAAATACATTGTTGATTTAATATAGATCTATAAGGCCCTTTACAGCATATGATTTAAATGAATATTATAGAAGATAATACATATTTAAAAGTAGCTGGAAAGTATTTTTTATATACAACGTTCATAGTTTTTCTATAGTGTATTAGTATCAGAATTGCACGCGTGCGAAGCCGATGCTGGTCGCTACTTATTATCATAACTATCAATCTCAAATGAAGATATATATCCCTAGCAATTAAACAAATGGCCGTTATTCTGTGATATGCTTAGAATTTCCTGTGGCAATAACCCATAGGTTTGCACAGCAACAGTGCGCCGGCGCAAGCGAATAACAAGCGACTTCCTTCGATAGGTAACTGTGGCGGTTATGTCAGCGGATACAGGAAAGTTTTGTATCATTCATAACATTTTTAATGGATGAAATTACAAACAGATTATATGGGACATGACATTCTATGGTTGTCTTTGGTATGGTGGTTTGGTAAGCAAGCATAAGCAGTTCTGTGTAATAAACTAAGATATAATTATACGTAAGTACATATAGTTTTTTTTTTTATATAATGTAAACTAATAATTATAAAAAAAACAAAGGTGGCTGTAGTGTGACTTCTTATCACATATCTAGGTTTTTTTTAGGACGCATAAATTTTTCACGTACCTACTTCTTCATCGTTTTGAGACCAGTGGTGATGAAATAATTCACATAACAAAGCACATGTCTAGGATCAGACCACCAACTCTATAAATCTAGGTCATCATTGCACTTTAACACCTCGGTGTAAAATAACAATTTGTAAATAACTTGATTATATTTATAAACATTCTATTACGTTCTCACTGAATCATCAATGAATGCCTATACGAACTGTTATTGTACACCCCAAGAGTCATTTTAAATTTTTCGTTCAAAAATGACAAACGCATCGGTTTTAGTGGAATTAAGAACAATGAACAAGGAATTAACGCGTCAAAAAAAACTCGACTCGCTGTGTCGAGGAATTAATTTAAATTAATGCAGTTACGGTGTGATTAATGTAGTAAGTATTGGTATCGACCTTGACAGTGCTAATGAATATTTTTTAGCTGCTTTGGAAAATGTGACATATGTATAAGTTTTGTGATAAATTTTGCATTATAAGTACTTACTAAATCCACAGTATAATGATTTTTAGGCTGTGCTAAATCCATATCGTGCTCGTCCACGTCATAATCATAGTCGTGGTGGGCTAATAGTTAAAACACAGCCATCAAGTATGAGTGTACGGGCTCGATTCCAGGTCAGGCATGTACCAATGTAACTTTTCTAAGTTATATGTACTTTCTAAGTATATCTTGGACACCAATGACTGATTAAAAGGTGAAGGAAAACATCTTGAGGAAACCTGGACTTTAAGTCTGAAATCGCCAACCCGCATTGAGCAAGCGTGGTGATTACGCTCAATCCTTCTCTATATGAGAGGAGACCTGTGCCCAGCAGTGGGACGATAAAAAGGTTGATGATGCTGATGATGACTAAATCCATAGTGCAATGGCTGTGCAGCAATGATTCACGTCATAAATATTATGGCATCGGGAACTGCCACAATGCGTTGTCAAAAAGCCCTCTCTAGGGAAACACACCAACTTACTTTCAAATATGTAGTGCGACGGTAAATTGCGGACGCTACATGGCGGTCACCGTAGTCTCAAGTAACCCTAGCTTTGGGTAAATCAGAGCGCTATTGTTCTTAACAAAAATACAACTGCATTCCTATTTCTCTCAGGATGCCTATAAAGTTATAACCATACAGCTATTTTATACTAGAGTCTGCACGCGAATTCGTCTGCGTGGTTTGGGTTTTTTGCACACGCCCGCCGCTGCCCTTTTTATTACATCACCCGCGAGCGCTACTAGGTACTTCGTTTTGCGTCACCGTTCTTACTGCCTTTTTTGTTTCTGCATGGTTCCTGAAGGCCCAAGCGTGATATAAAATAATCTGTAATAATATAAAAAGGTTTTTAATTCTCATTTTGTTTTCTTCGTTGCTTTTCCTATCTTCTTTTCTTTTATTTCTTACTTTTTCATTATGTGTCTATTGTCTAACTAAAATGTCTAATGGATATTTTCTAATGTGACTGATAGCTCTAAAGAATAGGGTGTTCAAACAAACAAACAAACTCTTCAGTTTTATTATGAGTATAGCTATAACAATAAATACATATAGACAGACAAAAAGTAACATAGCTAGCAGGTTTCTTTCTAAGGCGCGCGTCACTCGCCGGTACTACGGCGCCAGCGCAGGCGCCGCTATACTGAGTTACTGAGTACGCGTAGGCCTAAAATGACTATGAAACAATATTTTCCGCTGAATATCATAGAAATTACCTGTTTGTTAACATTATAAATTAACAACATCAACGAAATTCATCAAAACAACCGAACAGTTCAAAGTCTACTGGGTTTGTTACGTCCGACCTTTGATTTATAGGTGAAATTCTATGTAATTAATTGTTTACTGTAAATTCACGCGCATCGGATTGCCTGGTCAGTCAGCTCGAGAGTTCGACGCGAAAACGGTTTATAGCTAAAGCTTCGTTATCTAAAACCTAATTAGAGTCGGATAATACTGAAAAAGCATGCACGTCCAACATGTAAGTACATAACATATCTAACTAACCCGAAAGCTGAAATTCGACGGAGAGTGGATCAGATTTCCTTGTTCATAACCTAAACTTATTTAGACCTGTCAAATTAGTCCGCGCCTGGTATAAATTGACGTATATTTAGTCCTCTTCCACAAGAGCCATTGATCAAGAGTTGAAGGAGGGAATTTTGACGGGAAAGCTAAGATGAGTGTCACGCACATTTTTCATTGGACTTTCAAAATCATTTATAGTGTCTTTTACTAAATAAAAGCGCGTGATTTATGTAGTAAAAAGTGGATTCAGGAAATAATTCATAAAGAACATTGAAATATTGCAGCATAGTGTCCACATCATGGCTATGCATCAAACCTTCCGCATAGATGGTACACGCGGCCGTCTTTTTCAACTGTCATTGGCGATATCCGCCATTATTGTGAAATATAATTTTCAAAAAATTTCTATAATTTGTTACACGTGTTATTGGCATTTTTTTATATGTTATTAACTAGCGCTTGACCGCAATCCCGCTTGATGGTAAGCAGTGATGCGATCGTTGATAGTAAAGCGCGCTAGTTTATTAAGAGCCTATTCACTCTAGCATTGAAGAAAAATTGTGGTATATGTATATTCCACAGAGGCCATTGATCAAGAGTTGAGGTTGAGTCTCACCTTGACAAAAGAAGAAGAACAAGAGTTGAAGCTGAAGTAGTCGCCATATTATATTTATTTTATTTGACAGAACTAACCTTTCTTTCTTTCTTTTATGGCTTCGCACTGTTTGTGCATTTATCCAATGTCACGTAATTAATTGTTAATGACGAAAAAGACACGGCCGCGTGACCCGTCTTACGAGGAAGGTTTGAGACAAAGTCATGATGTGGCCACTAAGCTGCGATATTTCACTGTTTCGCTCATTTTTCATTGGACTTTTAAAATTATTTATAGTGTTGTGTAAAAAGTGCATTCAGTAAATAATTAATCTTTACGAATTATTTACTGAATGCACTTTTTACTACAACACTCAAGCTTGACTTTCCCGCCAAAACTCCCAGAACTAACCTAATATGTTATCTTCTATGCTTTTCTTAATGTAATAGAAAGAAAAGATGCAATGAACTTAAAATTAATTTGGGTTGTGAGCAAGAGAAACGGCGGCAATTTCATTACTTATGTAATTTTTACTAATTTTTCGTCCTCAATAATTGGAGATTTGGAAGCGCCAAGTGAACCGTGAATCTGTGTAGTTGTGAAATCAAAATACATTGGATTTTCTCTTTTCTTGTATACAATATGTAAAGAAAACCCTGTCCGATCCGTGAAGGTATTGTTAGGAATCGATAACTGATTCTACTAATGCCGTCAAAGCCGGATTAAAGTATAATAAACAAATCGCCCTAAAAAAATAAATATTATTTTGCAAAAAGACGTAACTTAATACATGTGCGGTAGGAGACACTTCCGCGGGCGACGGGGGGCAGGGCACGCGACGCGTGGTCGAATCTCAAAAGCGTACCGTCAAAATAGTGTTGTCAATATTTTTCAAATTACCGAATTTCGGGGAAGTTGGAATTGATTCGCGGGAAAAAAAGATTATTTTAAATTTCGTTAGTATTGTTACTATGATGATTATGTTTAATATTATATTTGATCATGTGTTTACCTAACCTTTATTATCCTTACGGGTCGGACAGGGTTTTCTTAACATATTGTATAAGGAAAGGATTCGAGAAATCTATTACCACCCGGCTCTGTTTTTAGATTCCGTCTGTTTGATTTTTCTCGCGATTGGGTACTGTTGGTGTTAGTTAAGGTAGAAAGATGTTTGGCTCGTTTCTGTCCCGATTTTCCCAAGGAATCGATTATGCTTGTGACACTGTAGCGCGTAGCTAGTTTTCTCTATAATAATTGGAGCTCCAGACATTTCAAATATGTATTACATGTACCTATAGAATAAGTATGTAAACAAATGGATCAGAAAACGTACTCGTGGATGTCCGTTTGTTGTGGCACTTTCGAATTGATTTAATTGTTACGTTATTTTATTCTATAAACGCGAAGTGATTTTAATCATAGGTTCATTTAGTAACCTCAATTTTCAACGATGATTTTTTTATTACAATTTTTGATATGCTCCGCTCCTGTTGGTCGCAGCGTATTGTTATAAAGCTTAAAGCCTTCCTGCCCCTTAATCGGCGAACACATTTTTGTCAATTGATTGCGACTAGTTGGGATTGTTTGGACTGAATGGACCAATGGGTGGTCCAAACGATCCTAACTAGTCGCAATCATTTGACAAAATTGTGTTCGCCGATTAAGGGGCTGGATGAATGGGCTATCCAACGCAAAAATATTTTTTCAAATCGCAGCAGCACTTCCTAACATTAGCGCATTCAAACATACAAACAAGTTTTTTTGTTTGTTTGTTTGAACTTCAGAGCGTTTGCTGTTTTAGCTGAAGAGTTCTTCAGCTTTATAGTATATGTATTAGTATAGATATAATAGAATATATTAACTAGCTAGCAGCAGATAAGCCGGAGGCTGGGCAGCTTAAACCTTCGTCAATGCTAAACATACATTCATAGAGGTTAAGTACACTCGTACTGTCAGACCACCATTGCACGACTTTTACTTAGCCTCAAACGTGATTTAAGTATTAGAATACCTCATTCTTTATCTTACCTTCGTATGTGAATGGCTTTGTAGCGAAAAGGTTCTCATGAGTTGGCGAAGATTTAATGAACCTAATGCCATTATGGACTTATCGTATGAATTTGCATAAGCAAATTATAGTTGTCGACACGGTTGGAGCAGAAGTTAAGCGATTGACTGCTATGCTGCGTGTCGCGGGTTCGCTTCCCGCACGGAACAAATATGTGTATGGCCTACAGGTAGTTGTTTCGGGTCTGGATGTTTGTCTATTTGAGTTTCAATGTTTGTAAACGCACCCACGACACAGGAATAATTGCAAGTGGCGAAACTTAAAAAAAAAAATGTTGCATATTTTTCAGTAGGTACCATTAGAAATCAAGATTCCTATACGATGGGCTGGTCACATATGCCGCAAGACCGACAACCATTGGGGTAAACGAGTCCTCGAGTGGAGACCGCGTCTCGGCAAACGTAGCGGGGGACGCCCTTGGGCCAGATGGAGCGACGACATCAAAAAGGTGGCTGGTAGTGGCTGGCGGAGAACTGCTCAGGATCGAGCTTGCTGGCGTGCCATGAAGGAGGCCTATGTCCAACAGTGGACGAGTAGGGGCTGATGATGATACGATAGTTAAGCAGATACCTACTACAGACCTAACTATCCTCTTGTGATGATTGTGGAAAACTCAAACTCATTAGAATCAATATTATGACATAATTGTCATCGATGTGATCGACCCTGACTTATGACTCATTATCTCTCGAGTCTTGGCCTTAAGTACATTTAGCACACTGACATTATCAAACTACCAAAATAACAAGGAAGTGTAAGATTACGGTTACGACAACACTATTAAAAACACTATTCTCTCGCGACGTCTTATCTGCTCCCGCACAAACGATAAGCTTAGTTATGCTCTGATTTACTTCTTATCAAACATAAAAAGCAGCGACGAAATATCTGCGTCGTATTTAAAACTTTATTGTCACGTAAGAGAACTCAGAATTGACCGATCGTTATCAGGAAATAGTAACTTAATTAAAATAATTATAAAATAATCCGCTTTTGATAACTATGTACACAAGACGTTATGTCTTGGCCAGTGACCTCGTTAACTTACTATTGCGTGTTAGACTCTGACCGCTCGTTGCATCGCTAAACAAGATAACTATCATAATCATAACAGTGTTTATGCGATGATCAAAGACGCACCGTCATTAGACGACATTAATTTCTTCGAGTCGTATAAGGAATCGTGTATCAATCGTACTTGACATTTCACTGCTATCGGATCGATCTTTTAAATAGACTGTACGAACCTTTTATGAAGTTAAATGTCACTGTTATTGCAATAATAGTTACAACCGAGTTGACTGTTTATTGACGAATATTTCTCTCTCTCTTTCCAGATGGATAGCAGCTCAGAAGCGATGGAGTTGAGGCGGGAGTTGGACGCGGTGCGCAACGCTCTGCAGCAGCAGTCTGAATCCGTCCTGAAGCAGAGGCACCAGCTGGTGGAAGCAGGACACGCCCTCGCCGCCAGAGACAAGAAGGCGGCGCAAGAGAGACGGCTCCGACAAGACCAACTAGCGCTGGTACTGAGATCGTTGGTCCTCCTAGAATCCCGCCTCACCAGAGAACAGAAACAAATACGCATCGCACTCCACCAAAAAGAAAAATTCATCAAAACTCAGCAGGAAGAAATTGCAAAATTGAAAGCCCGCAAATCGTACTGCAGCAATTGTCAGCAACTGCTCGGCTTCACCAGCGAACAGACCAACATTGAAACTGATCCGGAATTCCAAAGCTTAGAAAGCACAGATTCCAGATTCCAAAACACGTTCGTTAGAAGCTGTAGTTATCGTGAAAGAAATTCTCCACCGGTATTCCAAAAAAATACTAGGCTAAGTAAGAGCTTTCAGTTACCGAAAAGCGAAATTATTTACGGAAATACCAGTTCCAGTGAAGAAGGGAACCCCGCTAGTATCGGCAGCAAGGGTACATTTATCAAAAACAAACAAGCGTTTGTGAGACGAGACGTCTTCAGAAGGTCAAGGAAATATTCGGGAAGGAAAAACAACAATAAGTATGCAGACAACACGCAGAAGGGTTACATTAACCAAACACACAACAGCAGTAGTGCTGAAGAGTGCATTGGTATGAGCTACCAAGTAAACCATGATGACGAAATCACCGCAAACCAAATAGCTAATGATATCAGAAAAGCTTCTTTGAAAATTGACCAGCTCATTGGTGAAGCTGCCAAAAAAGAACAAGAAAACACTGCCAGTGAATCCGAAAAAACGTATTCTACAAAAATGGAACGATCACACGGAATCAAAAGGCAAGCGTCAGATGAAATAAAAGCGAATAGACAACTTTTCCTGAGTAATGTCCTCAGCGAAGAGAGCAACGAGAAGCCTTGGTATTGTAATGTTAGTGATCCAGAACAAGAAGGAGACTGTTTGGATCAAAGGCCACTAAGCAATAAATCAAAATCATCAGATGACCTGTTAGCAGTTGGTTTCAACAGTGGCATACTTGATGCTGGAGTAGTAGCCGCCAAAAATGAAGTGTTATGCAATAACATAATGAACAACAATGAGAGATTCAGTTCGATGTTTGATGATAAAAACAATAACATAGAGTCAAACTTAAGTGAACACGCAGTTAATACTGAAGTTAATGAAAATTGGTATGCTAGTACTAGTGATGCAGATGACAACCCTACGAATGAGATTTATAAAAATAATCCGGTACTGGAGTGCGTCAATCAAATATTGCTCCAAAACTCTTTAGATGACAGTAGCAATGACAATTCCAAGTCTAGTGAAGCACCCAGCCCTAAAGCATCAACAAAGCGTGTTCAGTTCTCCACTCTTAACAGCATCTCTTACGATGAAAAAGTAAGATCCAATAACACCAGCAACACGCTGCCTAGATCAGATAAGAGAGCGAATAAGATCGTTAAGTTCAGCTTAGAGACCGCATCTGAACACAGTTATGAAGTGCCAAACACAGCTCAAGGTTTTCAGTACGAGATTCAAAGTTTGTACAGCAATGAATATGAACCCATCATTACGAAAGGTAATGAATCTAAACCAGCTCCCATTCCACGTACCGTGCAAGCCATTGATAAACCAGCTGTTCCTAAAATAAGAGGCTCTATAGTGAAAAACATGGCCGCTAACTTAGAAAATCGTAACGTTAACAATGTCGTTGAAAGAAAAATTGATAATGAGCTCGGGTCTATGAAGATATTCAATAAGAGAAAAGTGCCAAGAACTCCTCCCGCCCTACCGCCAAAGCCAAAGAACCTTTCGGCTAAATGGAAAGCTGAAAACACTGTCAAACAAATGACAGAGCAATTAGACTCTGAAGCCGTTGCGGCTAACCAACGGGTTGCAGATGTTAAGATGAGAAAAGTGGGACAAGTAGCAACTGTCAACAGTATAGAGCCTGACTACTGCTCCATTTCAGAGATAAATGTTCCAGTAGTCAGCAATGGTAAGAGGGAGTTGCTACTCACACAGCCAACGGTCGAGATCCACAATGAGCAGTACCCAGTCCACGCTGTCAGTCCAAGAAACAGCGTTGCAAAAGTGGTATCTTTGCCAAGGATCCAGAACAAGATCAGTGACAAAGACATTCCTAAACTTCCTCATGTCACTGAGATCATCATTCCGGACGAAGATGAGAAGCCGAACGATGAACAAAGCCGCTCCTTCCAGCAAACTACTGACAGTTACTTGACTAACTTTGCTATGCATCCTCTGCAACCAAAATTGGACCCTCGTGCCTCCATACAAATGGGTAACACCGTATCTTCTATACTATCTGAAATCAACAAAGGCGGTAAGGGGGGCAATAAGCAGATTAATTTGACAGAACTAGACAATCAATTCAACCATGGACCTGAGAAAAAACAAGCGATCAATGCAGAAATGCACAAAGCAGAATACTTCGACGATATGGACAAATTCGATTTGTCCCAAAATTTTGAAGAGTTTAAGATAGACGATGAACTCGGCAGCATAGTTGCAGAGGAATACCGCATCAGCTCCGGTAGCAGTGACGGTTCCATGTCTGATGTTGTAACCGAAAATCTTACCAATGTACCTGATAAAGATAAACAGCATAATACTGCTAATAATAATGACAATGGAAACAATGATAATTTTCTTGAAAATAACGAGAGTGCCTTAAACAAGGGCTTGTCGAAAAACGC
Organism: Sesamia nonagrioides; assembly: GCA_017933935.1. Lineage (NCBI taxonomy): Eukaryota > Metazoa > Arthropoda > Insecta > Lepidoptera > Noctuidae > Sesamia > Sesamia nonagrioides. The sequence goes on from JADWQK010001240.1 coordinate 220,973, forward strand.
TAAGTTGTCTAATAAGCCTGATCTCCTATCAAATATAGAGAATTTAGAGACTGAATCTGTAAGGAACTCAGATATTGAGTCCAGTAATTCGTCAGGAAGCAACAGCGGCTCTTACAATACTGTGAAGTGCGAGCCGAGGATGGTACTGAATAATAATCCAGAGATAAATGCGCCCAAAACCAAGGGTACCTTCGATTTCTTCTTAGAGACGTCTGGCCTTAGTTCTAAGTCTATTTTTACGCCAAGCAAGCACTACCTGGGCCTGAGGCCGCCGAGTGCCAACCACAAGAGTGTGCTGAAGCCTAGAGATATAAAGATGCGCGTGAAGAATACTATTACAACGAACAAAATCAACGAAAAACCTATGACGACTGCTATCAAATATTTCGAACCCTATGTGTAAACTAATATTATTGTTATTATGTATTTTATGTTTAATGAAATGCTTAAAACTATTTATTGTAAAAAAGAACTTGCCGGCGTAATACTATGTACTAATGTATTTATGTTATTGTAAATATTACAATTATTATACCTAGTTATTTTTTAATCATAAAATATTTAACATTTATGAACTTGTTTCATTTTTATCCAAACAATTTAAAACGAATTCTGTGCAAAATCACATAATATAGTAACTTATCCAGTCATTCAGCAGGGTAATTGCCTTAGCCACTGACAGTAGCAATGTTGACAGTACCGACGACAGCACATCAAGCTACTATACAAAACAATGGAAGGATCCTTCAAAATAATTCAAATTATGATAGAGTTAGTTATGCAATTTGGGTACAAGTTTAGGATTAGGATTTCGTTTAGAAAGCTTAGTGTGCCGTATCAACAAAATAGATGTAGAATACAAATAAGGAGAACCAGACACAAAAAAGGGCATCTCAACATCATAGACAAATCGAAAAGAAAGAAAGTACTAGCGAATAGACAGAGTTAGCGGCTTGTCTACGCGCATACACCTAGTCACACGCAAACAAACACCGTGCCGAAGTCTGCCGAACTAAAACGACCATATGGTAATCGCTACACCCCCGTAAGGGGGTGCGGCGTGCGACGCCTGGGCTTCTCTCCCCTGGTTGCGGACTCCAACGTTAGTCCACTGCGGACCCCACACCTTGTTGGCAACAAGGGCCTGTAGGATGTTTGACGCGCGTCTATGTGAATGGTTGCAGTAAGTTTTTCTATAGGCGCGACACAGAATTAATTCTGCTTTCTTCACGACACCTCGGCCGTCTGTCCCCGCCAGGTGACAGACCGTCGACAATCAGCGACAGTGGTGCAGACTCGACGCTCCTACAGAAATAAGGATGTATTACCCTCGCCCGTCCGGTTTCCAGCTATGTCCGGTATATGAGCGGTATTGTGTTGTGACACCTCCCAATGTCTGCGCCATACGCGTACCGCGGTTCGCACTGCATCTAACGCGTGCGAGTTTTGGCGTCGGTGGATTAATGAATCTGTTCGCCTCGTAACTTGCCTATATTAACCTAGTACACGGCGAATGTGTGTATAATGTTGGGTTCAATATTTATAAATCAAATGGAGCCGCGTGTAACCTGGGTGCGGCTCACTTGTAGAGCCAATCCGGTGCGATGGGGTCGTCATCCGCTACCAGGTCGCGGGGTAGGGGTCTGGCGTCAGGGGGGCGCACATACCAGGGCGCTAGGTAAGATTTTCAGTTATACGTTTCAGAATAATCAAAGTTTCAAATTCTTTGGTCCAGCCATTATCGAGATACACGGTGAGAGTAACGTTCATAATATGAACCTTGCGCCCTCCTCATATTTCGACAACTTGAGATCGTACAGGGTTGAAACCTGAATTTTATATCAGTGACGAATGCGTTTAGGTACCGTAACAAGAAACGAGAAACCGAAATTATGTAATTACTTAATAATCATAAGAAAACTGGTGGTCGCAAGGTGTAGACAGCCATTGCTTCAACAAGCAATATCGACCAGACCAAGGCCGTCGCAAATTAAAGCGAATATTAAAATGTGCGTCACATTTTCGTCACTAAAGGATGTTATACTTGCCAAATCGCTAGCAGGTTGGGCGCAAGGTTCTGAAGTTAATCGGTCATTGTGGAAAGCCTTGGCCTTTGTGTCCAGCAGTGGACCTCTATAGGCTGAAGAAGAAGATAGATAAGTTATGGAATTCAGGTACTTATCCACTTAACTGAAAATATTATCCCAATAACAAAAACTCATGAAGACGCTAGTTTCGTCGAATAAACTGTTCTTAAGACTGCAGAAGTCAGATAGGCAGTCACTACTTGTTAAGAGATCAAACTGTGAACTGTGAACTATGAAAAACTGTGTGTGGTTTCTTTTCATAAGCCGGGGGCGTAGGTGATTACTTGTCAACGTTGTTTTTAGTATATGCGAAATCCAAAAAACGTATCCATTAGTATTATTAGTATAAAAAATATAAAAAAAAAAAAATTCAAAAAGATATCACGAAAAATCAGAAACTTATGAGCTTGTTGTTACCTGCCCCCTAATCGGCGAACAATTTTTTCTCAAACGATTGCGACTAATTGGGATCGTTTGACGAAACGGACCAATGGGCCCAAACGATCCCACCTAGCCGCAATCATTCATCATCTGGTTGTCCCTACAAAAATATGGTTCAACGCGCCGCTCGCTCACTCGCGTCTGCAGCGGCGCGGCGCGGCGGGAGCCCTAGGACACTATGATCCGCTGTGAATTGTAATGTGCGCTCGGTAACCACACTGCAACATTTTTAAAATGTATTTGGCAAAAATATGAAATGGTGTAAAAATTTAGAATCTATTCAGTTTCTTATTCTGAACAAACTATGTTCAGGTTGCATAAACAAAAAATAATGTTGTAAAAAAAAATATTTATTTATTAAATAACTTTGCTTTTCTTCCTCTTCTTCTTTGAGCCCTTGTCATCCTTTTTCAAATCTTTCTTGTTCACCTGGAAAGAACAAAATTAATCATATTAGAATAAGTGCAATTCTTTTTAAAAGAAAGCCCAACTTCTCATTGAGGTATTATATCTAACTAAGATTTAAATTAGGGTTGTAACGGAGCTTCGCCTCCGCTTCCGTTACTGCGGAAGTTCCGCAAGAAATCGTATCTTCGCTTCCGCCTCCGCCTCCGCAAAATTTTATGCGGAGTTATAACGGAGGTTTATTTACGTATTTATAAAATAAATAACGCGCAAGCTGCGAATCTCGACAACCGTCCGGCCGCGTTTGAGCGCGAAATGGTCAAGAATCAACTAGTACGAGGCGGGAATGTGGCAAACACAATTTGTTTCTTCTTAATTTTCATTACAAGGTAATATTTTTTTACCAAGTATACTACTATTAATGTACGTACTTAAAATAAAAATTTTGTTTTAATTAACCATAAATTTCATTTTTTTCTATATGTACTTTCACCTCCGCCTCCGCCTCCGTTAACCTCCGCATCCGCGGAGGTGAGACTCGTCGCCTCCGCATCCGCCTCCGCCTCCGCTAACAAGCCTCCGTTACAACCCTAATTTAAATCACATTATTTCTATATCTACTGATCTGAAAATGGCTGGAGATGACATAAAATATTATATTATCTACTAACTTGCTAAAATTCTGACTACCAAAAAAATAAAAGAGCCAAATAAAAATGAGTCTCGATATACTACCAATAATATGGGAGCCCATCATCGATCACTTAGACACTAAATACACAGTCTCGAACAAAACTCTTATCAAAAATGGCGACAAGTATTAAGCAGTCGTAAAGTAGTCAAAATAAATATACATATCAGCCCTATGTGCAGTGTATAAAGTTCTTATCACAAAGCAGTGTACAAAAAGCCATTAATTTTTACGACCGAGTCTGGTACAGCAAACATCAAACCAAATTCAACCTTACATGCATGCATTAAACTCGGAATTATAAAGTAAGTACTAAATGAAAGAAGCACACAAGTGCTGTGTTGTGCGCTTGTTCAGTTCAACCACCTTTTTACGCTGCCGCGCTGATTGTGAATCTAGTATGTAAGTGATCGATAGAGCCCATAGCTAAATAACAACCGATCAGCAGGGTAATTAATTGCGTAACACACAATCAGTAGCAATGGGTTTCATTTTGACCGTTCAACAACTTTCATTGCGTTATTTGTTGAGCAGCACATTTTAGAACATAGGGAGCAAGGCATTGGAGCAAGAGCAATGAAATAGCAATACCTAAGCTTCAAAATGATTCCAACTGACAGTAATAGTGAAGGTGAAGCAATTTTTGCCACAATAGGGACATGTATCCAAGGTACGAAAATCAAAAAAATTATTAGTCCAGTATAAGACATATGTAATAAAAAAAAAATAAGACCCGTATTTTTTATTTTGTCGAAATTAAAGTTACAGTTACACAGTACAGTTAAAGTTAGTTTAGGTATATAATGTACCACGGCGTAACGTCATGCGACATTTCAAATCAATATAATATCTTCCTAAGTATTTGAATGAAGAAAAAATAAAAAAATATGTGTTAAATATTTTTTATAAACCTATCTGATGGACACTAAATTATTTTTAGTATACAACCCAATTGATCTGTGGATGGGTCACAACCTTTACACGCCAAAATCTTTCCAAGCTTCGGAAAGCATGTTAAGCTATTGGTTGTGGCTGTCATTCCTGATTCTTTGAGGGCTATTTTTGACCGTTGCTCCTTATTTATAGGTATTTAGCTACTTTGGGTTAGACTGGAAGCATACATAGTTGCAAGCCTACATAGTTGGGAAAACGCTAGGCAGATGATACTAGGTACTATTTTTTTAATACTTATAAACTAGTACTTAACCGCAATCCCGCTTGATGGTAAGCAGTGATGCAATCATTGATGATAAAGCGGGCTAGTTTATTAAGCCTATTCACTAGTATTAATAAAATATCATCCACATCAGCAAAACAAAAAAAAAAAAAACAGAAAAGGAACCTTATACTAATATTCCTCATTCCAGTATTCCTCATACTTGATTATTCACATCATGCAATCATAAAGTATCTATATAGAATAATATCCAGTGAAAAAAAAAATGATATTCCCGAGGGAAATCTAAAAAGCGCGAAATAACCGAATTGTACACGGGCGAAGCCACGGAAAGCTAGTTGTTCAATAAAAATCTTAACATAAAAACCTATATAGGTGAAGTAAGTTGCCAAGCGTCAATAAATAGCATTTAGGTTGAATGTCAGCTAACTTACCCAAGTTTACTTATACCAAACTACATCCCACTCATTTCAAAACATAGATTTAGTTTAAATTTGGTATAAACCACCTATGTAAGTGGTTATTGAAATATGCACCTAACCATTATATGTATAAACGAAGTTCTTTATGTAAAAATGACAGCTTATTTCGGTACAGTTGTTACTTTTGTATTAAGAACTTTGACTTAACCTTAATAAAGTTCAAAATACTGACTCAAAGGTTAAGTCTGAAACTAAAGTTAGATTTAGTTTTGTGAGAAGGGGTATAGGTTTATATGTTCTATATACGAAAACATTTATAAAGCGGAAACCATTTGGTAGCAGGAATAGAAAAGTAAAAAAAGAATTGTCTATTTTTAGTTACCTTTCCATAATTACTAAGGAAGTGCCCAACATCATTGTTGGCCTTCTTTTTCTTGCCACCGGTCTGTAAAACACTCTTCGATCTCATCTGCTGTTTCTCCTCCATTTCTTTTATTTTCTCTTGTTTTCTTTTTTGCATAAGTTCTTTGTAGTTTAAATACTCCTTTTTGGGAGGTTTAGCACCTGCAAATTGGAGGCATTATAAATACTATTAAGTTTTTAATATTATTTTAAGAAAGTATTTTAAAAAAATGGAATATAATATGGATATTATATAAACCTAAAAAAACAAAGTTTCAACATAAATTGAATCGAATAACTTGTGATAGACTATTGAAAAACTGTCTAACACTGTGGTGATGCTAGTGTTGTAAAAAGGGAGAAAGTACTGAACTAAATATTCCATGGTGCACAATACAGGTTGGAGCAGGGTTTTGTATGAGCCCTGTAAGGATATAAAATTTATGGTAAAAAGGTCAATCTTGTATTTGACATTTGAAAAGTGAGGACTCTCAGACTACATCGGAATAAATTACTTTTATTGGATTTAATTTTTTCTATTTCACTGGACATTACAGGATTAATTGTAGTAAAGACTATAGAAAAGTTATGTTTAGTAGATTAACCTAAACTAACTGCGAGTGCAATTCTTGCTTCTTCTTTCTTTGTGGGGTCGAAACCAGACATTCCAAATTTGACAACTTCATGTCGTATCTTCTTAAGGTCTAAATCTTTGCTGGCGTGCTGACTTTCAGGCTGTAATTCACTTTTGTCACTGTTTTCAGTAGCTGGTTTTTTTTTAGCCTTGTGTGCTTCAAATTTAACGAATTTAAAGTTGCTCTCGGGATTTTTTAAAGCTAGTGCCGCCTTAGTTATAATAAGGGACATTTTCTTGCCTTACTTAATTTTTTAGTACAGAAAACTACACGTTGCTATATTTATTTTCGTTAGTCTTTTTTTTTATTCTTAAGTCACTGTCAAATCTTTTTTTTTTTATAGTGTAATTAATGACCATGGATACTAGTCCTTCAGTCGAATACTTAAATATATTTTAACTTCGTAACTTATCCTAACTTAAAACCTATCTGTTATCCTATCTTACTTCGAGCAACACAGGGAAGGGAGTGGGCATACGCAGCGTTTCCCCTCTGTCGAAGTACAAGCCCAAGTGAGCTACCCCAAGTAACAAAACTAGTTGCGCTTTGACTTCAAACTAGACCGAGTCGACTAGTCGAGTCGCGCGAGTGAACGCTGCTGTCATCAAAATGCCGAATTGCTCTGTTTTCTGCTGTAAAAAGAGGTCTTCCACTTCAAATTTACAAAAAGATCGTGTTACATTTCACATGTAAGTAAATCTTTACATATTATTGTGACTCATTATCATTTAAACACTAAGGTGCGTATTACAGAACGTCACTCAAAACTCAAGCTCTACTTAAGTCTCGTTTCAAGCCATTTGATTGGTTGAAACTAGTTTTAAGTAATGCTTAAGCAGAGATCAATGCTTGAGTTTCGTTCTGGAATACGGACCTATAATCTGATATTTTGTGCAATCGTAATCGCCGGATTTGTTTATCAACATCAAGTCCGCACGCTCTAGCTCTCTCGGTACAAATTTCGGATCAGTTGAGCAACAAATCCGACTACTCGCCACCGTTAGACAACGTAGTGATGTTACCTCATAGACATAATAATGTGTCGATAATTTTAATGCGATATATACGGCTTAACAAAATGTTATCATGTTTTTATATGAAATATTTTATCGTTATTATGTATCATGTTAAAAGTTCAAAGTAGCGGTATAAAATATAACCTAGGATTATAATTGGATTAATAAAAAAAATGTATTTGACAGAAACTTGTTTAAAACATTTTGATATTTTTGGGAGCCGTGTATTGGAAATTATAAGAATTATAAGTGTAGGATAAACTGCTACAAAATCTGCGTCTATTAAGGTATCATAATAATCAAACGGTTACCGATTGCCTATATCTTTGATGAGTATTGCGATAATATTTTAATTTTCATGATGTAATTTCTAATCAAAACTATTTGTGTTTACAGCTTTCCTAAAAATCCTGAATTGAAGAATGTGTAGAATTTTTTTGCAATAATAAGCACACCTGGAATCCCAAGAAGACAAGTGTAATTTGCTCCACTCATTTCCGGCTATCTGATTTTAAAGTACTTGTACAACCATGTAATTGGTGTTGTACCGTAATTGACTGTAAATAAATCCTGTTTTAATTTGTTATTAACCACTAACTCTATCGTTCGTCTCGCTAATAAAGAAATTTAATACTAGTCTAATGTTTCAATTCTTTCTAGTCCTTACCTTTTATTCCTTGCGCCTCATTTAGTAATGTATCGATATTGCTGTATCGACATTTGGCCTACACTAAAAAAGCAATAAAATCTGTCATTAAAAAAGTGTCAATGTGTAGGTAGTGTCTCATCTGTACAAAGAAACAGATGGCGGTGTGCAGATTTTGTTGATGTGTTGTTTTATTTTCCATGTTTGTGTGTCGTCATGACAAGCGTGCTTTTGTGTGTAGATGTAGTAGTAACTGCACTTGTGTGCTCGACTCCCCCCGCAAAATATGCCAGAAAAATTTGTACGGAGAACAGACGGTAAGGCTACTCCCTTCCCTGTGTTGCTCGAAGCTATCTTAACCTAACCTAAACCTATCGCCTTTCGTTTCCCGCGTGAACTGACACTAGGAGAAAGATTTGGTACAAAGCCATGATGTGACAACTATGCTACAATATTTCACTGTTCTTTATGAATTATTCACTGAATGCACTTTTTACTACATAAATCACGCGTTTTTATTTAGTAAACGCCACTATAAATAATTTAAAAGGCCAATGAAAAAGGAGCGTGGCACTCACTTAGCTTCCCGCCAAAAACTCCCCCATTGCCAAATCGTCAGCCGGTCAGCAGCGGTCAGAAACTGTGAATAGGGTACTAATATTTTAAGACAACACAGATAAAAAATTATAGTGGATATGTTCTCAATACGTTGTAGAATATTTTTGTGTAATAAATTCACCTTCGCTGGTTTATATGTAAAAAAAAAAAAAAAAAACTACGTAACTCTTAATTTTGTGCGTCACGACTAGGTACTTATTAAAAACGTATTAATACAAAATTAATAATGTAAATTTGACATTTGCATGTGTCAATTTAGTCTACGAGATTAAAAAACAGAGTATAGTCACGACAGGATTTAATTTTCAAGCCTACTGGCACTTTTTTCTCGTGTATAAAATAAAATATTATATGTGTCACTGTTGGTTACCTAGTTAAATAAATTGCCTACGATTTGTTTTACAAAATGTTGATGTTTGTTACTCAGTTATTTCAACCGTAGCTACTTTTACTGAGCAAATAAAATGTATACGAGAATATCAGTGAGTCATGTCAAAAATACTAACAAATTACCCTGGTATACGCATCGAAATAAAGTAGGTACGGACGACAGCAGGTCCAGGTACCCAAATCTGTCAGAAATTTTCAATCAACCTTGACCCTTAACGTCTCAGCTATTAAGTTGAAAATCTGATAATGATGCATGACAGATTGTAGTAGCTTGATGTGCTCTCGTCTGTACGTACCTAAGTTTAATTCTATTTATCTATGCTATCTCTATTTTGCTCGAAATGATACAAATATTTCTATCCTGTTGTCAGAAACAGGTAAATAAGGGCTCCAACTGATCTGGAACAATTTGATGTTATTGTTCTGCTTGAAGACTTCGCTGTAGTTAGTTCACTTGCTTTCCTTTTTCATTTAGCTCTTCATGACGAAATGCTGTTCTAATAATAGTGCTGCTTTTTGTTTGTTTTTAATTTTGATATGCCGGCTGTAGTCGCGTCTTCACTAAAAATAATGTAACCGGTGTTGAGTAGTGTTAAATTTGGACGGGCAGGTAGAGAGGCCACCGCCAAATCATATTTTCGGCGCAAGAACTCGCAACTCGGGGAGTATAGAACGTTGACATTCCTAATACATTCACTGTCGAAGACGTACCTACGCTAGATAATTTTAATCCTAAGTTATAACTTAAGAATTAAATATGAAGAATAAGTATAGAAATACGGACTCGTCAATAAAAGCTGGTGATTTGATTCTAACTGAACAGCCCTTTGCTTTTGTTTTGTCGTCTAAAGAACAAGGGAGCCGGTGCGATAGTTGCCTGGAAAAGTAAGTAATAAAGTTGTTTTTATTTTCACAAAACATCCTTAGTTCAAGGAAAATATTTATTTGTTAGCAGAAAGTGTTGTACCTATTATGGGAGGCAAAAAACAGGAACCCCTAATGCACAGACTGCAGAGAAGGTTTTTGTATTTTAGTTTTTAGTGCTGTTTAGGATTTATAAATCAATGTCTCTTTTTTTTTTAATTAACAATCAAAGACTGTAGTAGTTTATACATCTTCCATCACATTCTGTTGTTAAAGTACATAGTTTGATCTGCTGAAATATTGTAATAAATTAATGACATAACATTTGTATGTAAATATTTTCTATTACAGTGTAAGGTTATCAATAAGACGGCTTAAAAATGTATTAGTGCAGATACGGTAACAAGCCATGGCCCATCAACTAGCACTATTAAATTACTAATTTCTTTAAATAACTTAAATAACAAAAAGGATTTTTTTATTTAAGTTGGCAGTTTGTGGAGTTAATTTATTTCTTACAAAATAATACTTTTAATGAAGGGAAAGGGTTGCCTATGCCCAGAAGTAAAATCAATAAAAAACTTTAAAACAGAATAAAATGGTAGCAAAGCCAACCATGTAAAAGTTAAATTTAGGAAGCAAAAATGTAATAATTACCACCAAATATTACTTATTTATTATTATGAGATATATAGATTATATTTTAAAATAAGAACATTTAAAAATATAACAAATTCTTATCGTAATAATTTTTTATTGATTTCTTTTAATATTAATCTTTTAACAAAAATAATTTAATGTAATTCCATCTCCTAAGATGTTTTTTTTTTTTTTTTTGGAAACCTTATACACATAAAGTTTTTGTTATTAAAACATTGAAATTAAACAAGTTTGCGGATGATTTATTTTTGAATTTCGTAATAATAACTAATTTCACGACATTGACATTGAAAATCATTTCACACAGATGTTGTACTTGTATTTTTAAACATACATTAGATGTATTATGTCACACAATGACCGTGTCTCAATGAATTTCAGGGGCAAAGTTCTGAAATGTTCAGGGTGCCAGTTTGTCTACTACTGCGGCCGCTCGTGCCAGAGAGATGCCTGGGGAGATCACAAGGTATGTCTCTGCTGTATTGTGACCCTTTTCCGTTTAGTAGTTAGCTATTTTTAGTAGTACTAGCCTTTTATCTACTCTTACGTATTTTTTGTGTTCACTACTACTGTAAAGTACTACTGTAAAATGGTCTAATCAGTGAAATTTAGATATAATGGCTAACCATTCCAGTCGGAATTAACAGACCCTAAGAATAACTTCCATATAAGCTTAAAAGATAAAAAATACAGTTCCTGTTGTAGTAAAAGTATGTCCCAGCCCAGAGCCATAAATGAATAGCACATTTTTTATCACCGTTTGAAGCCTTCGCAATACAATCCAGACAGGATTTTACCCAAATTAAACCCTACTGGTTATGTAATCCTATACACCATATAAAGTTTGTAAGAGTATTGGATCGGTGTAAAGCTATTTCTACCTACCATTCTTTCGAAATTGAGCGTAAGTGCATGCAAATCGTAGGCGTTTCATAAAATTAAGTCTGTAATATCGTAACGTACGTAAAGTGTTATCATAAAACGCGTTCAGCCGTTACAGCAAAATGATGAAACTTTCAAACGTTGTTTTTTTTTGCAATCGTCTTAGTTCTAAAACGAAAATTCGTTAAATAAATATTTATGAAACGCGCCACATTATCCCGGGCGCTATGAAAACATTATGACATGGGTAGTATGTAATGCTCGAGTTGGCAGCTCTGCCCAACGTTTTGTATTTTATTTTCGCAAACTAAATGTTCGATAAACGGCGACCGCTCCAAACAGTGGTAAGATATCCGGAATACCTGCGCAAACGCTGACGCACGGTGTCAAACAAATGACGATTGACGTAAGAGGGCGTTGTGTAACGTCTTTTTTTTTTTAAATAAATGATAAGTAGGCTCAAACATGTTCCCAAAATAAGTACCTACCTACCTGTTGCGAATTAATCTTGGTTCTGGGTTCTGAGACAGTTTTGGCGCAAGCAGTACGACGACTTCGGCGTTACAAAATTAATCTTCCTCAAACACTTTCGAATAAATCTTTCGGAACTACTGCCAAGTAGGACAGAGGACTACCTGCTACTATTCGTGGCAGAACTGTAGATATTTCGATATGAGTTATAACTCTACAGCGTGTTAGCCTTTTGAAAAACACCATTCCAAAGTAATCCTATCTATAGATATTTGGCACCATCTGGATCCAGCCTCATCAAAGTACCTTCCTCTGTCTGGCTTTGTTTCAATAATTTAACACACGAGTTAATTGTTCTAAGGTTTTATCATAAATCTTGCGCCATAATAACTTAGTAGTAACAATCATGTCGCTACAAACCTACGCTAAATTTTCACGTCTTTCAATCCGCTGTCAAAGGTCCATTCACGTATTCTTGTGATGTGAATTAGATATTTCATGGCTCGTTGCCATTCTAATTCTACTGAACCATTACCTTTTTTTATTTCAACTCCCACTATAATAACTCTATTTATGTTTTCTAAATGATGCTTTTAAATCCGCGAAAAATTATTATATCGATATTTTTGTAAATCTGCATGAATATTTATGTTTTGAAATGATGCTTTTAAATCCGCGAAATTATTATCACGATATTTTTTAAAATCTGCATGGATGTATAATAGATGTTATTTTTGAATGGTGTAAAATTAAACGTAGTTACATGAATCATCCAATCCATGTTAGAGGGAACTCACTCACGTCAATATGGATGCCGTAAACCAGCCCACCACCCAAAACAAACCAGATAATAAAAAGCTAACACAGCGGATATTTCACCCAAGCCTTTTCAATAGACAACGAGCTAATTCATTAAGTGAAATTTCAACCATGTCAGAACCACCGAGAGAAATCGGCACACAAAGTACACACATCAAAAGTGTCTAGGGATCAACATATATTTTTGCAATAACTTTTCTCCTGATTGATATTAATTAAAATTTTCTTTAAGGATTCATCAAATAAAGTGTTTTCGTTTGTCACAGTAACGATAAACCAAGTCACCTTTGCATTAATAAAGAAATTTGCCATTTTCCTAATAAAGGGATATTTGACATTTGAACCACTAACACAAAAGTTCGAAAAAAAGACTGAAATAACAGTTTTCTCTAAAATTTTATTGGGTAACTTAAACAATTAATAATCCGTGTTTCTACCGCGAACACTAACAACACAAGAACATCGGTTTGGCATACTCAAAATGAGTTCATCCAAATCACGCTGTGGAATGGCCGCCCATGTTCGTTGCAACAACAAAAAAGGTCTTCTTGCGACTGGATACCCTCCATATTCGGCAGAGCTCTTCTCTGTAGCATATCCCATGCATGCTCAATCGGGTTCAAGTCTGGCGACTGAGCAGGCCAGGGCAGGACATTGATGTTAGCTGCGGCGAGAGTCTGTCTTACAACTCTTGCGGTGTGCGGTCGTGCATTATCATGCATTAACTGAAATAAGGGACCGATTTGCACTTGTAGAGGAACGATGACGTCTGATACAATCGTTTCAGCATAAATTTGAGCGTTGAGGTTGCCTCTGATCCAAATCAACTCAGTTCTTCCGCCGATCCAAATACCCGCCCATACCATGATGGTTCCACCACTATAAGGATGGACTTCTGGCAGGATTTTAATCGCTGTTGGCGTCCAGGGGTTCTCCAGTGTCGTATACGTCTTGTATCCGGTCTCATACCAAAACGAGACTCATCAGAAAAGCACACGAAACGCCATTGTTCTTCTGCCCAATTTCTGTGTTCAAGAGCCCATTGATATCGAATCCTACGATTGTGCATTGCTATAGGTGGTACCCGTAGCGGTCTTCGGGAATGAAGGTTCACTTCATGCAAGCGGTTTCTGACTGTTTGGTCGCTAATTAAGTTCCCTGAAGAGTGATGAAGCCTCACGGCTAACATCATGGCGGTTATTGTTGGAGCTCTTCGAGTTAAGATTTGAATGTATCGGTCTTGTCTCCGTGTGGTGCAGCGATACCGTCCTCCATGGCGCTCAGCCACGGTACCAGTGCTTCGGTAACGTGTCCAAAGTCGCCTGATAACACTCTGACTTGTATTCAGAGCTAAAGCCACAGTACGTTGCCGGGAACCAGCTTCTATCATTCCCACGGCTCTGAGCATTTCTTCCCTGCTTAAATGACGTCGCCGCTCCATAATAACGTTGGTTTTAATCAGTAGTAGGGAAACAGTAGCACTAATAATGTCTTCAATGCGTTGTATGTTTTTATAGGGAAAATATTGACAGCTGATTTTCATCTTTTACTCGAATTTGATTCACAGTTCCTGATTCAAATTATGAAATGCACCAAAAAGGATCCATATAAATTTATAAAATCATAAATTTATTACAAAGCCACATCTCAATCTCAAGAAATCCGCATAAAAATGCTTGATCCCTAGACACTTTTGATGTGTGTACATCAAGCCTGTTGGCTTGATGTACTTTGTGTGGCGATTTCTCGCGTAATTATTACATTTATACTGTATTCTCTCCATCCTGGCAAAGAGTACCAAGTGCCAGAAACCCGAAACGCAAAAAAGTCAGTGACTCGCCAGATGGAATAACCACCACCAACATGTTCAACCAGCTACCAATTGACCTAACAGAAGAGCCCGCTACAACCAAAAAACCAGTGGAAAGAAAATCTAGGAAGCCTCCACCCATAATACTGTATGGTATAAAAGATGTCAACAAATTAACTGAACTCGTGGAAACTGTTGCAGACAAAAGCTCATTCACATATCGGATTACAAAGGGAAAGCAACTGAGAATCAACACACTAGATACGGAGGCCTACAAAAGAATACACACCAAATTCCGTGAAAGTGGCTTAATTGGTCACACATTCAACAAAAAGGAAGAACGACTCTGCCGTATTGTGATTCGGAACCTTCACCACACAACACCCAAAAGTGAGATACAGGAAGAAATTGAATAATAAAAAGTAAAAAAACTAAAACCCAACTACGACAAAAAACGACGCTGAAAAAGTATGAAACAAGATTTTCAGAATACTGAACGGAACAACGTTGCTAATGTAGTTGCAAGTAAATGGACACTGTAGACTCTACCAAGATGCCTTCGTTGTAAATTGACAATAATGTCATACAATACTATTCTGAAGTATGCAATATTCACCAAGTAGAGATAAATTTTCATGTTTGGAAAGGCGTAGTCACACGTTCTCAAGGTGCTACGGTAGGTAGGTATATGTAACGTGTATTTGTGGCGCATAATATTAACACAGTCTAAAAATCATACAGTCGTCCGACGAAAACGTCTAGACAGACCAATCGTGCGGGGTGTGAGGGACGAGACGCGGGTAAGCGGCACCCGAGCTGCAAACAAAACGATGTTCGTAGCTCGGTATCTATCATTAAGGACTAACACGTGTTCGTTTTTTTATTTGTTTGTTTTATAATTTGATATGAGTGTCAATTTTGAGTATAATTGAGGTACTTGTCACGAAAAAGTCATCCTTTTTAACATCCAAAAGGGCGGACGTAATTTTTTTTATAATTTGATATGAGTGTCAATATTGAGTATTATTGGGGTGCTTGTTACGAAAAAGCCCCTTTTTGAAATCCAAGACGGCGGACGCCAATTTAAATGTATATTAATATGATATGGGTCTTATGGGTGAGTGATATGGGTTGTATCCCGAGGTGGATTGGGGTGCTGCTTACGAATATGCCATCTAAATAACTTAAATCTGTCTCGAGTTGTTCCCGTAGCAAATTAATTAAATATAATACAGCTATCGATGTAGATCTGCAATAATTTCATAAATATTTTTTATTTGTGACAACCCTGGCCGATGCATGATCAAAGGCGGCGACCTACTGTATGTATTTTATACTGTGATATTAACAAAAGTTAAAATGACGAACTAAAAACTAGGTAGTTAACATACGACATCTCTTTTGACTTATGTATCGGCGCATAGTAATATGTAGAGATATCCTATTTTACTATTTCGTAGCACGTGGATCGTAGCGCGTATAGCAATGGTTTCCCCGTATGAAGCTCCCAGTATTTCGTAGTAGCGACGCACATTTGCGTCGATGGCAGCGAATGGGTCATGAATTAGTGGATGAGGTCATTAGTAAGTATAAATAAATTGGATGTTTCATATATTGAGAGGACCTGGGAAGATTATTGACCAGAATTACATAGATTAAGAATCTATGTAATTCTGGTAACGATCGACTGTCATGCGGATTTTTAAGTAATTTATTATGATCCAAGGCAGTTATAAACAATCACTCTATGGTTTTGACTCTACTGAGAGCGAAATAGGCCTGTCCTTTAGCAAACAATGACTTTCCTAGATCGATAACTGCTTTATCTAGAGTACAACCTTCTAATTTATGTACAGTACAACCCCAAGAAAGAATCAGCGGGGGCAATTTACGCTGAATTTTCCCAGACCCCCTAAAGCCGTCAAATTCAGTGAGGCAAGGCTCGATTCTGATAAGTCCGTTAATATCTGCTTTTATGGATGCGTCGTCAAATTGTATGAAAACAGCGCTAGGCTGTTTTCCCTGTTCCAACTGATCGCGCAGAAGAGCAGGCCATTCGAAGGTCTTCACCACTCCCATCACTCCGTTTACCAAATCCTGGTTTACATTCAAATTTCTACGAAGCATTACTCGGGATTATGTACAAGCAAAAAGTACTCGTGAAGCTCTTTCAAGTGATACCAAATACGGTATATTTATTTTAATTTTATATTATCATAGAACTTTTTGTCCGCTAGAGGGCGCAATACTAAATTTGGTGACAAGCTTTATAGCTCCCTAGCAGCCGCCAGCGACTTCGTTCGCGTGGAATTAATTATGCTCCGCTCCTATTGGTCGCAGCGTGATGTTATATAGCCTAAAGCCTTCCTGGATTAATGGGCTATCGAACGCAAAAAGAATTTTTCTAATCGGACCAGTAGTTCCTGAGATTAGCGCGCACAAACAAACAAACAAACTCTTCAGCTTTATATATTAGTATAGATAACCAACAGAATATCAAGGCCCTTCTAATGGTACTGCAGTGGTCTTATTCTGATAAGTAGTAAAGAAGCTATGAACGAAAAGATGTGAATTATATGCAATCAGCCCATGAATACAGCTAAAGTCACAAGAAAATGCTAGTAATATATATATATTCAAAATGTACAAGTAAAGCGCTTTCAAATGATACCAAACACGGCATATTTATTTTAACTTTATTTTTTTACTCTGTATGTTTTGTCCGCTAGAGGGCGCCACATTAGATTTTGTGAAACTCCATATAGCCTATAACCAGCGGACAATTAAGACGCTTCTAATGATATGTCATTTATCGAATTCGAATAAGTAGTTTAGAAGTTACGAGGGAACAGATGAACATACATACATACATACATACATAGCCTGTCAAAATCATAACCCTCCTTTTGCTTTGCCGTAGTCGGGTAAAAAACTGGAAACACTGTGGTTGGGGAAATTATCAATTCCAGATATGGTCCTGAGAAAAAACCTACCTCAACATTCTTTGTAAATCTTCTACCTAGTCAGAACAACAAGGCAGCTAAAGAAATAAAATACATCTACCATCAGTCGGTAACTATACAGGATCCCAAGAAGAGAAATTCAATCGTACAGTGCCAACGGTGTCAGCAATATGGGCACACAAAGAATTACTGCATGAGACCTTTTCGCTGTGTGAAATGCGCGAAGACATAAAACGTCGGACTGCCCAAAGCGGGATAGAAATACACCGGCTCAATGTGCACTGTGTCTAGGCTCTCACCCAGCAAACTACAAGGGTTGTGAGGTATATAAAGAAATACTTGCCAGGAAAATTAATAAATACGGTCATCGAAGAGCTGAAAGGCGTGTTATTGTAAAAGACATCCCAGATATAAATCCTCCAAGAAATTCTCCCCAGCAATGTTTCTCCATTGTAAATGAACCATTCTCTTTCGCCCAAGCTACTAGAAGTGCGCCAAACAAGCTTAACACAGAAAATCGCATACGCATACCAAATGTAAATCACAACCTAACCGCATTAGAAACTCTCCTCACCAAACAAAATGAGAAGTTCGACTTAACCTACAACAAATGAGTACTCTAATGAGTCTCATAATTACGCACATAACCAAACTACAAGGTTAACAGGCCTTGGGTTAAGACTGGCTACTTGGAACATAAATGGACTCTCGCCCAATAAAGATGAGCTTGAGTTGCTAATGGCCGAGCACAAACTAGATATAGTGCTAATATCCGAGGCACACTGCACAGACAAAAGTAATGTCAAAATCAAAGGTTTTCAAACATATACCACAAACCACCCTGACGGCACTGGTCATGCAGGATGAGCTATTATTATTCGGGACAAAATAAGGCACCACTTACTGCCTCAATATAAAACCGACCAAATACAGGCAACTACAGTCGCAATAGAAGACACATGTGGACACCTTAAGGTCTCAGCTGTTTACGGTCAGCCAAAACATCGAATAGACTCGGACCTGTTTTCTCACTTCTTCTCAACCTTACGCAATCGCTTCTTAGCGGGAGGCGATTGGAACTCTAAGCATGTCCATTGGGGTTCAAGACTAAATACAACTAGGGGAAAGCAACTAAAGTTAAGTGTTGATAACAATAACTTAAGTATAATTGCACCATCAGAACCTACTAACTGGCCAGCTGATCACAACCGAATCCCGGACATACTTGACTTCTTCCTAACAAAAGGACTCTCTAAATAGTACATGAAGATCGAGTCATGTGCAGATGGGTCATCTGATCACACCCCAGTCTTATTAACTATCAGCTCTACTATAATTGAAGTCGAGAAACCCACAATATTATACAACCAGCATACTGACTGGCCCTCCTTCAGGGAACACATTAAAGAAAACCTGGATCTAAACATCAGACTCAAAGAAGCAGAGGAAATTGAAACAGCAGTAGTGGAATTCACTAATCTTGTACAAGTTGCCGCGTGGAGAAGCACACACACTACTGAACATAGGAGCCAGCCCACAAACATACCAATGGAAATTAAGGTCATGATCCAGGAGAAACGTAGACTACGCAGAGTTTGGCAACTGAGCCGTCATTCCCAAGACAAGGCTGCCCTTAATAAAGCCATTGTAGAATTGAAGGAAGCTATAAAGAACGCCAACAACTTAACAATGCAAACGAAGTTAGAGTCCCTAACTGCCACTAAAGCCAGCAACTACTCGCTATGGAAAATCCCTCGTTCTTGTGACAGACCTAATGTTCCAAAAACCCCAATAAAAAAGGGAAACGATTGGGCTAGAACAAGCCAGAACAAAGCGAACTTGTTTGCAGATCATCTAACAAGCGTATTCAAACCTAATATAACACTAGACAACTCATCAGAAGAATATGTTGATCTCATCCTAAAACCAGACCTTCAAATGGACCTACCCTCTAGACCTGTGTCGCCCGCGAAGTCATAAAAACGATCAAACGGCTAGACAGTAAAAAGGCACCGGGATACGACTTGATAACCAAAGCAGTTTTGCTGGAACTACCGAGAAAGGCTATTGTCTATTGTATTAGCCGGCTCTAGAAGATTTATGAGGCACGCGATCTACACATCTAGGGTCTAACCAAATCAGCCATATCATATGCAGCTTTTCGGTTCTCCCCTCCCATCATAGACCTCATTCATAGTTTTCAATTAAGCGAAATTGTAGTCAAGGGCAACAGCACACTGCAACAATTTCTAAATGTATTTGGGAAAAAATATAACATGGTGTATAAATGATTTTAATCGATTCAGTTCCTTATTCTGAACAAACAATTTTTTTTTTTATAACTATAAACTAGTGCTTGACTGCAATCTCGCCTGATGGTAAGCAGTGATGCAATCGTTGATGGTAAAGCGCACTAGTTTATTAACCCAAAACCAACACGACCAACCATGCTGCGCCAGAGGGAGATTGATCTGGAGACTCTCCACGATCAAACTCCCGACACAACAACATTTGGCGCATCGTACCCGGCACACATCGCAACACAACTGCTCAGACCCGTCCTCCGACATCATGCCGGAACACGACGAATCGCTTATACAATATGTAAAGAAAACCCTGTTCGACCCGTAAGGATAATAAAGGTTAGGTAAACTTTTGACCAAATATAATATAAAATTTTACATAATCATCATAGTAACAATACTAATGAATTTTGAAATAATCCTTTTTTTTCCGGGAATTAATTCCAATTTCCCGGAAATCTGGTAATTTTTAAAAAAGTGACAACACCGATATTATTATAAGCGAATAGCGACGCGACCACGTCACAGGTGCCGCGTGCCCTGCCCCCCGCTCCCGCGGAAGGGGTTGCTTACAGCACATGTATTAAGTTACCTCTTTTTGCGAAATAATATTTATTTTTTTAGGGGGATTTTTTTTAAAGGTTTGCCTGTCTTTGTGGGCATTAGTAGAATCAGTTATCGATACCTAACAATACCTTCACGGATCGGACAGGATTTTATTAACATATTGTATAACTATATTCAGGTTTCGTATAAAGGAAAAATAACGTTGCACATAAAACTATAAGGATCGTCCATTATTTACAGTGGGAATGCGCGAACTTCAAGCGGGTGGCTCCCAAAGTGCTGCCGGATGGGGCACGCATGCTGGCGAAGATCATCAACCGACTGTACCGGGGGGACGGGCACTCGTTCAGATCGTTCTACTCCGGCACCGGTTTTAGGATGTGGAAAGATCTGATGTCACGTGAGTTTCTTTTTTATTTGTTTTTTTTCGGGGCGATTTTGTTTCTGAGATTTCAGTAAGAAAATCTCATCATAAAAGTTAACCTCATATCACTATCACAAACAAGAAGTTGATTGTATTTCATGTCATATGATTTTTTTAAACTAGACTTGATTCGTTAAAATTTCGGGATCCCGCGGGATCTCGAATATACGATCTCGAGTCGGGATTGCATTTCCTAGTTGCGGCTGACGAAATGTAACACTGCTTTTACAAGACAAGAGGGTTAGAACTAAAAATTCGAAGGGTGTTACCACACCAATCGAGCGATCGTCGATCGATGGTAGAATGGATAAGTCGACGCCGATCGATAGTTTCTACCACACCAATCGATCGATAGCCGATCTATGGTAGAAGAGATTAGTCGACGTCTTTGCGAGAGTTTGCGTCTCCGTAATAATAGTACGAGTAACATCGTACTGGCCAACAGCAACGCGTCCTCTTGTGAATACATTTCGAAAGAAACTGATGGAATTTAGCCGGGGTTAATCGACCTACGTCGACCGATGCCTTCGACCGGTGCCATCGACCGGCAGTCGATCGATTGGTTAGTCGACCGGTATCCGTCGATCAATTAAAGCTACCACACCAATCGATCAACGTCGACCGATTGGTGTGGTAACACCCTTAGACATCTGATCTACTAATAAACCACAAATGGCCCGCTTAGCGGATTATTGTCCTCTCCCCTTCATTTAGAGGCCTGTGTCCCAGGAATGTGGTTATAGACTGATTATGTTGAGCACATTCAGCCTCCGGACTGATATTGAGATATTCCAGAAAAACTGAAAATCGTCTAATAGCACGCGCATTCATAGAGATTACGCCAGTTTCTAATTCACCTGATTCTGAGTCATTGGGTGAAATAACAAACAAATTTCCGAATAATATTCATGATTTATTTGAAGTGTTACGGTTTCTCGATTGCTTCCATATGCTCAGATGTTATTTCATTTCAATATATAATAACTTTTAAGCCTACACAATCTTATTCCAACCCAACTTTCAACATCGAATGCCTCGTTGGTCTAGTCATCAACATCATCATCTCAGCCACTTGAAGTCCACTGCTGGACATAGTCCTCCCCCAAGGATTTCCAAAAAGAACGGTTGGACGCGGCCTGCATCCAGCGCTTCCCTGCGATTTTGGTCAGGTCACCCTACCACCTAGTCTGTGGGCATCCGACGCTGCGCTTGTCTGTACGTGGTCGCCATTGAAGAGCCTTTCTGCCCCATTGGCGATCGGCTCTACGTGCTATGTATTCCGCCTACTGTCACTTAAAAGAGCTAGGCTATTTCGGCGGCTTTCGTTCTTCTACGAATCTTATTCCTGATTCGACCACGTAGAGAAACACCTAGCATAGCCCTCTCCATAGCTCTCTGTGCGACCTTGAGTTTTCTTATGAGGCCCATCTATCACTTTGTTGGTCTAGTGGTCTTTCTTTTAATGCTATAATCTAGTGTGGCGATCCTGCCTAATGTTTATACAATCGTCTAGAGCACTTCTACTGAGTATGCGGTCCTGGATACGATTTCCGTATTGGCGAAATGTGTTTACTATACAATATGTAAAGAAAACCCTGTCCGACCCATAAGGATAACAAAGGTTAGGCAATCACATGACCAAATAAAATTTGAAATTTTGCATAATCATCATAGTAACAATACTAATCAATTTTAAAACTATCTTTTTCCCCGCGAATTTACGCTAACTTCCCCAAAATTTGGTGTTTTTAAAAAAATGACAACACCATTTTAGGCGGTATAATTGTCGGCTTTCCTTTTATTGTTTTGTTAGATTATTTATTTCTTTGGCGGCGTCGCGCGTGAGCTTTGTCGGCGACGTAAAAGAAATAACTAGTGATGCACTAATTTTTGCGTAATAACGTTTTTTTATCGCTATTAATCGAAACTTGTATCTGGTTGAATGATTTGTTAAAAACACAGATTACCCAATGGTAAAAGTACTTTTGTTTGTTTATCGATTAATTACCTACTAATAACATTATTATAACACAAGTATTAGTAAACAGAAACGAGAAGGACTTATGAAACACAATTTTAGTAAAATTTTACAAATATTTTAACGGTCAATATCATCGATTTTGAGACAGAAACTGAAATTAAAAATTTGGCATGATTTTCATTTACAGCAGTGTATCTAACTAATTTAAGTTTTGTAAAAGTTCTAAACAATTCCATGCGATGTTGAATCTAGAATGAGAAACTACAATACTAAATCGATAACAAAAATAGACGAGTAAATTGTTTCCATCGAAAAACAATATTTTGATTACTTACACATCCTTACTCAAAGGATGCCGCGAGGCCCAGCCGCGTAGGTACAATTTTAAAAATAAAAATCATTTTTACTTTAAATTATCAGTTACGCGTAAACATCGCTCTAGTGAAGACTATTCGTGTATTGTGTGATCATGTCGTTTCCTAATGTAGTGTAATGTAATATGCTGATGGAAGGTAGCAGCAACTGCTGTGTTGTGATCAGGTGATTGTGGTCAATGTGGTTCCAGTATGACGGTGCGTCACCATATCTTTGTCCTGTACGTGAGAACCTCCATTATCAGTTCGGCGAGCAGTGGATTGGTAAGGGCGGACCAACTGTGGTCAGCGCGGATTTGACACCACTTGATTTTTATTTGTGTGCATGTCCGTGCTAATCTCGTGCGACGGTACCAGCTGGACCTGTATCGTTATTAGTGAACGAAATTTATAAATTAATTTTTTAAATTAATATGGAACAACATCTCCGCCTCAGCGATTATGCTCATCGAATGAAATGATACATTTGGAGAGTCAGACGACCTTCCTACTTAAAAAAAAAGTTCTTTTCACGAGCTGCCTAAGTATCATCATTTGTTTCGAGACTCGATAAACGTGGATAAATTACCTATACCTACATGCATGAGGTCAACTGAGGTTATGAACTGTGCCTGTGTTGCCATGAAATTACCTATTTATTTTATTTAAGTTATTAATTTTTTAGGGGGAATTTTTTTTTAAGTTTAGCCAGGTTTTGTAGGGATTAGTAGAATCAGTTATCGATACCTAATAATACCTTCACGGGTCGGACAGGGTTTTCTTAACATATTGTATATCATGGATACATCTCTGCCTAGCCTCCCAGGAAATGAAGGCGTGATGTTACACAAAGGAAAGCAAGAAGTTCTTTTCTTTATTATCTTTTTCTAATCTTCCGACTGGCATTTACTAGGTGCGGTTATTCCATCATAAAAATACCTCAATTTCCATTACGCAAGATCAAGGTCAAGAGCCATTCAGCAATAAAATAGTAGTATAGTAGTAGTTGGCATTGCGTATCAATGCTATTTTACAGACAATAGCACATAATGATACTTGATTATCGTATATCATTATTAGATTTTCAACTTTATAGCTAAAGCATTAAGGCTCTTGACAGCTTCGGGTAGCTTGACCTGCTGTCATCCGTACAAACTGGATAAAACTAATGAAACCATAGCTTGGGAAAAAGAAAATAACATACATTTCTTCGATATACTTGACAGATTATTCAGACCTGAAAGCGGATAAGAAACGGATGGAGCATTTCACGACGCTATGCATTGTGCTGTATGAGTTCCTAAAGGACATATCACTACCAAACACAGTGGAACTTATGGGATTGTATGGGAGGGTGAGTGCTTGAATATTAATATTATTCATCATCATCTCAGTGTTAATTCCAGTCGCATCAGAAGCTTTTTCAGCCTTGGAGTCTGGGGTCCGCTTTACCAATCTAACTGCTGATTTTCGGCTAAACTTAGAAATTTTCCGTGAAGCGACTGCCGTCTGACTTCCACAGCCCGAAGGCGATATCGAAGCATTGCAGTTAGACCAATTGTTGGACTTATGAGGGTAACAACCCGTAACAACTGCCATTAGATGTTCGTATGGCAACCGGGACCAACGGCTTAACGTGCTTTCCGAGGCACGACCAGACCAGTGCAAATATTCATATTCATGCACATAAATATTTGCACTGCGCGGGGATCGAAACCGCGCCTCCTTGCGCAGCGGCCGCTACCGCTACACCACGGAAGCTGTCATTTGAATATTATTGGCCTTTTACCAACTATATTGGTGTCGGCTACCACTATTTTCAAGAAGCGACTGTCTCAAAATCAAAGCATTTAATTCAAACTAGCGGCACACCGTGGTTTCACCCGTGTAAGTTTCGATCCCGTGAAATTATCAGGATGAAAAGTTTCTTGTGTTATTTCTGGTTATAAACACTCTGTGCCAAACATCCAAATCCGTTTAGTAGTTCTTGCGTGTATGCGGAACAAAAAAACTCACTTTCAAATATACATATAATACTAGCGACCCGCCCCGGGTCAATGGGGTGTCACCCACGGGTGCAATGCTGATACTAAATACACTACAGAAAAACTGTGTAAAGTACAAAAAACGTTTCATAAAAAACCGCGAACGCCGCGCCTTGCCGAGGCCCAATTTAACCAAAATAAAGATGCAAATATAACCAGTATTAACATATTTCTACGACTATTTCCAGATGGTAATAAACAGTTTCATGATCTTGGACATTGATATGAACTCAATCGGGACGGGCATCTACCTGGCCTCCTCTATTCTTGATCACAGCTGTAATCCGAACGCGGTTGCCACGTTCGATGGCAAGACTATCAACATCAGAGCCATTAAGGATCTGTCTTGCTTAGATTGGAACCAGGTAATTGCTTCAAATCAAGCGAGAGAGGGAAGGGAGATTTAATCCAATCTAGAATTAGTCTTAAGATCATTTCTAATTTGGAGTAGTGTGCTGTTGCTTACGACGTCACGAATTCAAATCGCCTGAGTTTATGATCTTGAGATAACATTCCCTGATACAGCAATAACTTTTTATTGTATGGTACTGGATTGTCGAAACATTGCAGGATGGAGAAGAGACCTATGGGTCTCGCAAGAACGATAGAATTTTTTTTTTTCGTTCTTATTCTATTCTTGGTGACTAAATAGGCTATTTGACAGTATGAATTTTTTTGTGATTATTTGCTTTAAATGCATAAAATAAGGGTTCTTTATGTCATTTACCTACATGGGTTTTAATAAAAATAATAACAATTAATATATCCAAAACACAAAAATATGTTTGACTTTTTGTATCTCGCGACACATATTGTGAAACGATCCGGATTGGCTAATGTCACGATGACGTCATAGGCGCATCAGCACTTGTTGCTGTTCTGTGTTCTCAGGTGTTTTATCGATGTATTTGTACAACCCGGTACAGCACACCACTTGTAAACTATTTTATTAGATAAATAACATAAATACAAACACCACTTCGGAACTGAAAATCGTTTTAAATATCGTCTTGTGACGTCACTTACAAGGCGCGACGACATATTGCTGAACAAAACGTTTCGGCGGCTTATTTGAATTTTTATTTGCATGTTTCTTACGAAATACGTATTTAAAATATAAAAAAATACTTTCGGTGAACTTCTTAACCGTAACCAAGTAATTGAAGATAGAAATTATAATTCTGTCAAATAGCCTATTGGCACATATCGGGCTGCATGTACCAATCCTATAGCTATTCAAAATTGTTCGATGCGTTTCTTTAGCAGATCGAACATCAACAAATTTTATCAAAATAGTTTCCCCACAAATCCAAAACCCGAAAATAACATAAACTGTCGTGGAGCACACCTTGCTTTGTTTGTCGAATATCGAAAACACTTCAAAAGAAGGCGAACATTTTTGCTGTTACTTACGAAACGTTTTCCTGCAATCCTTTCAGATGCGGATATCCTACATCGACCTAATGAAGACCCCGTACGACAGGCAGTCGGAACTGCTCCAGAACTACTACTTCTTGTGCCAGTGTGACAGGTGCATGGGTAAATGCTTTAGATGTGCCTACTAATTTATACTTCGGCATGCACTTTATCTCCCTTCCTTTGAAGTCGCCAGGGTCAAATGGGAGACGAGAGAAGATAAACAACAAAAAAAAAACATTAACAATATTTTAAAAATATAGTATAGGTACCCGTGCCCACTTCGTTAAGTGGACTTTCGAGTTCATATACGTGACTTTCTATTAGTAAAATAATTTTCAAAATTGGTTCAGTGAATCTAAAGATCACCCCTCAAATACTACTCCATTAACTTTTTGTGATATTAGTATCGATATAGATTAGCAATAGGCTTTTATAATAACGACATTAATATTATTGAAGCAAAAAAAAAAAAAAAACTAGACTACCCTCAATTTTATTAAAATATATTAATCGTTCTAATATCTAATCGAAATAGCCTGCCTAATCTACAGGGTAATTGCGTAACACACTATCAGTAGCGATGGATTTCAATTTGACATTTCAATAACATTCATTGCAGTTTTTACGTTGTTGGACAGACCAATTTTTCTATCATACTAAGTAATAGATTAGCAATAAGCTTCAAATTGATAGTAGTAGTGCGTAAAGTAATTAGGATGCACGTTCCGGGGCGGTAAAACAAGCTATACAATATGTAAAGAAAACCCTGTCCGACCCATAAGGATCATAAAGGTTAGGTAAACACTTGACCAAATATAATATAAAATTTTACATAATCATCATAGTAACAATACTAATGAATTTTGAAATAATCCTTTTTTCCCGGGAATTAATTCCAATTTCCCCGAAATTTGGTAATTTTTAAAAAAGTGACAACACCGGTATTATTATAAGCGAATAGCGACACGACCACGTCACAGGTGCCGCGTGCCCTGCCCCCCGCCGCCCGCGGAAGGGGTTGCCTACCGCACATGTATTAAGTTACCTCTTTTTGCGAAATAATATTTATTTTTATAGGGGGATTTTTTTTTTAAGTTTAGCCTGTCTTTATGGGCATTAGTAGAATCAGTTATCGATACCTAACAATACCTTCACGGATCGGACAGGGTTTTCTTTACATATTGTATAATAGCCTTATAATCCTTAGAAAGTTCCGTTCAATACACATAAACTCACAAGTTAATTGGTAGGTAGAAACCACTTGCATGGTCTTTAAAACTTCTTTGTACTCTGCTACCCTGGCGACTTTCATTAATTTAGCGTACAGCATCCTTCTGGGCTGTTTGTAGTCTTAGCTTCGTTGCTCATGTACACTCCGAATCTGATATGTGTCTTAACAGACCTATAAATTATTCAGGTTTTTTTTTTTAAATCAGTGCTCAAACTGTAACCCGAATTAAGCAGTAAAATCAAAATCAATCATCATGTTTCGTCGGTTATATAAAAAATATTAGTTATATAACAAACAAACACTTTCTACCCTAGGTAATAATCATGCTGAATTCATAGAACAGTTTGTGCACTAGTTCAATTTCTTCCTGTATTATACCATCTCTCATAGCAACAATATGTAACTCTTAGGGCATGCGCAGATGACGGAGTTTTCTCCCCGGCGGAGAAAAAAGTACGCTACGCGAATAAAAAGTCCACCGCGGATTTACCGCGAACTCAACGCACACGGTGTGCGGTTGTTTGTTGCCCAGAAATGTAGAGAAGTGAGAGCGCATAACGCAGACTAAAGTCCGCCATGTGCGTTGCTTCGCCGAGTCACACGAGTTCTATTTTATTCGGGGACTCCCCCGTACTTTTGTCCGGTCAGCTCTCTGCTGTCTGCATGTCCTCGGTTATTCGGTTACTTTTAATCCCTCGTTTGCGTTACTCGATACAGTTGTAAGCGATCTATTTTAGCGGACAAAATCCCTCGTCTGCACAAGCTATTAGCAAGTAGCAACTACCTTTCTTCTGCATCGCAAAGCATGCTATCATAGATCATAACTTTTTCGCGATATAACCTGCAAGTTTATTACAGATGACGTCCAAATAAAATACGTGCATGGCGCAATATGTCTGAATAAACAATGTGATGAACCAGTCAGTATCCCTTGGAAAGAAGACTGTCAATTAGTGAGAAAACCTGAAAAAAATGTTGAAGAAAATGGTGAAGCAAAAACGGAGAAAGTTGAAAATACTGAAGATTTATCAAAAGAAATGACGAAAGATGGCGGTGATAGTAAAGATGCTTTTCATTGTAAAGAGTGTGGAACGAAGTATACTGAGAAGCATGCGGACGTGTTTGTGAAGACTATGGAGTTCACTCATGTGCATTTACAGAATATGGAGAGGGCTTCTGTGGCTTGTATCCTTTTTGAAAACTATTTCATGTCTAAGGCCGGAACTGTCATAGCTAACTAGTTAGGCAGTGGGTTGAGATAATTGATTCGAACACACTTTGCAAAAGATTTGGTAATTCATCACACTTTACAAAAGAATTGGTGATTTTCATTTGCGAATAGAGGGTAGCAGCTGCATATCCTGCTAGACCAATCACGCTTATTTTTCCCCGATGCCGGAAAAAAAAAACAGGGTTGGAGAAATCCTTTCTTTTTACGCAAGCAAAGTTTCCCTCTTCCACTTTGTATTGTTGTGTTACCATCTTTAAAAAATATATTGTTTTGTCTTGATACTATTCATATAAAAATCCTCTTGCATATTCACTTGTATCTTGTAGTGTAGATATCTACTTAATCCACAAATTAAACCTTAACTGCACCGCAGACGTGGATGTATGTCAATACTGCCTGGATAGACAGGAGGGAGTGTTACACCCTCTCAACGTGATGCACGCACAGACGCTAGACCACGCGTTCGATGCACTTATTCAGGTACAGCTGTGGGAGAAGGCCTGTGGGTATGCTGAGAAACTAATTCCTTGCTTCAGGTAATTAAATCTGATTATTTTTTCTAGCAAGGTCGCAGCAGTAATCCTTATTAATATCGTCGTCTAATCTATAAATTAAATATATGAAATAAATAACCCAAAAAGAATCATATTACTTGTCTTCATTATCTTCAATTTTATAAATTAGTACTTGACCGCAATCCCGCCTGATGGTAAGCAGTGATGCAATCGTTGATGGTAAAGCGTTCTAGTTTATTAAGAGCCTATTCACTCGAAAACTGAGTGAATAGGAAGGAAGACGGCAGTTGAGCGAGGTGATGCAATGATGCAAGGAAAACGCCTGAAAATCGGTTACTAAAAGTTGGCGAAGTAACTTTTTTCGATTATTAAAACTGTCTTTGGGGTAGTCAGATGCCTGAGAATATGACAACCAGTCTTATCAAAGCTTTCCCATAAAATGGGTTGTGGAGATCAGATAGACGGTCCCTTCATGTAAAATCTTCTCCAACATGGTTTGGAAAAGAGTATGCAGAACCTTAGGTCAGCCTTAAATGATAAACTGTGACGTGGAAGCCCCGGATTCGATCCCCGGCCAGGTCATGATGGAAAACGATCTTTTCCTGATTGGTCTGGGTCTTGGATGTTTATCTATTATAAATATAGTATCGTTGAGTTAGTATCCCATAACACGAGTCTCGAACTTACTTTGGGGCTAGCTGAATCTGTGTGATTTGTCCATATATACAGTATGTTAAATAACAGAGGGCGTTCCCTTAAACTCGTTAATATATATCATTAATAGATTAAAATAAAAATATCAGCATAGAAAAATAAGCATAAAATAATCCGAATAAAAAGAAATTATAATTGAAAATAAATTTGAAACCTTCTGTTTTAAATCAAAATAGTAGCGCGGAATAGTATCTACCTAACGTTGCATTGCCCAACACACATCAATCAATTAGATTTAGCATGTA
This sequence comes from Sesamia nonagrioides, assembly GCA_017933935.1. NCBI lineage: Eukaryota > Metazoa > Arthropoda > Insecta > Lepidoptera > Noctuidae > Sesamia > Sesamia nonagrioides. The sequence continues at coordinate 251,400 of JADWQK010001240.1, forward strand.
TGTATGCTATACTATTTCGGGTTAACGGGAACGCCCTCTGTTAGTTAACATACTGTATTTATTTTATACAAGCCATTGCATATTAAGGCGCTGTGTTCAGTAAAAATAGGCTTCTTAAAACAATTTTTTAGCCAAATGTATACATTTCAGAGCAGCCAAAAATTTATATGTTAATCTTGATTATATGTAGCAGGAAACCATTGTTTTCAAAACACGTTTTGAATTAATTTTCTCGATAGAAAAAAATCCTAAAGTAACCCCTAAAATTGAATTTATAACAGTTGTAACTGTATTATTAATCATCAAATCTTGATAAAATTGAGAAGAGCGATGTAAAATATAATAGTAAATGAAACCATTGTTTTTGTTTATCGATTTAACTAAGATATTCTAAAATAAATAATGTATTTAATGATAAATAACGTGAACGAAACGTCGCTCCATCGCGGCGTCCATTGCCTTCTCTTTCACTTCTATGCTTAGCGACAGTGACCGCTGAGGCGTGGTGCTTGTCGGACCTATGTCACTTTTTGCTTTACCCCGCACAGAAAATAATTATATTTACGTGTCTGTTTGTTGATGAATAATCATATTTCGTTTTTGCCCGGGTTCAAACCCCAGGTTTACATTATATGCTTTTTGTAGATTTTAATTGAAATAAATGCTTTTTAATTTACTGTTGTATTTTTGCCGATATTTTATTTGATTTTTTTCTGTAATTATTCTTTTTACTTTTTCGCGGCACATTTTTCTTCACCTGTATGTGTTCGGGTTCAAACCCCAGCCTTACGTTGTATGCTTTTTGTTGGATTTCTTATTTGCAATTGTTTTTTTTTTTAATTATTATTAATTTATCCGATTTTCTGTATTTTTTGTAGTAATTGTTCCATCTTTTTAAATATATTCTTTTTGTAACAATTATAATGCAAACTAATATTTAAAATCAATTCGTTATAATTTTCTTTCTACAAATTTCTAGAAATTAATAATAATAAGCCTTTATTTAACCATGAATTTCTTAGTTCATAATATAATTTAAAAAAAGAAAAACAATAAAAATAACAGTTAATTTGATAATAGTTCAAAACAGTAAATTTAGATTTCATTTTGTTGCATTATTCATGGCCCCTTTCAGTATAGGCCTCCTCCAAGTGCCTCCATCTATTTCACTCGTACAAACCCGATTTCGATAAGAGTTGCAGTTTTGAAGAAGAAATCTTTTATTTTTTTAAATATCCGAAAATGCATTTTTTTTAACAGTTACTCTAAACAGCTGTTTATAAATAGTAATTTCTAGAAATGATATATTTCTAACAGTTTCATGAAAAAAGGACATAACACAAAAAATTTAAGCAGAACGGACAAAGCGCATTATAAAAATAAAAAAGAAAACAAAAAAAATAATAAAAAATGAAAATATGTATAAAGTACACATTTTCGAAAATCGCAAGGTAAAGTCGGATTCGATCCTGGTGCTCGTCTAATGCGAACCGGGACTGTGACGAACAGAGCCAACCGTACCTCGGGGTTGGGTTGTGAAATTACCCTTCTAAATGTAGATGGAATAGAAAAGAAAAACAATAAAAATAACAGTTGATTTGATAATAGTTCAAAACAGTAAATTTAGATTTCATTTTGTTGCATTATTCATGGCCCCTTTCAGTATAGGCCTCCTCCAAGTGCCTCCATCTATTTCAATCTTTTTGTGTTGTGTTATTCTAAGCACTCGTACAAACCCGACTTCGATAAGAGTTGCAGTTTTGAAGAAAAAATCTTTTATTTTTTTAAATATCCGAAAATGCATTTTTTTTTAACAGTTACTCTAAACAGCTGTTTATAAATAGTAATTTCTAGAAATGATATATTTCTAACAGTTTCATGAAAAAAGGACATAACACAAAAAATTTAAGCAGAACGGACAAAGCGCATTATAAAAATAAAAAAGAAAACAAAAGTAATAATAAAAAATGAAAATATGTATAAAATATACATTTTCGAAAATCGCAAGGTAAAGTGAACGGATGTGGGATTCGAACCTGCTGCTCGTCTAATGCGAACCGGGACTGTGACGAACAGAGCCAACCGTACCTCGCGGTTGGGTTGTGAAATTACGGTTCTAAATGTAGATGGAATAGAAAATGGTTGGTATAGATTTAATAGAACGTGCGTATTTCTCGATGCACGACGCCTCACCTCACGCATCGATGTACTCGCGCGGAGCGCCCCGCGCCCCGCAGTGGGCGGGGCTAGTCGTGTCCCACTTCGTCTGCTTCACCCCCTCAAATACCTAAAAGTTTGCTATTCACAGCGTCTTAAAATTAAAATATCCGTTCCAGGTTTTACTACGGCGACAGGAATCCCCTACTTGGTCTTCTCTACTTGAAGTATGGAAAAATTTTGCTGTACAAAATGGATGTTGAAAAAGCGTTAGTCCAGCTGAAATGTGCAGAAAAGATAATAAAGATTACACATGGGGACAGACATCCCCTTTACAAGCAACAACTAATGCCTTTACTACAACAAGCAATAATGGAATCGTGAATTAACATTTTAGTGCCTGTAGAAGGGTCATTTTAGTATGTAATGTGATATACGATAGCTATACTTTAATGAAACGAAATAAGCAATAACAAAGATACAAATTTACACTAGTGAGTTATAGGGGTGACTTTTAGTGCATATCTTTAGTGGTATTTGGATTTATTGAGGAAACCTTTTCCTTGAAGGAGAGGCCATAGGTGTAAAGAAATATATGAACCGGTTATTTTGCTAATTATACTAGTATACACGGAAAGGGATGTCTGAAAATCCAGTCTAAGCCTATTAATTCGTTTGACACGTTTTTTCGTGTTTGTCTTCTAGGGTGATTAAAAAGAATAACTCGTATGAACACTGAATATTTGGCAAGTCTCCATAGATTCTCTTGTTCACAAACTAATTTTAATTTCAGTTTACTTTTTTTTTTCTATTTCACAAGAAAAGGACAGATGATAAAATATTAGTTTAGTCCTGTCAAATTAAGATACCTACTCCATACATAGTTTAGACGTGATTAATTAAACATGGCGTCTAAGAATACGTCAATTTATGTCAGACGCAAACTAATTTGACAGGACTAAACTATGAAAAGTGACAGGTAAACTGTCACTTTTCATGATGAATTAGAAAAAGATGCACGGAACTTAAATTTAGTTTGCAAACAAGAGAATGGGGCCATTGTCTGGTATACAATATGTAACGATAACCCTCTCCGACCCATAAGGATAATAAAGGTAAGGTAAATACATGACCAAATAAAATATGAAATTTCAAATAATCATCATAGTAACAATACTAATGGATTTTGAAATAATCTTTTTTTTTTCGCGAATTAATCCAACATTCCCAAATTTTGGTATTTTTTAAATATGTGACAACACCATTTTTGACGGTATTATTATGAGCGAATAGCGATGTGACCGCGTGCCGCATGCCCTGCCCACTTTCACCCGCGCATGTATTGCCTACCGCACATGTTTTAACCTCCTTTTGCAAAATATTTTTTTTAAGTTTAGCCCAGCTTTGTAGGCATTAGTAGACTCAGTTATCGATACCTAACAATACCTTCACGGATCGGACAGGGTTTTTTGTTTTACATATTGTATAATTGAACTGTGAAACACTTATTTTATATGTGCGAAAGTGATAGCATAAAATTAATATACAAAGTGGTGATGACAATACGACAATAAATTAAACATCATGTACCTCAAAACATTCTCAGTCTACCCATAATAAATCATAAAAATATATCCATTAGTTTAGTCACAGGAAATTATTTTTCATTCTTCACATTTTCTACATGATGTACATGTTGATAAGGAAGCGCTTACAGGTTGATGACCGCCGCATCCAGCGGTACTAAACTTTAATAAGGGCGCCAAAAAAGCAAGTCGATACAGGACCGCGCTGTAGCTGATCGAAAGTCAGTGAAACAATATTTTAAAGGATGTTCTATTCTGTATACAATTTTATTTGATTTAGTTTGAAATTTTAATTTTTTTGTTTTTGGTGCTAGGTTTTTTTCTATGCTTTAGGATCAGTGCTGCCAATCGCGGGTAAAATCCCCGAGTTGCGGAAACCAGACTAGTTTTTTTTTATAAATTGTAAACCAGCGCTTGACCGCAATCCCGCCTAAACCAATTTTATGTTGGGTACCTAATACTTTACAACTAAAAATTCCTGCTCACCTGTCATTTGAACAGTTTTGTATTTCTGAACACATACATTTTTTTTTTACACCATTAATTCAGTGTTTATTGTTGTGAGAGTTGTGGCGGGAAAGTTAAGCTGAGTGTCACGCTCATTTTTCATTGGATTTTGAAATTATTTAGTGTTGTTTGGTACTAAATAAAAGTGCGTGTTTTATGTAGTAAAAAGTGCATTCAGTATTTAATTCATAAAGAACATTGCGGTATCGCAGCAAACATGGTAAATAATTATTGTTATTTTAATAGTATTTGATAAATTTTTAATAAAAGTGTTTTTATTGCAAAAATATAAATTCGGGGATTATGTGAGGAGTTAATCAAAAACAAGCGGGAAATTTCGGGGAATTGACAGCACTGACGCGGAGAATCCAGAATTTTTTTATTGGCAGCACTGTTTAGAATTATTCATAGGGACCAGTATTTATTATCGTATTATCAGCACCACTCCGTATACAAAAGTAATAATTTGATCATCATGAACATTTGAATGGATGCTATATGTTCAGTTATATTTTACGTGTGAGCTGTAATAAAAATATAAGATAAAATACACCACAAGAGGTGTCATAAAAATATGTAAAAAATATTTTCAAAGATATTTTGAATACCGAACTAAATCCTCACTTTAGTAAAGCGCAATAATTAAGATTTTATTGTGAAAGAAATTTTATGAACATAGCATAATCAGCCTCCTCGTGGTGAGTGGGTGTTTTAATTAACAATGAGGGTGAGTGGTGAGTGGGCCGTTATCTACCACACTGGCCCAGTATGATTTGACGCTTTATTTTATGTAAATTATCACCACTGCTCTCAAAAACTGAAGAAAATCATCGTGAGGAAAATGGCATGTCCTAGAGGCAACAACTACGAAGACGTGTGACATCTACTAACCCGCCCTGGGCCTGCGTGGTAGAGTATGGCCCACTCCCTCTCACCAAGAGCAGGCCCCTCTGTGGAAACATTATAGGGGATTATGTATGAGGGCCCAGTGCTCGTTGGTTGATGAAATTTTGGCTTTATTTTGGTTTCCACACAATGTCTCCCTTCACCATTTTGACGGCACTGGTGATTATGTATACCTAGTTCATTGTTTATCCACAATGAGTGTCAATGTTGGAGATTATTTACAATTTCAGCACAGCTACTTGTCAACAGAGTATTGAATAAATATAACAATTATTGTCAGATTAGATATTAAAGTGACCTTAACATATTGATAATTGTCAATTATTTAACAAGTCACAAGGTATGTGCAATAAATTGGATTAAGTTGTCCTGTCTAGATGCCTTGTAAAAATAAATAAATTAAGTCTGCACTGTGGTTTTTTTGTGCAATTTTACCTTCATTTAAATATTTTAATAGCATCCTTGTCCCTTGTTTTTAATTTATTTTGATAAGGGAAAAAAGCCGAAACTTAGTAAATGACAGATTTTAATAATCATCATTTCTTAAATCTCTGCTCAAGAATAATGTCCTTGGTAATGTTAACATATTTATTTGTCCAAACTACAATGTCAAATAAGAATTGTCTGTTGTTGTCCTTGTCCTGAAGTAAGTGACACTGTCAAGTCAGTCATTCTGTTCGTCCATTGCCAATCCTAATCTCCTTTTCTTAGCAGACGTATCTTGATCCTCCGCTTCTAAAACTTTCATGCGGACACCACAAACCTCTGCTCCATGCAATACACGGATGGCTTCTTCCGCTGCGTTTTCAGATGCATAACGAGCATACCCTACCGTTTTATTGGGCAGAGTATAAACATTAATAAGGTCTCCAAACCTACAGAATATATCACGTAACACAGTCAAGGGAGGAGGCTGTGGCTTACAGACCAAGAAACACCTCTTTGCAACTGGGCTGTCAATATCAGCTAAAGGCTTTGGTGGAGGCAGGTGCACGCTGCAGTAGTTTAAGTCATTGATGTCAGGGGTATGATCTTCTGCTACTCCTTTTGTGGCCATCTTAATGAGCTTAGAAGCCTCTGCAACAGCTGAAGCTAGTTGTGCTAAGTCAGGAGCATGATTAACATTTGCTGACCTCATTGCATGCCTCAAATTATATGCAACATTGGAATAGTTATTAAAAGAATGGCCATGCATATCAGACTTGGACTTATCAGGTTTAACAAATATTTTCACCCCAGGTGGATATTCAAACCCATTCAACTTGTCAACTGCATATGCTGCGGAGACGGGATTAGAATATGAAGCAATGCCTTTACCACAGCAGTCCCTGAAATCAACTAAATGGTTGAAACTTATGAGGCCTGGTACTATACCAAACAAAGCTTCAACTTGCATTCTGTTTAAATTTGGACAACATATGAAGGATACCCTAGTGTATCCCCTGGGAGCAATGTTCATGACAGACATAAGTGCAGTACTACTACTATTAGCAGGATTATTGGCTAAGTCATTAATGCTAGACTCAAAGGCAGTTTCAGAACGCTTTAGAGCAGTCCCTTTTGGCATAGCAAATATAGCTCTATACTTTTTGTCACATTCTTCAAAAGCATGCGCTGCTTCAGAGAACTTATTGAATGTGACGTAGGCAAAACCTTTCGGGTCCCCAGTGTTTCGGTCTCTTTGTATGCTGACTCCCTGAATCTGGCCATACACACTAAAAGCATTACATACATCTGATTCAGTAGTATTGTGCGGGATAGCTATGAATAGCCGTCGGAATTTGCTGTCATAGTTGTCTCCCGAGTGTATGTCGGATCGATTACAAGCGACCATCACTTTTAATGCTCGACCAGAACCTTTGAGCGATTTCTTATTCATCGCCTCCAAAGCGGCAGCGGCTTCAGAAGTTTTGGAGAATTTTATGTACACAACACCTTTTGGTTCTCCAGTGTGATGATCGCGCGGTATCCATATGTCCTCGATTTCACCGAATTTTGAGAAACAGTCATGGAATTCCACCTCAGTAAATCGTCGTTCACAAACAATAAACAACCTCGAGTGAGGTGGCGAGTCTATAGAGTTGTCCTCATTTCGCCTCGGTTTGTTGTTCTGCATTTTTAATTCAAATAAGTAGTTTCGAACACTGAGCAAGAAATCGGATTTCGAATGAACTTGAAGTTTAAAACAACAATTAAATAAACTTGTAGACCTTACACGGGCGGAATCATAGAGTAAATCAAAGAGTGTTTTTTTTTTGTTGTTGTTGTTGCATTACACTGAGCAGGCAAAGGTATCTCAGACCATGATAGCCTCGTCTTGAATTATATATTGTCTTCTTTTGTAATTTATCCTAAACTTATCCTAACTAATCTAACTCTTATCCTAATTTATCCTAAACAATCTAACTCCTTTCGTTTCCCGCGTGTGGCTGATTAGGAGTGGTTTAGCGTAAAGACATTATGTGGCCACTATGCTACAATATTTCACTGTTCTTCATGAATTATTCACTGAATGCACTTTTCACTACATAAATCACGCGCTTTTATGTAGTAAACAACACTATAAATAATTTTAAAAGTCCAATGAAATATGAGCGTGACACTCATCTTGACATTCCCGCCAAAAACTAAAAAAAAAGAGCATATTATTAGTAGGTTATGAGTAAATTCAAGGCATATTCTTCTTTTTGGTTTGGTTCTGCGCGATTGGCGATTGAGCCAAAGACAAGTCATATTGTTTTTTATTATTATTATCTATACTAATATATAAAGCTGAAGAGTTTCTTTGTTTGTTTGAACGCGCTAATCTCAGGAACTACTGGTCCGATTTGAATAATTCTTTTTCTGTTGGATAGCCCATTAATTCAGGAAGGCTTTAGGCTATATAACATCACGCTGCGACCAATAGGAGCGGAGCATATAAAAAAAAAAATTATCGAAACCTACGCGGGTGAAACCGCGCGGCGCAGCTAGTTAGTTATAAAACGGCGAAACTTGTATTTAGAATCTTTTTTTTTTTTTTTGATATGGCTTCTCGTAGGTGGCTACTAAGAGACCGTAACTACTTAATCGGACTTTCCTGTGGATGCTTTAGTTAAAATTAAAGCCTCCAGCCAGGGGCACTTAAAACAAAATTAAAATTAGGCGACTACGCACTAAGGGCACCCCCCGTGGGGTACGAACCTCGGCTTAGGGCGTCGCTAGAGAGGACAGCAAGGGGCGGCTGGATCGAAAGTTATACTTAATGGTTTGATGACCACGGCGTTTCCTAGTACTAGCTCTGAGAAGAAACGACGAAACAAACTCAGAGGTCATTGTTGGAATATTATGATAATTACTGGCTCAGCTGCGGCGCGGGCTGGCCTTCCTCGGACAGGGGACGGGGGAGGGTGTTGCTACGGGGAGCGCGTCGCGATGGACCTCGGCGGCGAGGCCGGTAGGTCGGTCTGTTTTTGTGTACTGTGCTGGTGGCCCTATTGGCCTCTTGGAGGAGGGTAATGGGGTCATCGGGGTCTGTGAGGGTATGCCGAGGACGGCGCAGTCGGGAGATGGTGGAGGGAGTGTAATTGGCGGCCGCTGCTATAAGAGGATTGCGGTGCTTGGTGGCAGTATCAAAGAAGCGTTTGGAGAGACGTTTCATGAACTGCTGGATGGTGGGGATTTTGAGATCAAGGTGGAGGATCTCATTACGGACGAACCAAGGGGCGTTTGTGGCTTTACGGAGGAATCGGTTTTGGACTACTTGCATCCTATGGATATGACGTGGCTTGGCATGTACGAAGACTGGACAAGCGTAGGTCATTATCGGGCGTATGCAAGCTATGTACAAGCGCATTTTGCACCTGAGCGATAACTTGCTACGCGGGTTGAGGAGGGGGTGGAGTCGACCTAGAGCGAAGGCGGCGCGAGCGCGGACCGTCTCAATGTGCTCTGAGAAGTTGAGGTTTTGATCGAGAATCACACCTAAGTACTTGGCTTGCTTCTCCCAAGGGATCGGCTTGCCGTTCATGGTGAGGGGTCGTGAAAGGGTGACACTGACCCGCGGTTTCCTGTAGAGTACCGCTTGGCTTTTTAGGGGGTTGACTTCAATTCTCCATTTTCTAAACCAGTCAGCGAGCTTGTTGACCGCGGATTGAAGATGGAGGCGAATCCAGTCTGGACTGCGTCCCGAGCAGTAGATGGCTGTGTCGTCTGCGAACAGAGCGAGTTGAGCCTTACTGCTTTTCGGGATATCGCTAGTGAAGAGCGTAAAAATGAGTGGGGCTAGTACAGAGCCCTGGGGAACACTTGCACGGATGGGGCGGGGGGAGGAGAGCGTTCCTTCGATTTTATAGCGAAAGGTGCGGTTTGACAGAAAGTCCCGTAAGATGAGGACGAGACGATCAGGCACGCCGAGTTGGTACAGCTTATAGATTAAGCCGTTGTGCCAGACTTTGTCAAACGCCTTCGCTATATCGAAGTAAACTACGCCTGTGTACATACCACGCAGGAAGCCTGCGTGAATATGTTCAGTGATGCGTAGGATCTGTTGCGGACAGGAGTGTTGAGTACGGAACCCGAATTGTTCTAATGGGATAGGGCCCTTGTTCTCGGCGTAGGCTCTGAGACGCTTATATATAAGCCTCTCATAAATCTTACCGAGAACTTTGAGTAAGCTGATGGGACGGTAACTGGACGGTTCGGCTTTAGGCTTACCGGGCTTGGGAATGCCTATAACTGTGGCTTCTTTCCACGTTTGTGGGAAAATGTTATTCCCCAGTGCACCATTGAGGGTGGTGGCCAAGAGGATGATTAGGTGGGCAGGGAACAGGCGGATCACTCTGTTGGTGATGCCGTCAGAGCCGGCCGCTTTCCTGGGTTGAAGACCTTTGACGATGTCCTGCACTTCATCAGGGGTGATGGGAGGCAGGGGATCCTCAGGGTCGTCAACGGGTGGGAGGGAGGTTCTACGTTCGACTTCAGCGTCAACCTCAAGGAGATGAGCTTGGTCTACTGGTAGGAGGCTGGGGGAGCACTGGGCTTCTAGGCAGGAGGCGAGGCATTCAGCCTTGTCATCGTCATCGAAGGCGATGGAATTGTCAGGACGAACTAGGGGAGGCATGGTCACAACTTCATTGGATTTTAGTTTCCTCTGAAGGTTCCAGAAGGCTTGATGGGTGGGCTCTAACTCATCCAGCATCTTATCCCAGCCAGCCTCACGCCACTCCGATATGCGTCTTTTTACAGTTCTCTGTAAATAGCGCATATGGGTTTTGTTAGCCGCGCAGGGGAAGCTGCAGTATGCACGGACCGCCGCGTTCTTCTCGGTCAACAGTTCACGCAAGTCAGCAGGGAGTTTCCAGCGGCAGTTTTGTGTCACCTTGAACATTCGTTCAAGACTGACTGTACGTGATCCGTGAACGAGTCGATCGCGGCTGTCGTGTCAGCGATAGAGTCGAGGCGTGCAGGTATGGAGTCCAAGTGGGGAGATGTGGTGGATTTCAGCCGATCGCTTACTTTCCTCCAGTCCGTTACCACTTTCGTCTGAGGTGCTTGACCTGGGTCAGAGAGGCCAGTACGGGGAGCCAGTCGGATGACAACTGGGCGATGGTCAGACGATAGCTCTGATAGTGCTTCTATAGAGTCTAACCGTAGGTTGACGTTCTTTAGGAGCACTACGTCGAGGACGTCTGGGGTGTGGTCGGGTTCGTAGCGGAAGTGAGTGGGGGTCATGGGGCCCACGACATCGAAGTTTAAGTTGGTGGAGAGGTCAAACAAGAGTCTGCCTCTGGTATTGATCCTGGTGCTATTCCAGGCTGTGTGTTTGGCATTGAGGTCGCCCGCTATTATGACGGAATCACTCAACCCAAGAAGTAGGGCAATGTCGTCTGCTAAGAGTTGATGATTCTCAGCAGCGGAGATGGGTGGGAGATAGGCCGACACTATAGTAATAGGTTGGTGGCCTGTCATGCCGAGATGGCATATTGAAACTTCGAGTCGTGAGAGGGGTGGAGGGTCCATTGGGATGCAATGAAGAGCCCTTTTGAAATAAATAAGGGTACCGCCTTTGTGGCACCGCAGCCTGTCGTTGCGAACTACACGGTAGTTAGCAATTAGGGGTGTGCGGTGGCTAGGCTTGAGAAAGGTCTCTTGAGCGAGGAAGATGTGAATCTGGTGCTCTCTAAGGAAGGTTGAGATCTCGAACTTCTGATCTCTAATACCGTCGGCATTGAAGTGAGCTAGTTTCAGGGATCGGGGCTTGGTTCGCTGGGAAGGTCTGCTATCCATTATTGGTGGGATGCGAGGGAGGACAGGGCTTGCGTAATATCGGGATACGCATTGTAAATGCTAAGGGTAGCATGTAGATTGCCAGTTGACCTGGCGGCTTGTAGGTCCTGCGCCATTTGTTTGGCGCGGGGAGTCATAAAAATGAGGAAGGTCCCCGAGATGACATTAAAGGCATCCATGGGACGATTCCCAACCGCTGGGGTCGAGGGAGGGGGTGCGGGGTTCGCTGCCGCAGCCTTAGTGGCGGGGGTGGGGGGTGATGGGGCCACCTTTTGAGCCGTGGACGGACGGATGCGAGGATCCTTGTCCCTCCAGGCGGGGGTGGCTGGGGGGGTCTGGGGAGCGGTCGCCGCGAGGGCCGGAAAGGTCCTCTGGTGGCTCAGCTGATTCCAGGGACTGGGCCTTTGAGGGCTCAGTCGCTTTGGGATCTGACTCCCTGGCGTTTCGCGCTTTTGGCGTGCGTTAGCCCTGTTGGCTAACTTAGAGGAGGAGGACTTGGGGGCCTTGGGGCACCCGCGATAATTGGCCGTGTGGCTGGTCGCGCCGCAGAGGACGCAACTGGGTGGCTCTTTGCAGAGCGCGCGGTCCTTAGGCCGAGGGCACTCTGCTGTGCCATGATCGCCCACTTGACGCACCTGGGCTTGGCATTGCAGTAAGCCTGCGAGTGACCATATAGCTGGCATTTGTGGCATTGGCCGACGATGCCGCTCTTGTGGGGCTTCTCTATAGAGATTCCTGTGAGAGAGCAGACGCTCTTCACCAGGAAGATAGGGTGGTGGGCGGATCCTTCTGCTGGGTTGCAGATCACTAGGACCATGTCAGGTGAGATGAGGTCCGCCTTAATGTCTTCGGAGGTTAACTCCTTAGGCACGCGGCGGATGACAACCAGGGTGAGGCGCTCCTCCGGAAGGGAGTAGGTGTGGAAGGCCACACCTCTATTACGGAGGAGCTTGGTCAGCTCTCGGTAGTCCTTAGAGGACGGGACTGTCACCTTGATACCAGTCTGTGTAGACTGGGCCTTGGTGAAGGCGATTTTTAGCTCGGCACACCAAGCTGAGATCTGAGTCCACTTCCCCTTGTCCTGTATGAAAACAGGCGGGGGAGGAGGGATCTTGGCGGCAGCTCGGGGGGCTGAGCGGGCGGGGTTGGATGTGGCGGCGCGCGCGGGGGCGGCAGCTTTTGAGGGGGCAGGGGCGGGGGTGGGTGAGCCGCTGGCGGAGGCAGCGGCCGCCAGTTTGGGGGCCGGATTTGAGGAGGATTTCTTCCTCCTCCTCTTTCCCGTGGCAACGATGAAGCCGTCGGCTTCATCGTCCGGGGACGAGGGTGAAGACTCCTCGGAGGAATCCGAGGAGTCGGGGATAGGGCGCTTTGCCGAGAATACCTCGGTGTCCATGGACACCTCGGTTTCAGCAAGGGTTGGCTGACTACTGCTGAAGGGCAGCTAATTTATCGCCATACTTGGCGATGAAATCTGGGTCCTTTAAGAGGACCTCCTTGAGCAGGGCTAGTAGCGCCTGGTCGAGGGACGATGATGGGCTATCCATTCTCCTAGTCCTCCGAGTTGGAGGCCCGGAGGGTGTGTAACCCTCCCTGTCCTATCGACAGGGAGATGTGTACCTACTAACCTGACAAGTCCGGTGCCGAGCAGCTTCGGTGCACGACACGACACTACACGACACACACACACACACACGCGCGCGAGCACCGGACAGGAGTACCGACGCCACCAGTTTCGTTAGCACCGTTAGGTTTCAGTGGGGCGCGTTGATGCGGGGAGTGACTACTCGCCCTGTAGTCGGAGGGATTTACTCACTTTCCCGAGCCAATCCGACCGACTATTGTACGTTTTGACCAGTATTCCGCTAGGAATAGGATGTACGTTTTTGACCAATTCTGTAGAAATAGGATATAGCGTTGCTGCAGCTTTAGATGCAGGGCGATACACTGCTCGGCAGGTGCAGCAGCGTAGACACTATCACAATGCACTGACACACCCGAGAGGCACGAGAGGCACGGCGCACGTGTCACGAGCGAGAGCGCGGCGATGCGGCACGAGCGAGCGCGGCGGAGCGGTTCAAAAGAGCGCGGCGATGCGGCACGAGTGAGCGCGGCGGTCGTGGCACGAGCGGCAGGGCGGCGAAAGCGGCGCTGTGGCAGGTACGACACGTAGCGGAGCGGGGGAAGACGTGCACTCGGGGCGAGCGCCAGGCGTTGAATGAGTATTTACAAAAGGGAAAATAAAATTTTAAAATGGAATTTCGGATTGGATCAGGAAAGGACAGAATAATAGGATATAATTATATAGATAGAATAAATGATATATACTTCATTTCTAGAAATTACTATTTATAAACAGCTGTTTAGAGTAACTGTTTAAAAAAAATACATTTTCGGATATTTAAGAAAAATAAAAGATTTTTTCTTCAAAACTGCAACTCTTATCGAAGTCGGGTTTGTACTAGTGCTTAGAATGATGTAAACTAACAGTTTCATGAAAAAAGGACATAACACAAAAAGATAGAAATAGATGGAGGCACTTGGAGGAGGCCTATACCGAAAGGGGCCAAGATTAATGCAACGAAATGAAATCTAAATTTACTATTATGAACTATTATCAAATTAACTGTTATTTTTATTGTTTTTCTTTTGTTAAATTATATTATGAACTAAGAAATTCATGGTTAAATAAAGGCTTATTATTATTATTTATGATTAATTTCTAGAAATTTGTAGAAAGAAAATTATGACGAATTGATTTTAAATATTAGTTTGCATTATAATTGTTACAAAAAGAATATATTTAATAAAAAAAAGTTAAAAAACTAAAACCCAACTACGACAAAAAACGACGCTGAAAAAGTATAAAACAAGATTTTCAGAATACTGAACTGAACAAAGTTGCTAATGTAGTTGCAAGTAAATGGACACAGTAGTAATGTCATACAATACTATTCTGAAGTATGCAATATTCACTATGTAGAGATAAATTTTCATGTTTGGAAAGGCATGCCACATCACAATGCATCACACGTTACATATACCTACCTACCGTAGCACCTTGACAACGTGTGACTACGCTCTTTAATTTCCGAGGTATCGTAGTTTTAGCGAACACAATTTCGGCCGGGCGCACTCACACCACACACCCCCGGAGTTACGCAATAGGGGCCGAACATTGGAGGGGTTAAAAAAGTTAGCTGCCAGAGACAATAATCAAATTCAACCTCAACAAACATTGTATCTAATATGTAGGTATATGATGCCGAGTTCCACATGCTTAACCGTTATAAGGTCATTTTGGATTTGTTGATAGAAAACAAAAAATGGGCATTGTTATTTTTTTTAAATAATAAAAGTAAATAACTTTCATTTAACTTCTAATTATGGATTCTTTGGATCTAGAGCGAAAATTCCTTTGCCATCATATACATACGCTCAACTTCAACTCTTGATTCCTCTGTGGATGAGAAACCACAATTTTGCCAATACCCACGTGTAGAACACAATTATTATAGAAATACTTTGAAAATTTTGTCGAAAAAGACTGTTGCGTGAACCATCTACGAGGAAGGTTTGAGGCAAATTCATGATGTGGCCACTATGCTGCGATATTTCAATGTTCTTTATGAATTATTTACTGATTGGAATTTTTGCTACATAAATCACACGCTTTTATTTAGTAAACAACACTATAAATAATTTAAAAGTTCAATGAAAAATGAGCGTGGCACTCAGCTTGACTTTCCCAGCCAAAACTCCCTATACATTCGGTCACATACACTTGTTTGCAAATAGTTTGCAACTGTCAGAGTGACAAGTTATATAAACAATAAATATAACGTCAAATTCTGCAAACATTCAATAATTATATGTACTTGGTGTCTAGCGAAATTACCAGCACTCGTTCGCTACTCGCGCGCTACAGCTACTCGTTCGAACCTGTAAAAACGTCTCAAAAATAGTCCAGAGAAAATTCAACTTCAGTTCTTGATCAATGGCCCTTGTGGAAGAGACAGATAGAATTTTTGTTCGTATTGTAATAATAAGTACTCTGTGCGTATTGCTTACTGTATGATACTTATGACTGATAGTACTGATACCAAGGAAATTATACCTAAACAGGAATGTGAACTTGCATAAGTCTCATAATTAAAAGAAGAATCACTAGAGCCATAATGTCGATCGCAAATAAAATCTTATTTAAAGAGAACGCCGTCCGAGAAGGAAAGCGTCCCAGTAGCCCTCTGTCCCCTTTCTAACTAAGTGTTATCCGTATTAATGTTTCTTAATTTTGTTTGAAACCAACAATTCCGATTAGAAAAATGTGGTGAAAAAGGGTGCCATTAATGGCTGCAATAGTGAGTCATACCCTGGATGCGGAATATCATTCTTTAAGTAAGTTTTTTTACGGTAATCATATACAAGTTATTTTGTTTGTATGTAGGGTGACCATAAGTTTCGGAATAATTAATAAGTTTGCACTTAGTCATTGTGTACATAATAAGTAAGTGGTTTTTATTAGGTTTTTACAATGTCAATATATTCTGTTTATTGCTGAATTGTTCAAGTTCAAGATTGAATAAGAATATTTGACAGTTTCGGGTTGATTGACCTGCTGTCGTCCGTACATCATCAATTTATTCATCCATTTTTAGAATAATAAAATTAAAAAGTTCGCTTCCATACCTAAATATTCATAAAAAACTCAAGTGATATAACTTAAAAAAATATTTTTCGTACATTCCTTATAAATTTCATTATAATAGTCACCCTACACAACAAGGAAAGAGGGCTACTGTGAAGCTATCTCCCTCGGACCGCGTTTTGATCGATAGTCCACATTCCAGTTTAGGTATAAATTCCTTGACTGATACTGATTTTTTTTGGTTTTATTTGTTCCATTTGGAACCGGCTAAGGTCAGAGACGGGACCATATTGCCATGTCTTCAGTAATTAATTTTCAACTACACGACGGTGTCTCCTCTCGTCCTATCCGGTGCAGGTACCTGCCGAAGCAGCCGTGACCGGAGAGTACCTGCACGAGACGAAAGGAGGGGAACCCGTGACGCCTGTCGAGCCAGTCCTTCAGGACCTGCCCGATGGCGTCGAGGGTTCGTCGGCCGAAGACGGCGGAGGCGAGGTCCCGCGTCCAATGTTGGACGATGGCGTTCCTCGCCTCCCGCCGGACGGCCTCCCTCACCTCTGGGGCCGGACGCTCGCCCAACGCCCTGCGCCCCGCCGTCCACTCGTACACTCTGGCGAGAACCCACGTCTCGAGCTCCCAAAGGGGGTGCACCCGCCAGAGCGCACGCCGCTGCGATGGCCCTTTGGGGCACCCGAAGAAACTTAATTTAACCTAACTCTTTTCGTTTCCCGCGTGTGGTCGATTAGGAGGGGTTAAGCCTAAAGACATGAAGTGGCCACTATGCTACAATATTTCACTGTTCTTTATGAATTATTCACTTAATGCACTTTTTGATTTAGTAAACGACACTATAAATAATTTAAAAGTCCAATGAAAAATGAGCGTGGCACTCATCTTAGCTTCCTGCCAAAAAACCCCTGACGTAGTTTTAGTTTAAAATCGCGTCTAATTTGTTAATGGAATATCTAATTTGACAGGTTTAAACTAAAATATTATCTTCTATCCTTTTCTTAACGAAATAGAAAGAAAAAGAAGCACATAACTTAAAATAAGTTTAGTTTGTAAACAAGAGAATAGGCGCCAATGACTACATAAATTTCAAAAATATTCAAATTAGTTTCTCAGAATATATGATGAGGTTGCAATGCCCAAATTATCTTACTAGGATACAACTAGCGCCATTGTTTACCTCGGTTTGTTGTGATACATCTAAAGAACCGTTGCATTCAAAGATTTTCTATTTTTGTAGTCTAGCAATACTCTATTTATTTATGCTGTGACAGTCCGCGAAAGAAATATTTAATCGCTTTTTTACACAATTGTACCAATTTATAACGTAATATATCGACTGAAATCCTTAAATTGTGTCCGCGGAACTATACAATATCAGTTTACAAAGTTTTGTAAGACAGTTTCGTTATGTGCGTTATCTTTCAGTACTGTGAACGATGTGTTCAGTTGCGCTATGGAGCATGTCGAATGTAGTCAAATGGTTCACAGCACTCAATGAGAGCGCTCCTGCGTCCGATTCCGATATATTTTGTTTGTTTTGGCTTCGGACACTGAAGTAAACAGTGTGGTCGGGAACTATCATCATCGGACGATGTTCGGTTGAGGACATACCTACCTGTTTTATAAAATATTCTAGTCTTCATACTTCCATATACCCTCAAGTTATTGTGTTTAAACCTTTTTTGACTATTTGAATTTTGATCAGTTAGTGTGTGGGATTCTAGTGAGTACTGGTACCGTGAAAATGTTCAGTAAGCACTATGAGACAAGGCTGCTGCAGCAGTGCAGCCCTTTGAGCAAGAAGCAGTGTATCAGATTCCCAGCAGAACATACAAATGGAGACAGATTTACACCGTGTCGGGCTGGGAACAACTGGCGGACAGCATTCCAAGGTAATTTTTATGCCAAACAATGCATTACTAGTTTTAGTGATAATTTATAAAAAACCTCAACCAAACATAATTTCATAACTGGAATATGTCTAAGGTTAAGGTTACAATATTGGTTCTAATTTCAAAATGTAATTACACAAGAAGTGATACTCATTTAGGGCACCAACATTGATAAGATGTTGAGTAATCACAAGAAAAATGATTTTTAATTTTGTTATCTCTAGGGTCTCGCACGAATGGTTTCCTATTGGGAAATCATTGGAAGTTGATTTTTTATTACAATTCATCAATAATTTTGTACCTTATCTTTTGTTTTAGGCATGTCAATAGTAATAAACTATATTACTGCATTATTTATCAGTCATTCACTGTTAAGACATGGTACCAATGTCTAAATTAAATATTTAGTTTAGACATCTTATTTGGGTATTATTCTTATAATTTTATGCTATTACTAATTATTTATTTACAGTAGAAAATTAATAAATCACACGTTGTTTATTAATTGAAGTTTTATTTATGTGGGAAATAATGAAAAGTCAAAAAAAAAGACACAAAATAATAAATAGAATAATTATTCAAATATTTAAGTGTAAAGTTGCCTGGAAGAGATTTCGTTAGCACAAATGTATTTTGATCAATGTGTTTTTGATGTACAAACGACAGCACATCCAGCTATTACAATCTGTCAGATTTCCTTATTCGATTTTCAAATCTCTAAGGCATTAAGGCTCAAGGTTAATTGGGAATATCCGACTGTTTGGGCTAGCTTGACCTGCTGTCGTCCTTACAATAAAGTGATATAAATAAACCATTTGTGCAGTGTTTTGCTGCCCTCTTGCAGAAAGCTCGAATAACTTTATTGACCGACAGACATGTCCTGTCCAAATATCGATCACTTAAACACTAGATATACAGTTTCTCTTATCAAAAATGGCGACAAGTATTAAGCAGCCTAAAGTAGTCAAAATAAATATACAGCATTAATTTAAAATCAGCTTTAAGTGCAGTGTATAAATTTGTTATCAGCAAAAAGCTATTATTTTTATGACTGAGTCTGACATCAAACTAAATTCAACCTTACATGCATGCATTAAAGCCAGCATTATAAAGTAAGTACTAAATGAAAGAAGCACCCAAGTGCTGTGTTGTGCGCTTGTTCAGTTCAACCATTTTTTAATGCAGATTGTGAATCTAGTCTATGTGATCAATATGTCCAAACAATCAATTTATACAAAAAAACCATACATAGTAAAAAGACATGATTTTACAAACATTTTCAAACAAAAATTTGCTGATTTGGTCCTGCTATTCTTAAGTGATGAACTTACCAACAAACACTATTTAATTTTTTATATTTGGTTAATTTTAATAAATTAAATTGTGTCACTATTTTATATTCTTGATTAAATAATTAGCAGCTAATTGATACGTACTTACAAAGTTTTAAAAATTAATAAAATCTAATTAAAGAAATTCAATTTCATAAATTTTAATGTCATGTATATTGACAACAAATTAAATGGAGTTGTTTTCCAATGCTCATCCCTCAAAAATGTTAGACGATAAAGATACTAAGAGCTGATTAGGGGGTTTTGTCCTAAGTACGGATGATAGAAGGTCAAGCTACCCGAAACTGTCAGATATATCCAATCAACCTTGAGCCTTAATTCTTTATGGATAAAGTTCAAAATCCAATACAAAAATCTGACAGATTGTAGTAGCATGATGTGTGGTCATCTGTACATAAAACGAGTTATCGTTAAGTACCTCTATTATTGAAAAAACATTTTCCATTGTCTTTATTAATGCAGATTGATGTGTTCTAGGACTTCAAAAAATTTTTTTAAATTTTTATTTCCTAATGTTTTAAAAGCTATTATTATTACTAACTAACAAAAAAAACTGTCATAATGGTTTTCCTTACCTTCTGTACCATGTCTTCTACTTCTTACCTATGTTGCATGTCTTGACTAGAATAAATCTGGCAGATCTGTGAATTGGGTTGCTGCATCACTAGAACTAGGTCGATTGTGTCCTTCAAATGAGCTTAAATATTAAGCTTGGAGCACAGGCGTACACTGCTTATGGTTGTGATGCTGTTTGACATTTGCAACAACAGGTTTAATTGTATGGAGCTTGCAAATAAAATATGTTATGTGGTACCTAGAATTGCTACTAGGCGTGAAGTACAAGCAACCCGCTTGTACTACACAGTGCAATGTAGAACAAATGCTGGGGAGAGGGCTCCTTTTCGCCGATTATTAGAAATTTACAATTCATATTTTGCAAATCTAGATATTTTCGCTCGTAACCAGAACAAGTTTAGAAAAATCTCTAGTAATTTATTTTCTGGTAATCCTTAACTAATACTGCTTCTTGCTGATATTTGGTGTGACGTGATTGTGCCCACAGACCATATCTGGGTAGGGCATGCAATCTTGAATTGGTTTCTGTGATTTTTAGGGTTTAGTTTTATCATTCGTTACTTTCTCATTGTCCTCTTCTGTATATATATGTCCTTATGTCTTGTACAATCAATATGATTCTGTGGACATTGGTGTGGGTTATGTTTGTTAACTATATATTATACCTTAGCCGACTATTAATATTGTAACATATAACTGTTTTTTGCCCTAAATAAATAAAATAAAATTATATAAAAGGGCACTATGAAGAAGAACAAGACCTGTGTAGGCCAGTGCTAATGGTCCCTTCTTACGAGTGGTTGTGGTTGAACCCACATGGGTGCTTTACTCTGTGCATACTTTATTTCATCCGCTTAGCTCTCAAAAACAGCAAATGAAAACTTCAAGAGGAAGCCACATCTTAAACCTAAAGACATGTAACATCTACCAACCCGCTTTTGGTCCGCATGATGGTATACAGTCCATGCCCTCTCACTCGGAGTGAAGGCCTGTGTTGCTACAGTGAAGAGGTTACAGGCTATGCTATAAACTGATAGGTCATTGATCTTTTTGCAGCAATCACGGTTGTTGCTAAGCTTTGTTTTCCCATAACTACATTTATTCTTAACTGCTGGCATATATATATGTAGGGATCATTAGTGTTCATAAATGATTAAACAATTAACGTACCTATGTAAGTTTCCACCGTTTCCATTTGCGTAAAGTTTGTCACAGTTAGGTACCTACCACTAAGGAAATCGCGAGGTGAATTGCATTTTTACTTATAAATAAATATCTAGGTAAAGGTATACAGACAAATCGCACAGATTGAGCTAGCCCCAAAGTAAGTTCGAGACTTGTGTTATGGGATACTAACTCAACGATACTATATTTATAATAGATACATATACATAAACATATCTATGAGCCCGGCCAATCAGGAAAGGATCGTTTTCCATCATGACCGGGCCAGGGATCGAACCCGGGGCCTCCACGTTGCAGGCAGTCGTGTTGACCGCTGCGCCACGGAGGCGACTTATACATATATAGTTTTTATAACTTATAAATTAGTACTTGACCGCAATCCCGCCTGATGGTAAGCAGTGATGCAATCGTTGATGGTAAAGTGAGGTAGTTTATTACGAGCCTATTCACTTTAGCCTTGAAGACACTTATAAAAATTGTAGTAAGACGGAACACCGCCGCTGGCAAATTGTTCCTGTCCCTCGATGTACGCTCTACAAAAGACGAAGCGGAACGCTTCGTTCGGATCGTAGTGGTGTCAACAACGTAAGGGTGGAAACTCGCCGTACGACGGGTCGTCCAATGGGGGAATTAAATCATGCAATTGCCTCGTTCACTCTCCAAAATGCATCCTATAGTACACCGACAGGCTGGCTACTCTTCGCCTGTGCTCCAGGCTTTGGAGACCGTTTTGAGCTAAATCTGGGTCGCCAATTAGCCTCTTCGTACGCCTCTCCCCTGAATCAAAAGTAGCCTAAGTACTAATTATCAGAAATGTTAATGAACTATCACAATAACCTCGACACACCACTACCCCATTATAATGTGTACCATAAAAGGGAAGTCCTGACTCGCCATCGTCCATCTCTTACCTTTCCAATGCAAACAAGGAAACTAGTCGGATTTTTCGAAATTCTCAAGGGATAACGTACCTATATAGGCTGACAGAAGTCGCTAACAAAGAATTCTATTACTCTTCTCCACAAGGATATACTTCAGGATTCCCTTCAACGATAATAGGGAGCCAAATCGTCTAACTCTTTCATACTAAAAATATCGTAAACGAACAGAAAAATAGAAAAAAGCATTGGCTGATCTAAAGCCTATTCCCAGTATTGATGGCAATCATTAAATAACGTAATAATTTTGATTTAACATGCTTGTCTTCTTACACCTAGTAATAACAATGCGTATTACTTTCGGTCTAGGTAAAAAATTTGCTCGTAGCTTAATTTGGTCACGCTTCAGGGTTCTCTGATGTGAACAAACTTCCACAAGATTCTCAAGGCCAATTTTACGCGAGTTTAACTTGTTGAAGGCTTCCATTCCAAGTTTCATGATCTTAACTAAAGAATGTTGCATTCAAGATACAATAAAGAAGTTAGGATAGTGTCCGGTTGGGACAATAAAATTGCGGAAAAGTAAAATGGTGGCCGAAATACGGTGTCCATAGCGATTTAATTGTGATTGAAAAATCTTGGGATGATTGACACTGCGTTTTCTGTAAACTAGTAAAGTATGGGGGCCACCCTACGCTGCGTCTTCCGGTACGTGGCCGCCACTTCAGAACCATACTGTCCCATCGGCTATCGGTTCTACGAGCAATGTGCCTTGCCCACTGCCACATAATTTTAGCGACTCGAAGAGCTATGTCGGTAACTTTGGTTCTTCTGCGGATCTCCTCATTTCTGATTCAATCACGCAGAGAAACGTGATGGATGCGGGCAGCACAAAACCGGTCATGGTGGAAAGCCTTGGGGGAGGCCTTTGTCCAGCAGTGGACCTCTATAGGCTGAAGAAGAAGTAAAGTATGCATTACTCTCTCTTTCTAGAAATATGTGGAATTAGTATTATGCTTGGCCTTGCCTTTTACTAGTTTTCATGATATTTTTGATTAGGAATATTAAAACCCCATATGGCTCACAGACTAAAAAGTAAAGGCGTGGGTGGTTGGAACACTACACCGACTAACGTATAAGGTTACGACCGCATGGCAGCCGTCTATATCAACCTCATATTAGGTATTGCAATTTTGTTATAAATTATTACTAAGTGACATCATATTGTCCGCAATTTATTTCAATTGTACTTATCCCGAATTTTTTTAAAACAAGGTAACCATTTTGTGACGAGTTATGAGATAATAAAATTATGATATATGTTTGTGGTTACAAGATACGCCAAGTTGGTCCAAACGTTGCACAAAGTTGGCAATGACATTGATGCTTTGCAGTGTCCTAAGCAACACGTTGCAGCATTTGATTCTGCTCAAATCATTTCTCGGTTTAGGCTGAGGCCGCACTACGGTTAAACCGCGGCGGTTTTTAATCGCGTGAATTTGTGCCCCTAGAAGACTAATGCAAGCGGCCGCACCCGCGATTTTTTCCCGCGAGCATTTTGTAGCGAAAAAATCAGTCGCGGGAAAAAACCGCAGCGGTTTAACCGTAGTGCGGCCTCAGCCTTAGTCAGAGCCGTAATTTGAAATTGAATTGTAAAACACCACGGGCTACATTGCAATTTATGCAATTTTTCTGTTGTCAAGAAGGTCATCTAAGTTCAGACTAGGTGCAGTGCCACTCAGAAGATAATAGCCAGAACAACATTATAATTTAATTTAGCTCCGCGCGGAAATATGCTTTGCTTATTTCTCGACGGAAATTCTAGCCTGCAATTTAGTCAGCAGATTACAAGTGCCTCCATGACAATTTATGATGGTCGTTAGACAATTTTCTTCCGTATTAGTGGAATAATTAACGCTGGAGATCGTAATCGCCTTGGCTAATTAAATCCGTTAGTAACGTAAACCACTGTGGAAGATAAGGTGCTTCCTAAAGAGTTTTTACCATCTTAGTCTCTGTTATTTACTATTTTTTATTCTTCTTTGAACCATTAATTGATATTGCCGATAATGGGTAAAGTGTTGTCTCTCGGATCTCAGTAGCAATAGGTATGGTATTAAAAACTCATAAAGTCGGTAGCATCGTCTGAAGTTCCTCTCTTTCAAGGCTTGATATATTTTTGCTTACTGTCTTAAGTGTAACTAATAATATGTATTCAGTATCACAAAAAATCAGCTATTAAGTGCTGTACCAATCAAAAGTCGATACTTCTAAACTTATTGTCTTTTTGCTAGCTACCGGCCTAATATACCGTAATGACAATGATTCGGTTAAATTTTCAAATCTGTCCGTAATGATAGGTTGTCGGTTGAACTGACATCGGCGTTTTATTTTATTTTCTGCTGACCAGCAGTAATTGAAACTGGGTCTAATGGTGCCACCTGTATCGTTTGGACACAATAAATCTAAACCAAATAGTTCATTTGTAGCCCTACGAGAGCTGACTTTTAAAGCTTGCTCATTTCAGTTCCTAAATGAAAACTGCGTCGGGTAATAACTTTTTTGCAATTCAATTAAGCCTGCAATGCTAGAAAACCTATAGCTGCGATAAAATCTTCGCTGTCTAACTCGCACTTAATGAATACGCTCATAAAAGAAACAGATACCACTAGAGTTTATACGATTCTAGTCTAGACTTTGAATCCATTAAACCGTATCCGTGTTGTCTGGAACTACCAAAAATTTAATGCTATCATGGAAACCTGCCGCTTATGGCGAATTGCTATCAACTGCGTTCAAA
This sequence comes from Sesamia nonagrioides, assembly GCA_017933935.1. Classification (NCBI taxonomy): domain Eukaryota; kingdom Metazoa; phylum Arthropoda; class Insecta; order Lepidoptera; family Noctuidae; genus Sesamia; species Sesamia nonagrioides. Next base: position 276,163 of record JADWQK010001240.1, read on the forward strand.
TAATTTGTTTATTCGACTTTGATTAGTTTTCGTAAGAAGTTTAATCATTATCGTCGATATCCGTGCCACCTTTTTATGATATATCTAAATACTCACTAGCTAGCTACTTTACCGACTAATCATGAACTTTACAGAGATCTAATTAGTGACCAAGGTTAACGGCCCTTCGTTAATTCTCACGTAATTTAAAACTCTTTTTTGTTTCCTAGCAAAATTAAAAATGCGACTAAATCATGGCACCATGAACAATGGTGGTTTATTTATAATTCATAAATGCTTTGCGCTTGGCTGGCTTTACGCTATTGTATGAACGAGAGAAAGTTTACAAGTCATTGTTTGACTTGCCTAGAGAAAATGTAAATTAAAGGTATAGGAGTCTTTAATTAGAGATTAGTGTGTAATGGGACAGGCATGTCAGTGAAGCTTACAGGATGGCCAAGCTGATGTTTCAGGACTGGGTTAATTAAGTTAAGCCGAGAACAGGAATAAAACATAATTCGATGTGTTAAAGTAGAAAGATTTTTAAAACACCTTTGAAGTTGTGTGAAAATCATAAAGACAAATTAAAATGGATAGGTTAGCGACACTACAGATAAGAATTTCTTTAGTTTTTGCTTAAGTTGGTTTAGGTTTTTACACCTGAAAATTGAACTGTAACCTGGACCTCTCGCGTGTATTGAAATTTGAAGTTCATTCAGATCTTAGGAACATAGCCAATGCATTTCTTTGTTAAATCACCATTTCAGCAAAAGTTGTGCCTCGAACTATTCGACAAATGAGAAGACGAAAGTCTCCTGGCCACGATGGTCTTAGTATTCTTCATCAACATCTCAGCCACATGAAGTCTACTGCTGGACATAGGCATCCCCTCCAAAAGAACGATTGGACGCGGCCTGCATCCAGTGCTTCTCTGCGATTTTGGTCAGGTCATCCGACCACCTAGTCGGTGGGCGTCCGACGTTGTGCTTGCCGGTACATCGGTCGCCATTCAAGAGGCTTTCTGCCCCATCGGCCATAGGCTCTACGAGCGATGTGCCCCTGCCACTGCCACTTCACAATGGTACCCTGCGTTCCCTGTAACGCCCGAGGAACTTTTTACCCGCTAAAACGAAAACCATGCTTGTGCAGACTTTGATTTTCCCTGTCATGGACTATGGTGACGTGTGCTACTTTGCTGGATAAGCTTGACAGATTGCTTTTCAATGGCACCCGGGTCATATTCAAACTCAGGAAATATGATCATGTGTCGAGCCAGTGAAGAAGTTGGCGCGTCTTGACCACGCTTTTCTTCTTTCTTTTTCTGACTTCCAATATTTGAGTTCTTCACACGCTAAGAATCTGAGTTCTTCTAACAACCTTCTCTTGCTCTGTCCTTCACACGCGTCCGACTTTGGTCATTCTTCATTTCATATTCAGTCCATTCTTCTGTGGAATGCGATTCCTCTTGATATCAGGATGGTCACTAGTCGGTTTGCATTTAAGCGGAAATTAGAGAGTAGAGTCATCTCAACGCCTCTCTCCCAAGTTTAAATTTTGTATATATTTTGGCAACATAATGTGTACTTATGTGTATATAAATAAATAAATATAAATATATACGGACAAATCACACAGATTGAGCTACCCCCAAAGTAAGTTCGAGACTTGTGTTATGGGATACTCACTCAACGATACTATATTTATATAGATAAACATCCGTGACCCAGGCCAATCAGGAAAAGATCGTTTTCCATCATGACCTGGCCGGGGATCGAACCCGGGGCCTCCACGCCGCAGGCAGGCGTGTTGACCACTGCGCCACGGAGGACGATCATTCTATCGTCACTATATCTTATTTAAGTATTTGTTAAACTAGTATTCCTATTCCTAGAGTCTTTACCATTGTTTTCTTTTCAACCAAAGCACCCGCCATCTAATCTCTTCACCACCCATGGTTGAGAATGCCCAAGGCATTAATTCCGCCTTTGTACATTTCTTTGTGCGAAAGAATTATTAAGTAAATAAAACTACTTTAGTGCTCATAATTAAAAATAGAGCGGGAGACATCTGAAAAAAAAAAAACAAATTTATGATATAATTAACGACTGTGATGGCACGATTGGCTGAATCTATCATTCTGTGTGAGAATCGATTTAGTTTTAGATCATCAGCTGTCCACAGAAAGTGCCATATAGTGTGGAATGCATACTGTCATACCCTCAAGAGCACACCTGTTTTTGCCTGTTTCCTCGATTTGAGCAATGCTTTTGACTTAGTCTTTATGGTATTCTGTGGAGAAAGTTGCAAGAAGTAGGAATATCGTTTGAACTTGTGAATATCTTGAAGTTCTGGTATAGCAGTCAAAGTAAATAATCTCTACGATCCCGAATTGGAATTGAGATAGGGTGGCTTGAACTCGCCCCAATAGCGTTTTAAGTATGATAGACTTGACTGTCTGTACATGAGTCGATTTATTAATGTTAACATGAGTACTGATACTCGGTTTAATTTGGTATTACTAACATTAATTATAAGTTATTGTACTACTAACAAATTGGGTCCGTTATCCATACTATCCATACTAATATTATAAATGCGAAAGTAACTCTGTCTGTCGGTCTGTCTGTCTGTTACGCTTTCCCGCTTAAACCTCTCAACTGATTTTGATGAAATTTGGCACAGACAATCTTTAGACCCTGAGAAAGAACATAGGCTACCTTTTATCCCGGAAAAATTTGATATTCCCGAGGGAAATCTAAAAAGCGCGATATAACCGAACTCCACGCGGGCGAAGCCGCAGGCGGAAAGCTAGTCTTGAATAAACGTGTATTAATTACTAGCTTTCCGCCCGCAGCTTCGTCCGCGTGCAGTTCGGTTATATCGCGCTTTTTAGATTTCCTCCGGGAACATCAAATTTTTCCGGGATAAAAAGCCCATGTTGTGCATGATAAAGCATAGCCTATGTTCTTTCTCAGGGTCTAAAGATTGTCTGTGCCAAATTTCATCAAAATCGGTTGAGAGGTTTAAGCGGGAAAGCGTAACAGACAGAGTTACTTTCGCATTTATAATATTAGTATGGACTAGTATGGATTAGTATGGATAGTGTAATTTGAAGGAATCACTTTTTGTAATTACATAAAGGGTCTTTTTCCTATACTAAAAGCACGTGTGTGAACCCCTCGGTGTTCGACACATGTAATAGTCGTGTAAAATCTATGTGAGTGTGGAATTCGTTTCGCCTTGTCCTTCTTAAGGACGAGTTTGGTCACTCATGCGCATCCTGCACGTGTTAGTTACGGGATACGGAACTTACAACCGCAATGCACGTGGGTGCATTGTTTTAGATTTTATCATGGTTTGATGAAATCGGTTTGTATTGGTTTTTTGATAAAAGATAAGATTATTTCGATAAATTATATCGGTTCTTCTCTTCTTCTTCTTCAGCCTATAGATGTCCACTGCTGGACAAAGGCCTCTCCCAAGGCTTTCCACGCCGACCGGTCTTGTGCTGCCCGCATCCATCGGCTTCCCGCGACCTTCACCAGGTCATCGGTCCATCTTGTTGGGGGCCTCCCTACGCTGCGTCTTCCAGTACGTGGCCGCCACTCCAGAACCTTACTGCCCCATCGGCCATCGGTTCTACGAGCAATGTGCCCTGCCCACTACCACTTCAGTTTAGCGACTCGCAGAGCTATGTCGGTGACTTTGGTTCTTCTGCGGATCTCCTCATTTCTGATTTGATCACGCAGAGAAACTCCGAGCATAGCTCTTTCCATTTATATCGGTTAGTAGAATCAAATACCACACTCAAAAGTCCAACAATTAGTCTTAACTGCAATACTTCGATATCGCCTTCTAGTTGTGGAGGTCAGACGGCAGTCGCTTCACGGAAAATATCAAAGACTGGCAAAGCGGACCCCGGACTCCAAAGCTGAAAAGCTTTGGATGCGACTGGGATCAACGCTGAGATGATGATGACTGGAATCAAATACCATTTGTTTTTGTTAGATGCTCTTCTGTCGCATTCAATATAATTTTAGCAAAGGTGGGTAGAACTTTAGTTCAAAAGTAAGTGAATTGTGGATTAAAAGCAAGGTTGAATAAATTAAGATCATTAATTCCAAATTGCAAGGCAAAAAACAATGCTACTTGCAATTAACATCGTTTTCATATTTCTTCCCAATTAAAACTTTTTGCTTTTCATGTGCTATATGATAATGATTATGGAATAAATGAGTCTAGGGTTTGGTACATCGAGCGTGAAGTTTACCTTTGAGGACTGGTTCTAGATAGGGCTACCCCTTAGGGCTTGTACTAAAGGTGTTATGAACTTTGCCTTATTTAGTACAAATTTCTTGACTCACCATAAGTCTGTCTTTGTTTGTAGCCACGTCTTTGTACTGTCCTATCTGTAACAGGTCCCTATTTGGTCTTTGCAACGAAAAGGTGTGTTACTTCGTCTTCTTACTTTTGTAGGTATATTGAAGGAACGAGGATGTTCGGTAATAGTCATTGGTGAGTCACACCTTGCACTACAGCGGTCTTTAAACTCAAAATTTACATAGATTTATGCGTCTAGTTTAAATGCCCACGCATTTATTATTTAATATTTTACTTATATCATCCTCAGAATATAATATTGTAACACTTATTGGCGGTACGATTCTGACGGTGTTAGCTTTTCCGGCGCAATACATCAACCGGACATACATATGGCGGTAGATATTTATAAATGATCACCAAAATGTTACCTTATAAAATCCCATGTGTTCATTTGTATGCCTCTCCAAGCACTTAAGCGCGGAGATAGGGTGTTTAATTATAGTATACAAGAGATATTAAAAAGCTAAAGTTAGCAGCCCTAATACTATCGCGTGCCAGAGCAATGAGAGGTGTAGGGCGTTCACACTCAGACGTATGATAGTTCGTTACCATGCATCAGTTGGGTATTAAAATCACTCGGGCAAGACCATTACGCAATTCTTGCTCAGCCATCGCCGAGATTAACAACTGGGATGTTTTGTTGGGGAAAAACTCCCATTTTGTAAAGTTTTAGTTTTTTTGATCGCGTTTATGATAATTTGTCATTATTTACGACTTCCAAGTTGTACTTTATGCAGCGGCGCCGTTGTATGTTTTAATTGGTAAATTGCGAATCACAGCATAATTACTTGCTTATTTCAGCATTAACTATTGCTTTAAAACGTTGTATTCTTCAATTAATAAATTCTAATAAAAAAAAATTATTTGTCTTAGTAAAACCCCAGTAATTACACCCTTAGGTCACCACACCAGTTTTCGCTTGAACAATTCTGCACAGATTTTTCCGTTCTATCGCTGGAGCATGAAGCACCAAGACCTATGATAAAGGACGATGCCCTTATCTATAAATAAGGTTAGTTCCTGATGACTTCTCATCCGGAACGGATTATGTCGGCACGTCTATTTCTGCCTACTGTTGCGAATAGCGTCAGCTCTATACCGTGTCGGAGGCTTCGTTTGGGTCATTTGAGCACTTTTAACCAGTGCCAGCACAGTCACGCTTGGTATACAATCGTATGATAATTGATAGTATAACATTGAATAGCTCAGTTTTGATGTGGTTGAAATTACTTGCCTTTTAAGGCAGGCAAATTAATAAGGAGTTACTGGGTGTGAAATGTGTTTAGTTTGCACGATGTGTTTGGTGGTGTAAAATGTAATGTGCTAGTTGTGGTGTACTCCGCACCAATTTGCTGGTGAATATAGATTGCCTTGATGATAGCAAACATAAAGGCGCATATTGGAAGTGGAATACGCTAGGCAAATGAAGTGATCGCAGTATATTGTTTATGAGTATATGGAGGTAGTGCGCATTCATCTCGATGTAAACGTTTATTCGCCTTTAACACCCACTGGCCACGGGAAGAAAGGGATAACGCTTATTTCTTTGATCTTTACATGTACATCATCTTTTGTGCAGTTTATCACTTACTTTGGACAAACACTATACTTTGGGCTGGTCACTTTTTAAGTCATGCATTGAAATTAGCAGTTGGCCAGACGGATGTAGCAACGATATTCCGACATTAGTATGATAATTAAGGGCCTATTATACCAATCACAGGAATCCCGGGTCAGAGGCCATTGGAGTCAATTATAGGCAGTTAATTTTCCGCCCGAAGTCGCAGCTTAAGAATTTTTTTTTAGAAATTTGTTTAGCACGTTTTCAAGTATTGTATTAGTAATTGCTTAATGGCACTTAGATCATACTTACTAGTACTGTTATCTACTTGGCTGAAGGCACTTGACTTGAGGCTTTAGTGTTATTATTTTATGGTTTCTTTTCCTTAATGATGTTTCTAACCAACGTTGCTTTCACAATGATGTTAAGGTGTCGCTTTTCTATACTCTCTCAGTTATTCATGAATGTAGCGACTATTATACGAACCACAATATTACTATATCTTTTCCTGTATAGGTATATTGTTTTCAGAATTCTGTTTTTTTTTCATGGTAATTTGAAGTGTCATTTTAGTCGGTTGCGATTAATTAGGCAAAAAATAATTACTTTTTTTTTTATGAAATTGCACTTATTGCACAAATGATAACTGAAGTAGGTATCCAAAAAAAGAAATAATTTGACTGACCTCTGGTAACTTTATTTACTCATTAAAAGTGTGATATTATTCCCGAAATTATCACAAACTTTGTTATCAGGCTCTATATAGTAATGGAATGCAATTTAGCGATAGCTTTTGCAACCTGCGCTGGCGATAAATCCTCAGCTGCTTTAAATGCACACGCGTTGCGACGGTCCGTCTCTTTGAACCGTCAAAGTATTTTTATAAGTCTTCCCATACATGAAACGCACACAACTATTCCAAAGAATAAATGTTCACGTAGTTCACAATCAGGATTTTTTTACATTCCCTGATACGTTGGTAATTTCTGGCCCTAAATAAGAAGTGAATTTTATGCATCATTAACATCCACTGCAAAAGGGCAAATCCCTTTGATGTCTACGAACTTTAGAACCCTGAAGAACAAAATGTTTTCCTAGACGTAATGAGTACGTTATCCTAACCATAAGAAAACTTGTTTTCTGAAGGCCATTTAATTATTTAGTCTTGGACTGTCATATCAGAAACCAGGAAAAGACTAAGAGGAAAGCCGTGCGTCAAAACGTACATCTATGCACAAAATAAATTGTCCCACTGACATCGGGAACAAATTGCTTGACTTTTGATAAGGCCTCTTATCTCACAATTGCTATGTGCATGAAATTGCGTATCAGCACCCGAAGTGGGATTACATATTTTTAACATCGTCGGTTTTGTTGCTATTCGGATAATTAATCATTGCAACATTATCTCGACGATTCTTCGTGTCTACAGCAGGGTCGTGTCTTTTAAAATTGTTAAGTTACCTCATCACTCCTTGTCGTCTCCCATCCACTAAATATGTTTCTTAAAAAGAACAGAATGATGAATCACACAATTGTATTTTATTCGGATTATTCAAATTTCCCTCAAAACGTATGCTAAATACTTCATTGTTATTTGCAGCAATAGGTATCAGAAGCTTACTGTCATTCAGAAAATATGCCCCACCTTCAAACGGAGGTACCGTCTCAGGAACATTAAAAAAACCTAATCAAGATAATCAAATTCCACAAATTTCAAAAGTTTTCTCGCTAACTTTAATCAAGCGCCAGATCCAAAAAAGTTGATCTGCAAATATTGTGATTGCACATGACGCGAAGGAGATGATTCTTGCACCTGTGTAAACTTTACACAAGCCTGTCACTTTTGGGTGGGCTAATGCATATTTGCAAGTTTTTAACCAACAAATTAACACTTTCGGCCACATCAAGTGCTATATAGCTCCATATTTATCGCAAATCTCTGTCGCTTGCATTGAAATGAATAAATAAATCTTGATTCATCATTTCGTGTTTTGATATTGCTATGCTTTTAGCTTATCTTTAATGTTTTGTAATGATTTATGGACGAATCCAGACTAATGAAATGTCATTTTTATTGCATTGTCGTGTAGGTAAGTCGCTATAATAATTCGCTTTTATTTCTAATGTTGTGACTGCAGAATTTAATTTATATCCAGTTTAATAGGAGATTGACATTGGACAGGTCCATAGGCAAGGTGCATGACATCTGCAAAATTTTGTACATCTATGATTTAGTAATGACCAGCCTTCAACTTAAGATCAGCTGAATTGGTGATATCATCTAGAGTTGCTGTTATTTAATATTTGTTTTGTTGCATAAATTTCGCGGTTTGACGTGATTTTACTACAATCGTGTAATTTTTGTGTTCTAAATCTGTGTTTGGGCACTAAATTACAACACATTTTTTATTGAATGTATTTCGAGTCAGCTGACTGTGATTCAGAATTCGTGATCGTATGCCATAGTTGGACTTCCAGTATTCCAAATGTATTAGTTGTTCTCAGAAGTTCAATGTACCGATCAGCTGAGTCAACTACCTTCGATTTTTCCCTTTGCATTTTACGGAATAAAATATTGGCGACAAAGTTGCGAAAGTGTCCGAATTTCGGCTTGAAATCACGTATAGTGAGGAGTAAATGGACATTTGTTATATCCTTCTTTTATTTTACCCAGTACATACAAATTTTATATCTTCCGAATCGATAATTTCGTTGTCGACATTTCGTTCGTGCATCTCTTTTATTGATTTCGACGCAAATGATATCATCTGTTTGCACCTCTGTTGAATAACTATTTTGGTTTCATGTATTGACGACAATCTTATAAATATCCGTTTTTGTCTACTCCGACATGTCTAGACATGTTGAATTCCTCCCTGCTGTCAGAGATCAGCTGTGATGCTGTAGTAGGTATACATATACTAAGACGACAAATACACATTGTTCAACATTCATCATTCACGTCATCAACACGAGGATTTAGGCGAGTTTTTTTTTGGGATATATTTTTATAGACTTGTTCGTCGGTGCCTAACCCTATCACGGAATTAGATGCAAGTTTTTAGACGATGATTCAATAAACTGTTGATTGATGCATGTTTTGATTTCTACTGTCAATGTATCCTTAATTTATGCATGATAATTGCTCATATTATATGATTTTACACAATAAAATCATTGGCTAGCAACGAACGTAGTGAAGTTAGATATTTTTTTATTCTTGATTAGACTCGTGCAGCTTTTCTATAGTTGGTTGAACGTTTTCGAAGACGGCCCCTCTGTGCCGAGTAACTGTTCGTTCGGAGGTTTCTACAGGTACCACTTGGACAAGTACCATTTGAAAGTAGGTTGGAGAAACGAAGCCGCGTAGGAAAAGCACTGAAGCGTATATACAGCGCACCACTGTAACAGCACGTTGTGTAATACAAGACCACAATTCACTAACGAAAGCCATATATTCTGAAGTAGTGAGTGCATGAACGTGCACCGTAGTTGGCTTAGCGGTACTCAAATGAAGGCTCGGTTCCTGACGACATTCTAAATCCTGCGTTGTTTCACCGTCTGTGAGCAGTTAGTACAAAAGTAAACACTGCCTGTTACATTGTTTGCCCACTTATGCCAATAGTTATGGCCTCATTGAGGTGCCTGCTACCTCTTATTTTGAGCCGAGAAATATACAGTGTGCTACAAAAAACGAATTGAACAGTAGCTCTTATAATAAAGTAACTAGCATTTGAGGTGTGATGACTGGATAATTGGCCGTGGTTTCCAATGACACATGGCAACTAATAACAAATGATTCTCTGTACAAATATTGTCAGCAGTAGAGATTTTTTTCTCCCCTCTTTATTCGTCGAAGTTGAATTATTATTGTAAGATTCCGCACACGTACGTACCTAGGCATTCGTAATAGAGCCTGTTGGATGTCCATCCATTTTCTAACATTGTCACATGGCATTATTTAAAGCTTAAAACCGGATGATTAATGTCCTAGACATTAGCATGCATTGTTGTTCCTCTGTATGTAATTGCTACAGTTTTTTGTAATGTCTCCGATCTTGACACCTGAGCCAGAGCATAAATCAGTTGTCAAAGTGTTGAATTTAGGCCAATGGCATACAATGCCTGGTGATCAATTGACGTCTTCGAGATTTGTCCATCTGACATCATCATCCATGCTCCAAAGTCTAGTGATCTTTGACATGTTTCAGCTCGATCATGTCTAGGTTATACGAAGATGTATTTGAATTTAATACCTGCCAATGCGGTTGTATATTTTTTGCCGGCTAAAAATATTGATTTTTCGAGATCATTATAATCGCTGTTAGCAATGAAATGCTGAGCAAAAACGTCAACATATTCTATTGGTATTAGGTAAAAATTGGACAAAAAATGTTTTGCATGCAAAAAGCAGAATCGCTCACGACCCCAGCTATGTGTTAAGTAATGGACCACGTTTTGGTTCAATGCACTCACGAATCTTTATTTTACTGAATATCAAATACCTTGATTATCAATTCATTTGTATTTAAATTCAATATTTGCACCGTGTGCACGATTTCCTTGGACTAAATAAGTATGTACGAATTATTGGTTTCTATAAGTTTGTGGTTGGAGTTTAATCTGTTACGAATGCAGGATTCTATTTATTCATATATCGTGTATCCCACATACAATTTCAATCTGTATACGTGGGTGGGTGCTACTCTATAATATCCGAGTCATTTCATTGGTTAAAGCAGACAATTGTGTGTAGTTCAACGCACCACAATTGGGTTCATAACTAATTTTCCTATTTCCACCGTTCCGAGTTGCGTCAGGCCGTCAGGTGCAGCTACCGACTACCGATCGAGTGAACTGTACGGACATAGTGAGAGAACGGTCATCGACAGCATTTTTGTGCACAAGTCGCAACATGTATTTATTTTAAGGAAACTTCTGATATTTTTATTCTATGAACTCATTGTTGAGCTGGCAAAATTACGCACGAGCTTGAAATTCAAATTTATATTCAATGGCAATCAATCCAAATTTCGAACTCTATACCTATTATGAGTACTGTGTGTGGTTTAGCAGTTCAGAGATGCTAATTGATGTTCTCTGTCAAAAGATTTAGCAATTCACTTCCAAGTCCTAGAAATCTTTACTACCGTACTTCACTGTTACAGAAATGTGAATCTACCTTCTCAGAATAATATTTGAATGCGTTACGTGCCTCTGGCATAATACAGTTTAACAATTATAATTGGCCGGGTCACCCGATAAAGTAGAAAGACCCGATAGCCGGTGCATTAAGAAAGTACAACACCGCTACTGTACGATAACTTTTCAATAGAACTGCGTTGTTTGTGGCCCTAATGGCTGATAAAGTTTCTAAGGTTAAGGAACTTGTCTATCTGGTTGTGAAAGCGCATCGGCGCAGGCGCAGATGCATTAGAACTGCTTGCGATGCGCTCGCTGCGTTGGATACCGTTATTGACCTCACTCTACTAGGTACTAGAGCCAAGTACTTGCTTATACGAGTCTAGAATTCCCCCAGGACATATAGCGGGGTTCTCAAGTGGGAGCCAATTGCATTTGTAAAACAATCTCTTTCTATGAAATAGGATATTGCTGTAGTTATTTAGTGTTCCGTTAGCAACGTTTATAGCAAAGCATTTGTAGGTTATTGGCGAATGAGTAAACTGTAAACTATTTCCCATATATTTGTAGGTACAATTCAACAGATATGACTTTGTTGGAATTGCTCGTTACGCAATGTTCTCATAATGACGTAAACACCTGAACAATATTCATAGGAAACGTGCTATGTGGTTTTTGCCTTCACTTCTAACTTGGATTAAGTTTTTTTTGTCACTGGTTCGTGCTTTTTCTTTAAAGAAAAAGTTGATATATTAAATGACGCTAACATATTTTTAAAGCACGCGCCAATTATGACGAAGGATTTTAAATTAGTGCAGCAGTTGTTTTTATATGTAGCCTGTCAGAGTTTATAACAGGTTGTCTTTCGGGCTACTGTGCACATAAATTCTATTTGATGCCGTTTGTTCATCTTGGTGTCATTCTATCTTGATTATCTTTGATTGATAGAGAATCTTGCTAACTTTATAATCATATTCGTTTTCATTAAAAATATGTGCATTAGCTTTCTCTTAGAATTGATCGGCCTTCACAATCCAGCTAGGTACATAGGCAGGCCCGTATGCTATCGGTTATCGTAGAATCTAGGCCATGTTATCGACTTCTGTGACTGCACCTGCCACTATTTGCCTACAGTAACACTCCTGGCGTAATTAGTCGTTAGTTACGGGTTGTAGACGGAGGTGGAACGAATTTCAATCATTTGTTAACCAAATGGGTTTGGGCTGGCAGCTTACGACATAAAAAGTTGCGCGCGGGAGCTGTTATGAGCAAAATAAAGATATCGGTGGAGCCACGTGTAGATTTTCATCTCTGAAAATGAAGGTATTACTCATTCGTAGTAACCATCATTGTTCGAATATTCAGTTAAGAATTTTAGATGGCGATTAAATTAATACCAAACAAAATATTTTTTTTTTTATTGAGAATATGCATGTTAAACACAGGGGTGTTTTAGTTTGGTAGGCTCAAAAGCCTACTATTGTTTATTTGGAATAACAACTTTTAGGACACAAGTTTACAAAAGGAAAGAAGATAGCTACAAAAGTTAAAACTGGTTGCAGTTGCTATAATTTAGATATTCCTTTATTGACGTTGACTATTTTTACTCGTTGATTCTCCATAAAACCCTCAAGTGTAGACACATCCAAGCCCACTGTCGCATACCTAGATAAGTTAACATTCTGCAAGTGTTTTTGTATCAGGATTTTTTGCTACTGTCTCCCGATAACATACATTCTAGTGTATGACACACTTTTAGTACCGATAACCATATCTGGCGATGCACCATAGTTTACTTAGATTCGACATTTAGCTTTTATTGAAAATTCTTTAAACCAGTAATTTTTATCGTTATTACATTTACCCGTTGTGTACCTAATCACTTTACCTTGTGTATAAAACACGAAAATTCCTAACAATTTACTTACATATAAATATTTACTAGAACAATTCTATTGAGTCGTGGTTTCGACCAGAAATTGGGGCCAATTTGTCAGTACTCCGTGTCCAGGGCAATTGGATGTGGGCAGACACCATGTAGGTGGAGGCCTTGCAAAAGACTGTTACGCTTAGACAATTAGTTCTATTCTCACCTCGGCAAAATAGACTCTATACCTTTAACAATTCAGCATGGATTCGCGTCCTGGACGGATGTTGACAAATTTGGCGATGTTCCGAATTAATTATGTCTGTGCCAATGGTGTGTCACGTAGGTAACCAAATATAGATGCAAGTATACCGTCTCCCACCTTGTATGGAGGTACCCCAGGAAGGAAGGAGTGTGATTGAACCCGCGCGTGAGTGACATGGGAACAATAGATGTTTTTATTCATTACTTCACGATTGAAATGCAATTTGGGAACGTGCTTCCGATGTGCGTTTGTTATTTGGGAAGTGCATCGACCAGGCTTCGCAAATGTTCTTTGAGCTTTAATCAAAGTTGAATATTGATACGTAGATTATACATATGAAGCCAATTTTAACGATTAACAAAAAAGAGATATAAAGTTTTCATTTTAAATAGATGATTTAAATGCAGTCTGTAAGACATTCTGACTATTAAAAGCTAGACGCAGCCATCATAATTTGTGCTATAATGCTATAGTAAATGTACTAATAATTACAATCGCTATCAAAATCAATTTTATTAATTTGATATGTTATAATTTGTCAATAAAATGTTAAATATATAGTTTATTCACTGTTTTGTTTGATTTTCTTCTAATATAAAGTTTCGCATTATTGTCAATAAAAAAATTTATGGTAATATTATGCAGTTTTTATCTTAAAACATTCACAATTATGTATTTTTAAAACTTGTCTAATGTTATGCAGGCGTTATAATTGTGGTTATTTAGTGGTCAAGAATCACCATGAATCACTGTCGTCAAGTGCATTATATTCGTGTTTTGTGAATCACCGTCCATATAAAAGATCAAGCAGCGTGCAAATGGTATTTTTGGCTATATCCCCCAGGTTGTTGCTAAAATGTCAGTCAAACTCCGGCCATGTGTTTTTGGTGGTATAATTAAAGGTAATTTGGTCATTAGCGATCTATGAAATCGCTGTCAAAAAAAGAAACATATAATATTTTTAATATCTGTTCCATTTCCTAAAATAAAAGATTTATTACCCTGGCACTAAGCTACTTTAATGCTTTTGAATTTTTTTTTGAGTGATTGACTAGACTAGAGCTGAGGTCGTTGATTGATTTATTTTTTGTTTCGAATTTTATAATTTTTTACACAAATAGAAAAGAAGTTTGAATATCCACTTTCCTTAGCTTAAATTTATTTAGCGTCTAGAGTTGAAAGCTTAGATTTTTTCTAACATTAGACGTGACTAAATTAGCATTATTTTAAAATTTTACAAGCAGCAAAAACAAGCATGTTCTGTTTCTGTATAATTAATCAAGAGCTGTTCAACATTATAATTAATTTGTGCGATGTGCTGTGTTTTTGAAATATTGACAATTTTAGTAACATATTAGACGAGGAACTTTTTGCTGCGCGTGAGTCACGTGGCACGTGCGACGGCGCATATGGCAGTAACAGGACAGGATCCCGACTTGCAAACGTATGGTGACACATTATAAATACACTCACCTGTTTTTATTGTTCGGTTTATACATTTGCATGATTTATTTGTTTAGATTATAATGTCTTTTTTGGACTATTCGACCCCGAATTTGATTTTTTTCGAAGTTAAATAATAGTTTTTGTCACCATCATCATCACCAACCTTTTATCGTCCCACTGCTGGGCACATTTCTCCTCTCATACAGAGAAGGATTGAGCGTAATCACCACGCTTGCTCAATGCGGGTTGGCGATTTCAGACTTATAAAGTCCAGGTTTCCTCAAGATGTTTTCCTTCACCTTCAGTCACTGGTGTCCAAGATATACTTAGAAAGTACATATAACTTTATAGAAGTTACATTGGTACTTGCCTGACCTGGAATCGAACCCGCACACTCATACTTGAGAGGCTGGTGTTTTAATCACTAGGCCACCACGACATTACATAGTTTTTGTAATGGATGGTAATTCAATAATGACGTTATTGCTATTAAAATAATCGTTTATCAATTGTATGAAATGAGACCTAATCATGTGCAATTGTTAATCATTGTATTAGTTAGGTACAGACGACAGCACATCCGACTACTACAATCTGTCAGATTTCGTTATTAGATTTTCAACTGTATCTGCTTTAGGGCTTAAGGTTGATTGCCTATCTATATTTTTTTAAATGTTATAAAACGGTGGTAGGCCATAACATCGGCTGCCGGCAGAAGTTACCACCCACCAGACAAAGCCTGGCATGATGTCTGAAGCCGTACGGAGGACGGGTCTGAGCAGTTGTGTTGCGATGTGTGCCGGGTACGATGCGTCAAACGTTGTTGTGTCGGGAGTTTGGTCGTGGTCTCCACATCTATCTCTCTCTGGCGCAGCATCGTTGGTCGTGTTGTTGGGTTTAACGTTGCACCACCTCGGTCAACTGCCGTCTTCCTTCCTATTCACTAAGTTTTTTTTTAAATTGATTGCGCTTAATAAACTAGCGCGCTTTACCATCAAAGATTGCAGCACTGCTTACCATCAGGCGGGATTGTAGTCAAGCACTAGTTTATAATTATTAAAAAAAAAAATACAAAACTCTATGGCCAAATCTTCCATGACATTATTTGAAAATGCTCCACTTGTTACAATCGTTGACGATTCTAATTAGTCTATCCGAATAGGAGTTGCTGGTCTTTCAATGGCGAATCAGCCTAACTCGAGGGTATCTTTGACTTCGAGAACGTTACCTGTCATCAGATGCAAACTGAACATAGCAAGAGTGTTTTTCTCGGTGTGACCCATAACATCGGCTGCCGGCAAGTTACCACCACCAGACAAAGTCTTGCCGCCAAGCGATTCGTCGTGTTCCCGGCATGATGTCTGGTGAAGCCGTACGGAGGACGGCTCTGAGCAGTGTATTGCGATGTGTGCCGGGTACACCAAATGTTATTGTGTCCGGGAGTTTAATCGTGGAGGTCTCCAGATTAATCTCCCTCTGGTGCAGCAACGTTGGTCGTGTTGTTAGGTTTAACATTGCATCACCTCGCTCAACTGCCGTCTTCCTTCCTACTCACTAAGATTTTTAAGTAAAATAGGCTTAATAAACTAGTGCGCTTTACCATCAACGATTGCATAACTGCTTACCATCAGGCTGGATTATAGTCAAGCACTAGTTTATAATTATTAAAAAAAAAAAGTGAGCCCAATGGCAGTTTTTGGAAGAAAATGTCTTGTCTTTTGAACATTATATGAAGAAAATTTGAAATCTGATTGAAAATTTAGCGTTCTCGATGGATCTATAATGTTTGAGAGGATCGGATCAGATTCCGATTAGATCCGATCCTCTCAAACATTATAGATCCACAGTTTTGCCATCCGCGCCTTCCCGTTCTGAAGTCAAAAAGGAACATTGTTCAACTATAAGGTGACCGGCTAAATCACTCTATGGCCTGTTCCAAAAGTATCGTAATAAAATCTTAACAATGTAATTCTGTTCTATAAAACTTGGTATTATCACCTTGTAACTCTAACTTTTATTATATACTTATCTACTTTTTGTCATTTTCATGAAAAATTATGTTTGCAATTGGCAATTTTGGTCTATAACAGCTCAAGGCTAAACGTTTTTAATTTATCATCAATACAAAATTCGAATATTTATAAAGATTCATTGTAAATAGTGTATTAATAATATATTCCCTCACCAATAAACAATTTGTTTACAGCAATACACAGAGGGACAGAAAACCAGCCTACAAAGAAAGCCAGAGGAGATGGCGCTGGCGACAACGGCACGGGAGCGCGGGATCAACAAGCCTACAACTGCCTCCTACAGAACGAACTCCTTGGTGCCCAAATAGAGGAGGTTCGAGGACCTTCAGCATCCTGTGCAGAAGGGAATAAGGCCAGCTTAGGAACCGCACATACTCCAAAGTCGTTGCAAGCGTATCTGCCAGTCTACAGATTTAATGCGCAAAGTCATAATGCTGTGGTAAGTGTTTTTTTTTTTAAATAATCTTTCGCTTAGATAATTGTTTCCGTATCTTTCTTCTTTATCTTTACCTTTCGTATCTTTCTTTGATGACTTTGGCTACAATGCTCCTTAACATGGGTAGCGCTCGCCCATTTTTCTTTTTGTACTAATTTGCCATTTTCTCACTAATTCCTCCTGTCGTTATCCGCTGTTTTACGACCCTTAACTGTGTCCGGGCTCGTGAAGGATTTTACCAAATTAGTACCGTAATTACGGCTTTATTTATTCTAAAAATAGAATTCTAATGCGTCAGTGTCCTTCCGTTTCCTATCAACAGTTCCAAACTTTTTGTACTTTTAATGAATCATCGGTGGTAGGCCTTAACATCGGCTGCCGGCAGAAGTTACCACCCACCAAAGTCTTGCCGCCAAGCGATTTGTCGTGTTCCGGCATGATGTCTGGTGAAGCCGTACGGAGGACGGGTCTAAGCAGTTGTGTTGCGATGTGTGGCGGGTACGATGCGCCAAATGTTGTTGTGTCGGGGGTTTGGTCGTGGAGAGTCTCCAGATCAATCTCCTTTAGCGCAGCTTCGTTTGGTCGTGTTGGTCTTGGGTTGCATCACCTCGCTCAACTGCCGTCAGCCTTCCTATTTCTTAGTTTTTTAAGTGAATAGGCTTAATAAACTAGTGCGCTTTACCATGAAGGATTGCATCACTGCTTGCCATCAGGCGGGATTGCAATCAAGAATCAACCACTAGTTTATAACAATTAAAAAAAAAACATTTTCAATGATAGTTAATCCGTTGCTATTCGAAAAAATTGTTTGCACAGCAACGTAAATACCGCAAGGAGTGTTGTTGAACTATCAAAATGAAAACCATTTCTACTATGTATTTTACTCAATTACCACGCTGGACTTAAAACTGAATTTGCGCATCCGTCTCACATTTTTTCTAAGGTTCCTCCTGTCAAAATCCTAATATGTTTGTTATAAAGGCGATAAGAAGACCGTGATAATAGTCGGGAACAAGCAAGATATACAATCTATCTACATGAGGTAGTATCAAGCTAAGCACCAGCGCTCGCCTTGTGCCCAATAGAGTGTGTTGACGTATTTTAATGCAGATTCTAGTACATTCTTGGCTCATTCCGATACGAGGAATTTGCCTAACAGCTGTTCACATGTGCCAGGGCGAAATAGCCTTTTCTGAATTTAGAAAAGATGGCATTATTGATTCTAGTTATCATCTAACATCAATCTTGAGCGTTGTATTCTATTGTTTCATATAAATTGGTTCTGTCGATTTGGATAGGGGCCAAAACGCAACAGGTTATTGACAGCACTAAATCTCAGATTTAATAAATATTATCTGAAATTGCAAAATTCTCATTCTTATCAGCTTTTTTGCCGCCGCTTTTATCTAGATTTTTCTAGTCTAGACTTTCTTGTGTAATACGTAAGTTCGACCAATGAATGTGGAGAATCTTACAAACTTTATTGTTCTCAATCCCTTTTGTGTAACAGCTCATTCAGTTTCTCCGAGATGTGGCGTCTTCAAGCTTCGTCTTTGAATTAGTGATTGGTACAATTGTTCGTTCAGGCGTGAGGTCATTTAATGCGTAACGTAACTAAACGACCAGAAAACCGAGAAATGCTGTGTCACGATAATTTCCAATCTTTCCCGATGCAATTTATTTTCGTGCCGATCAGAGGAGAAAAAATTCAGAGCGGTAGCTGCTCATCTTTGCGCAAGAGTTGGAGACTTCCGTGGGAAATAGGTCATTTTGGTTAGTTGATAGATATTCCGTTGCTGTATGTTTTTATAGTATTTTAGGATTAGGATGTAGGGTTTTCGACTCGTTGACTTAGAATTTTCGACCCTGTTAGATAGTGTTGCCAGCACCCTAAGTGTATAACACACTATTACCACAGATTACTATGAATTTGAATAATTTTAAAGCATACTTATTGCTAATCCATTGTAAAATTGTGCCTGCTCGTGATTAACGCAATGAATGTTGTTGAACTTACAAGATGGAAGCCATTGCTACTGATGATGTGTCACGCAATTACCCTGCAGAGCTGTTGGTAAATCCGGTTAAAGAAAAAGCATGCAAAACATTTCCTAGCCTTTTTACTTTATGATGTCTAGATAGTATCATTGAAAATTCTTTACATAACAAATCCCATCGCAAATATCGTTTCGTATTACTCCTGTCATTACCTTCATAAAAAGCTAATAACAATAAAATCTTCCTGCAGTAACTCAGACCTCACATTAAAAGCGTTACAGTATAAAAATATGCATGTCTAATTTAGTACCTTATCTCTGTGTGTAAAATGAATCGATATATGATGTGTCTGCATGTTCTACCTGTATCTAATACTATCAGATATCTTTATTCGCGCATAAAACGCTTTTTCGTAAAAATGTAAGCGTAATATTGGTAATTCGTTTTGTTTTTTTTTTGTTCAGTTTTTGTTTTTCTTATTGTTTGTCTGGCTACCATCTAGATATTTCCCAGGCAGAAATTAATCCATGACTATACAGCGAATTACTGTGCCGATTGAACACATGAACAATGCTTTCGCATCGCCGAGTTATTTTTGGGTGTAAAAAAGACTTAAAACTTTTCTCTTTATAAAATTAGCTTGATTATTGTGTTAAAAAAGAAATATATCGAAGTTTGTATGCCTGAATTGAGCCTTTTATGTTTTGACAATATTTATGGACGCGTCACAGTGATGTATTTGAACATTTCGTGATTCGATGATTTATTTAGACGGCGATTGGCGTATTGTCCAAATGCATTTGGTTTATTGCACTATAAATGTGAGTTCTTAATTTGATTTTGTATTTATTGGCTTTTTACGGCGTCATTTGGGCTGGATATTCTTGATTAGATGATGACAGCCTCCGTGGCTTAGTGGCAACGAACGCAGCCGCTGTGCAAGGAGGCACGGGTATGATCCCCGCGAATTGCAAATATTTGTATGCATAAATATGAATATTTGTACTGGTCTGGTCGTCCTCGGAAAGCACGTTAAGCTGTTGGTCCCGGTTGCCGTCACATCTAATGGCAGTCGTTGCGGGTCGTTGCAGCCCTCAAAACTCCAACAATTGGTATAACTGCAATGCTTCGATATTGCTTTCGGGTTGTGGAGGTCAGTCGGAATCGCTTCACGGAAAATATCAAAGTTTAGCCAAAATCAGCAGTTAGACAGGGAAAGCGGACCCCCGACACCAAAGCTGAAAAAGGATTTGACGACTGGGATTAACGCTGTGATGATGATGATGATGCTGATTCTTTATAGATGATGACAAGAAGTTGTGCATCATCAAATTCAAAAATTAAACATAAAACTTGTACTTTTTCATGGAAGGCGACAAAAATGAGACAGATATTCTTTGATGTCACATAAAACCAACATATGACGAACATTTGAATATTTGTTGCTTTGCCTTTAACACAAGTTTAAAAACCCCACTCACCCCCGGAAAAATTACTTTTAAAAAATAAACGTAATTGTTCTGACCCGAACAATTAACCCGCGCCCGCGCCAAATTAAATTTCCCCAATATCGGCTCACAATATCACGTAAAGTTCCCATCTAATGCGAGCCAAACACTGTTGTGACAGTATCTCCGATCCTAAGTACCGATTTTATATAAAAAACTTATTAATACACGGCGGACATCGATTTTTATTATGAGGTTAAATGACGTTGCATCGCCGTCCGGTCAGACGGAATGCTCGTTATATATCGAAAACGTACGAATCGATACTTTGGTAAATGTGTTTTATTGATGTTTATCGATGTTTGCTCGAATTTCATATAATATCAATAAGGTAGAAGCGCATTAGCAAGTAGGGTTTAATATGTTCCGCTTTTTAATATATCGAGATTTTAGATTTTTATCGCAAGTGGTGGAGATCGGATCCACGCGGTAGAGAGAAACAAAATTGAAATAAAATAACTTATCGTCGTCGTCATTTTAGCTCGGTATCATCCACTGCTGGATAGACCTACCCTTCTTCTACTTCCCATTCAAGTTTCCGAGACTTTTAACGAAATTTTCAACCCAACGCGCTTTTAGACGTCCCTGGTTTCTTTAGTCTAACCTTGGCCATAATTCGGTGAAAGCGTAACTCAGGGCCATCTCCGATTCTAACCAGATGTCCTGCCCAACTCTATTTATCATTGTAGGCTTTCCACCAACAACGAATTCCCGTGTAAATAACTTAAGTTGTACATTAAATGCAAAAATGCATCTATACCTACAAATAACGTACTTGTAAAATAATCTCTAGATTACGCACGATCCCAGATGAGTTTATTCGCTAAGACAAGCTAAATTTTGTTGAAAGGATAATAATGATCATGATTGAAGCTTCCAATCACTTCAAACAGCTCGACTTCCTTGTTCATATCAATATCTATCTGCCTAGATTTAAGTACGCAATAGGGAGCAAGACCCATTCAATTGATGGCTAGAATCCGGTTTGTTAGCCTTTCTAGCTTACCGTTCAACATAATCTTAGGTTGCCTGTATAAGACAGCAATTGGTTATTTATAGTAAACCCATGGTTGCTTTTGACTACTTTGTCTATGATCCCGGTTGGAGAGTAGCCATCTTGTTTTCCAGATTCTATCTGTCAAATTTCATATCGAACGGTTCTGCGTTGTAGACATGAAGATGAAGTTTACTTTCGCATCTATATTGAAATAAATAAAATTTAAGTGTCTATTTGTAAAGTCAACATTACAGCTTTTTACTAAATGCATAAGAATCTGCTGGAACGATTTTTCTGGGCAAACAGCTGATGTTATACTGGGTATGGCTACTTTTATTTTAGAAAAAGAGAAGGATTAGGCTACCGGCGCAAAAATAAATAAACCCCATGTACGCAAACGTGGTTACCACAGCAAGTTTATTACATTAAGTATAAGTTTTTATAGATGTAAGTTAAAAAAAAAAACTCACTGCATAGCATAATTTAATCTGTAAATCTGTGGTCACTGTTTGGTGACGGGACACTTTATCAATCTGCAGACTCACTGCATTCCAAAACTATTGATCCACCAATGATTGATTGACGTTTAATGATGGACTCTTAAAAAACCCCAAAGTTTCGAGACTCTTCAATACAAAGTGTCTAAATTATGTTTAAACTTTTTGTAAGAAAAAAAAAGGTGCTAAAACATTATTTTGGTGTCATGTAGGATATCATGAGAGTTAATTATAAATTGTTAGTTCGTATCGTTTGAGTAACCTTCAATAATGCGAAGAAGGATGAATTAGCTACTGTTGTACGTATGTCATGTATTGACAAAGTAACAGAATCGCTGAATCGATGCGGTGTTGTTTGTAACAAGACGCCCGTATCGAATATCACACCATTCTTGTAGTTTGTGTCATGTATATTCACAATACCTATATTCACTTGTGTTATATGATAATTAATGATGTAAAATGCATTTGCGGTACTGGTACTGATTCTTTTGTTCACAAACTTAACGAAATTTAAGTTCAGATAAAGGACAGAAGATAATATTAGTTTGTCCTGTCAAATTATTCAGCATGCAAAATCAGCCTATAATGTTCCCAAATTGCCTCCTTTCGGTGAGAGGGGATGGGCCGTAGCCAACCACGCGGGCCCAGTGCTGGTTGGTAGATGTCACATGTCTCTAGGACATGCCGGTTTTCTCACGATGGTTTTCCTTCACAGTTTTAAGAAATTTTTCAGCGCCTGACCACTTGACTCGTGTGGTATCGGTACCACACGGGTCAATTTTGGTCAGGCGCACGGGTCAGAGGATATGTCATCTCTTGTGAGTGTCATAAGAGGCGACTAAGGCAACTCTCACCTGGGAAGCGGGCAGCAACACTTCTTCTGAATAAAAAATTACTGCAATCCCCTGCCAAGCGTGGGGATTATGGCAGTGCCACCCAATGTAATGAAAGCCTTGGGGGAGGCCGTTGCCCAGCGGTGGACCTCTATAGGCTAAGAGGAAGAAGACGTAAAGTGACGTATTTTTGGTTGCCATGTTTTTAATCTTGTCTAAACTGTGTACGGAATGTATACACATGGATATTGTTATTGAATTTGAAGAAGAATCTACAAAAAGTACTGCACTTTAATCTTTGACTCGACGAGTGTTGTCGATTTTTTTGCTGCCAGTAATATTAATTAGTTTTATTCATCCACGCATGAATTCTTTCATGCTGTTTTTGAACTTCTAACATGCTTACTGCTATTTATTAAAAGTTAAATAAGTACTTAAATTTTTTTTATTGCTTAACAAATCAAGATGACGGATGGACAGCTCGCTGATAAATGCAACATATTTTTATATATTATTTTTTGTATATTTTTTCAAAGTAGGTTTTATCATTTGCCGTAGTAACAGAAAGGCGAAAGTGATCAGCATAATGTTGCCAGAACAAGTTAAAGTACGCAAGAGCCCGTCTAACGCTTTGTGTGTCAATTATCACAGACTGGACGTTTAGCGTATGAGTGACAACGAGGATGTATGCTAATCAGCACAGCAACCCAACTTTTTGCTTTTTTTTGTCTCTTTCTATACCATGCAAATATTATTTACTGACTTTTTTTAATATTTATCCTTCTGCATCGTTTTTTCCGGCCATTACATTCGCGATACAATGCTATTGTTTTTTTGTGTGTGCAACATTTTTTTCTTTGTCCAATCATTGGTCTGTCTGAGATCACTCAGTGACAACGACCCAAAATAATTGATTTATTGAAATTTTACAGCCAGACGTTTAAATTTTTAAATGTTGTTCGGTCGGATTTAATTTTAGGTGTCATTTAGATATAAATAAGGCATTAAAAGAAAATTAATGTTTCCTTAGCGTCACATTAACTTTTGTAAGTCACACTAAATATTATTATAAGGAAATAGGAGCTGATTCTTTGTGACGTGTTCTATTCGCGGGAATGCACGATGGTTTAACGCCGATAGAATGCAGCTCCTTGTGTATTATTTCGTGTCAATTTATCACAGTGATTTGAATAGATACGACAATTTTAAATATTTACAAACGGCCGCCAGCGACTTCGTTAGCGTGGTTTAGTTATGCTCCGCTCCAATTGGTTGCAGCGTGATGTTATAGCCTAAATCCTTCCTGGATTAATGGGCTATCAAACGCAAAAAGATTTTTTTAAATCGGACCAGTAGTTCCCGAGATTAGCGCGAACAAACAAACAAACTCTTCAGCTTTATATATTACTAGCTGCGCCACACGTTTTTTTTTTACATGCCCCGCTCCTATTGGTCGCAGAGTGATGTTAAATAGCCTAAAGCCTTCCCGGATTAATGCGCTATCCAATGCAAAAAGAATTTTTCAAATCGGACCAGTAGTTTCTGAGATTAGCGCGCACAAACAAACAAACATACAAACAAACAAACTCTTCAGCTTTATATATTAGTATAGATACGTATAAGTATAGATGTAAAGAAAACCCTGTTCGACCCATAAGGATAATAAAGGTTAGGTAAACACAGTATAGTATAAAATTTTACATAATCATCATAGTAACAATGCTAATGAATTTTAAAATAATATTTTTTCCCCGCGAATTAATTCCAACTTCTCCGAAATTTGGTATTTTAAAAAAAGTGACAACACCATTTTGACGTTACTTTATTAACTGTTCCGTGCTTATGCGATTCGACCACGCGTCGCGTGCCCTGCCCCCCGTCCGCGGGAGGGTGTCCTACCGCACAATGTATTAAGTTACCTCTTTTTGCAAAATAATATTTATTTTTTTAGGTGGATTTTTTTGTTAAACTTTAGTCCGGCTTTGTCGAAATTAGTAGAATCAGTTATCGATTCCTAACAATACCTTCACGGATCGGACAGGGTTTTCTTTACATATTGTATACTAGCTTTCCGCCCGCGGCTTCGCCCGCGGCTTCGCCCGCGTGGAGTTCGGTTATATCGCGCTTTTTAGATTTCCCTCCGGAACATCAAATTTTTCCGGGATAAAAGGTAGCCTATGTTCTTTCTCAGGGTCTAAAGATTGTCTGTGCCAAAATTCATCAAAATCGGTTGAGGGGTTCAGGCGGGAAAGCGTAACAGACAGACAGACAGACAGACAGACAGAGTTACTTTCGCATTTATAATATTAGTATGGATTAGTATAGATTGACATCCAAGCAGTTGAGAGTTGTCAAAATTCACAATTTATCAAACAAACATAACTAACATTGAAAATGTTGGGTGCATGTTCGTTTTCGAACTGCTCAAGACGGTACGTGCCACAGTAAAAAACCCAGCATCGTACTTAAAAAACTTCCAATCCACGTTTTGCTAAATAAACAATTTCTACTAGCTATCTTAATCCAGCAAAAAAAAAAAAAAAGGAATCGTGTAAACAGTTTTTATCGTCATGCATTAGTGGCTTGTCAGTCCGTATGGAGTGATGATGGTCATGCACGACCCGGTTACTGCGCCGCGCAACCCTGCTGTCAACAGATTGGTATTAAAAAGAAACCTCAAAAAACCTTTTTGGTATTGAGTTATAGAGCTAGGTATTTTAATTTTTCTGATTGATTATTGCGTTTCCGTGATAAATAGACCAGTGGATTTTTTTTATTTGATCAAGAGAACAGAATTAAATATTCATCACGTGTAACCTTCCAAGTCGTGCACAATAGTGCATATTATTAGTGAATTCGGCATTCTTCAAAATCTACACGTAGTCAAAATCGAAACAATATAATCGCCCATTCGTTTAAAGGAAAAATGATTGTCTCATGTTGCCCATAGATCACAGAAGAAACATTAAAAGCTCGCATGAAATTCTAAATCTGTCTGGTGGTACACACCCACTGTATTATCCTTGCATTATGCACTGAATACAAATTTCGCATATAAAAAATGCATTGTTATTTTGATTCAATTCTCGATGCGTCCCCATATAAATTTTTCCCGCTCTGCACATGTTGAATTTGGTGAAGACGGCGAATAACAAGTAAGCTTTTTAAAAATTCAAGCTTGTCTGTCTTAGCTAATGCCTCTTTACAATTTTGATTGTCATGCATGACTTCAGCACGTGAGATAACTTTTGCATTGCTCTTTTCCTGACTTTGTGTAATAATATGTCACTATGGCAATGTTGGTAGTTGATCAAAGTAAGATCAAAATATTTTCACTATACTCTGTCCATTAGGTAAACCGTATTTTGGAAGAAGGAACTAGTGATTACAGCAACACACAATATACAATATGGTATTATGTTTATACGAAGCCATAAATTAGATATTTCAATAAGATAGGCAGTATACATATTTAATTATACATTTTGTCTTTTGTAATAAAATAAACCTTATCATCATCATCATCATCTCAGCGTTAATCCCAGTCGCATCCGAAGCTTTTCAGCTTTGGAGTCTGGAGTCCGCTTTACCAGTCTAACTGCTAATTTTGGGTAAACTTGGATATTTTCCGTGAAGCGACTGCCGTCTGACCTCCACAACCCGAAGGCGATATCGAAGCATTGCAGCTAGACCAATTGTTGGACTTTTGAGGGCTCCACCAACCCGTAACGACTGCCATTAGATGTTCGTATGACAACCGGGACCAACGGCTTAACGTGCTTTCCGAGGCACGACCAGACCAGTGCAAATATTCACATTCATGCATACAAATATTTGCACTGTGCGGGGATCCAACCCGCGCCTCCTTGCGCAGCGGCCGCGTTCGCTACCGCCACGCCACAGAGGCTGTCAGTAAAATAAATAGTATAAAAAAAAAATAAACCTTATGTCATATATAATAGTTAAGTTCTAACTAAGCTGTCAAAAAACGGTTTACCTAATGAACAGGGTATACAAAAAGCCGTTTTTTCCTAACATATTTTTTGGTGTTATCATAATTTGCAAGTGATCTTCAACTAGCCTAACATAATGTGCAGATCTCATCGCATACCAAACTCTGGTGTGTTCATGCCTTGTTATATTTCATGTGAACTTATTTTTCGATTCAGGGTATACAAAAAGCCGTTATTTCCTAACTAACATATTTTTGGTGTTATCATAATTTGCAAGTGATCTTCAACTAGCCTAAACATAATGTGCAGATCTCATCGCATACCAAACTCTGGTGTGTTCATGCCTTGTTATATTTCATGTGAACTTATTTTTCGATTTCGATTATGAATCTAGAAATTTCACACTTGTCCATAACTGCAAGATCACGAATGGCATCGTTACACGCGATTTAGGATTCCTGTGACTATATTTTGCAACAATAAGCCAAAGCTTTTAAACTACATTAGAGTGTGTCGTTATTGCGTTTCGGTCTGTAATTTTATTGCGGCTAATTCCATCGTCAGGTGTTGCCAGGTGTAAAAATATCGAGGATAGACAATAAAATATTTTAGACATTAAAATGGCAGTTGGGTGTTTATAAGAGTCTCTAATTGATTTGCTATGTGCATATCATTGATGTCTAAGACCGTAGTTGGATCTGGGAATACGTGTAATTAATTCGTTTCGTAGTCTATAACAATAAACACAGATGCATCCATCATTTCATTATAAAAAAAGATGATATTATTCATTATATTCAACTCCACCGTTAAACCTGTCGTCGAGTCACGACTTCGGAAAGCTAAACGTTCCTGTTTCTAATCGTGATGATAAATAAAATTTTATTTTAGTGTGATGTTTTCACAACAAAGATTTGAGTGTTTTCCAATGACTAAAAGACTTCCTTTATTATAAATTATAAACTAGTGCTTGACCGCAATTCCGCCTGATGGTAAGCAGTGATGCAATCATTGATGCCTATTCACTCTAGTCTTGAAGACACTTAAATTGTAAACCGGATGGAAACACCACGGGGCAGTAATCATGCAATTCCATTGCACATTCACCAAAAAGCATCCTCTAGAACACCGAAAGGCTGGCTCCTTTTTGTAGAAACATTCAGTATATTATTTACGGGAAGGTTTAATGTGACACTAGGGCAACAGCGGGGTGTAACAGCATGTAGTTATTATTCAAGTAATTTTAGTGACGCACGGCAGTAACCACATTTATATTTCTTTGTGATACTTAATTGTATTATTATAAATAATGCTATGCCCAATTGTTTTAAATGTCTCTTATATTTTCTGCTGTCTCAGCAGAACAGAAATTAATTAATCATAGTTGATCTAAATTCGCGCGCCTGCTTCAATGACCACTGCAATTATAATATATCGAAACAATTGATTGGATGCTTCACAGGCGCGCTACATCTCAAGCTTTTTGTTACCCAGTCCTTGAAAAGTTGGATAAAAGTCTAGACACTGCGATTTACAGATTTTGCGCTTGCGCATTTCAATGACGCGTGTGATACTAAGGTTCGTCGATCCGATTGTATCACGATAATTTTTTTCCGTCATCAAAATGTCTTAAGACACGTCGCGAAGAAAATTTACAACGAAGCTAAGGCACACGTGACGTATATTTGCAGTGATGCAAAAAGTAGCTGCGGCCCGAATCGGCATTTCGTGCTATTTTTAGCAGCACTACAAAAAATAAAAATTATATTAATTCTATCAGGTCACGCCAAACATTAATAATCGATTTGTCTATCCTTGTAACTAAGAAAGATGGTTTCCTAAAATGTTAATTTCAAATCAAATACGGTCACGGAAGTAGCCTGTAAATATGAAACTCCTATAAAGTGAATTTTCCAATTTATAATCTACTCCTCACTATTATTTAATAATAACATTTAATCTGAAATCAATTAGCTTGAGCCGCATGATTGCTGCGCGCCGATAATTATTTAAAACGCCCAAGATACATTAGAGTTAGTATTTGCAAAGTAATTGTTTAAAATGGTCGGCTATAAAAACATTTCTAAGTAATAACCACGGGGTTTGCGTATTTGCTCATCAAATCGTTATTATAAAGTTTTTTCAACAAAGACAAGTCTGGTTAGATACAAACTTTAGTCTAGACCTGAGGTCATTGTCAGGGGATGAATCGTAAGTTTTGCTGTGCCAGTTTGTATGAATGCATTTTTTTCTTTTAATTTTTTATCCAACTGCATGAAATCGATTTCTTTGTGGTTGTTTTTGGACATACGTCGGTCGGCTGCCGTAGTGTTGTTACAATCTAGATCATGTCTTAGATTGTCCTCCCGAATTGCTGCACAGTCACGTTTCGGGATCTTTGTGTGGGTGCTCTTTTAATTTTAGAGACATCTCGATATAAATTTCTCGTTAATTATAACTGAATTATTTTTTAAGATCATTACAGAGATATAGATACTAGCAACCTTGAATCGGAGTTTGTTGCCGGCACCTCCGTGCCCATTTTTTTGTCATCGAGCATTGATACGAAAGCACTGATTGACACTAACAACATGCTAATCATAATGCAGATGTCCAAATAGTTATCTGATATGGAACAAGTCTAGTTTCCAAATGCGACGTGCCCGGTGACTGACACATCACACGACGACGAACGATGTATCATTACAATAGAATGGGACGAGCCCGTTATTGGCTGGCTAGGTATTGTATGTTTGTACGGTCTGTACCTAGGTTTGGTCTTTGATGTTTTAGGTACGACGTTCGTTTGCTGCTATTGTTAGCTGAGCAGCAACGAGAAAAAATAACATCATATCCTTTAGATACAAGATTAAATTGCAGCAGAAAATAAAATTTAATAACTGCCTCAATTCGAGAGTTATAAAAACTATAAAAAACAGTCTTTATGTTTTCAAACATGTTTTGCATTATCCTAAAAGGACCTGTCTGTTGTTTAGTTAATGGTGCGCATTCGACAAGTGGCTCCTGTGCCATCATCAGCCAACGAACCGGTCACCAGAAGTGCTCAAGCGTGTCTGCTCAGTGGTTTGTTTACAGAAACAACAAAGTCTACTGGTACCTACGCGAGGGAATTTTGCGTGAGGCCTCCACTTGGCCTTAATTTTTTTCCAAAGTACATATTGACATAAGGATTTATGCAAACAGAGGCTTTTTGCGATCGAGGCCCGGTAGGGTTATTCGTGTTGACAGTGCTAAATTAATCGATCCAACTATGAGTTTCTTGAGATCCATGGTATCTGGCTGGCGTAATGATCTATTTTTGAACCGACACTGAGATGTGTTGCAGACGAACTCTTCTATATTTATTACCGTCTGGGGATTACATCCTATCTCCACATACACCTGAATGGTTTCTTATTTATAAGTTATTACTAAAATAGAACGATTCTGTTCAACGGTTAGAGAAATTGTGGGCTTTGAACCTTCGTTGCAACCATAAAATAGAAAAGAAATGCTGGCGGCTGATGTCGTAACCGCACCGCAGCTTTGGCGGTTTTTTATTAGCATTCCTGGTGCACTTGACGAGCTGAGTTGAGATTGCGCAATATCGGGAACTTCTTTTAATCGCTTTTTCAGATATTCTTTTGAATTTTCTCAAGCCTGAGAAAATTAGAAAGTTAAGTAATAATTGTTGGAAAAATACATACAACGTTTTACAGCAGGAATTTTGCGTTAGATTTCTGTATCAAAGGCTCAGTTCCGTGTTTTAATTTGTATTCTTCTCATTTTATTTAGCGTTTGCTGAAAATCTACACATTCGTCTTGCTTCTGCAGTGGTTTATTTTGTTTTATTGCAGTGCGTACGACGTGACCTGCTTACGGAACTGCCAGAGGTCACAATTGTACTTCATTTATAGAACCAATCAATCTGCAATCTACGATCTAGTCACTGCTGGATTTCTAGCTTTTTATGCGTCTGATGTCTGAGGTTAACAAACTTGAATTTCTGATTGCTCATTCATCTTACATCATTGTGGCTTGGGCTAGATTGAAATTTTTCATTTACCTGTATATTCGGCTCCTGTATCATTAGTATCTAATACAATTTAGTTTCGCTCGCTAAGATTAGTGTTCATATCTGGTTTTTTCAATCTTTGATTGGACGCTGCGCTTTTTGTAATTACAATTCGATTAGCTACGTCGTTGTTATGTCTTTTCGGATCTTGAGCTAGACCAGACACGTCTATTGTGGACAATTGTACGATCTATTGTTACGAGGTTTTTGTCTGTTTGCTTTGAATAAGTCAATTGTGGTTTGAGGAAGTGGACGATTTGTGATCAGTAAGTTGCTTACAACAGCGAACCAACTCACGCTACCTAGAATTTTCTCCGCTTTATAATTACTTAACGTTCTTTCGTTAGTGGGCCGTTGGTGCGTGCAGGATGTTAAGTACACAGTATATATTTTTTATATCACTTTAAGTAGCCACTTGAGGTGTTGCTGACTTACAAAACATGTAGCCTATGTAGTTGAGTAAACGTGTATCTATTATGATATGACGTGACCACTGGTATCGCCGACAATTTGGTGGTTTGATTGCGTAAAAAAATCAGTAATTCGGGTAATCAAAACGGCATTAGTGAAGCAGAAGTTGTTAAAAAACGTTTGCTCTTTGTTTATAATAGAAGGTAACTCTAATGTGTCGGTACTTAGTCACGCACTATTTAAATTGTAGGTAATTATTGCCGTTACTTGATCTCCATAAGAGGCTTCCATTAACCCCATCAAAGAAGTATCGATTCAAAGAGATTGAAGGCATGATCTTTGAAGGCATCGATTTTCCTTCTGTCAGTAGTAAACACATTAGTTAATTTAGTTCCATTCAAGTTTTTGTATACACGGAAGTCGAAAATGCGGTCGAATTTGTTAAGCTTTTGAACTAGAATTGTTTGTGTATTATTTTTATTACATTGCACTACATCTGGTAACTGCGTTAGGAACTGATGCGTCGGTAGCGAGGTCGTTGGTACACGATTGCTATCTAACATGCAGTCTAGTCTAGACCAAACGTGATGTCAACGCTGAAATCTAAAAATACCCTCATATTTTCCCATGCCACAAGCATCGCGCTCATATCTACTGGTACCGTAGCTAGTAATAGCTACTTTTCATACTATCATTTCAAATCACAGCTGATACACCTGTTTTTGTATCATGAAACCAGTTGCAACCTGTTGCAGAAGATTTACATCTTACGTAATACGATTTTATGCATCTAATTTGGAAGACCAAGGTCATTATGTCGATGACCATTCGGGGGCGGGGCATCTATAAGTCAATATCTCCTTAAGTGGCACTTGCGAATCAATCATCGTGCATGTCTCGATGCACTTTCAATCTTACTCCAACTGTTCCGTTAGTATTTTGATTCATTCATGATTCAGCCACACGTGAAAAGGTTTATTGTTTTAGCTTTGCTGCTATTTTCGTACAGTATATCATTGATTGAAAACCAAAATCGGGACGACGCAACGGTGTCGTATGCGTTATCTCGTAGTATTACATGTAAATCTTCACTTTATCAGCGATTTATTGGGTGCGCTTGACTTTAAACATTCATGTTTATTGTCCCTGTGCGTTTGTACCACCTTATGTTTTTCGTTGACGTAGGCGTCACTGCACAGTAAAGTTGTGTTCCCATCTGAATTACATTACAGTAAAATGTCCGAAGTGGACGCGACACATCCTTTTGTTGTTGTTTCCCTTAACTTAAATATGGCTCCGTTCTCGCCCGAGAAACTACCAATATCTTCCACCCACACGGCCAAATTCTATGCTGCAACAATAAAAGGATTATTATCAGCCCCAAAAATACACATATGGTAATGGCGACCCACGTTATGTCTCAGGAAATTTGAGTCTCTTTATGAAGGTGTTATTCATCTAGATTACTTAGGAGTCCGTAATAAAAGCGGGTTCACGGACACTGAATTGCCGTGGGTTTTGAAATTCTGCACTTTTTTTGCAGTAGAATTCTTAGAATTTCACACGACGTTTGTCGGTGCGAAAATTCACATTAAAAATGTCAACATACTTGTCATTTCGGATGGTAATAAACAAAATAAATGCAAGTTTTATATCTCTGTAAATAATTGTTCCTCTCAAAGAGACGAATTACTGTGTTTGCTATTATAAGATGGTGTAAGTGTAGATACGTAGCGAAGATATTAATCTTGAGTCGCGTTCGTTGTTCGACAGTCGAATGGTAGCAGTGGCAGATATATCATCAGGTGGTTCTAATTCCGGTCGTCAATAAGTCCAATCAAAAATGCGCTGTATAGGTTTTATTCTAATGATTAATTGAAAGCGTGCCGTAAAAAAATCGCTGACAAATCGAGACGCTATCAGACAGATACACGTTAAGTTTATTGCCTTTTTTTCAGCGTCTTTTTAGTCACTCGTTTCTAACAAAAGGCTTTGGGTGGCCGAACTTTCAAGGCCTGTGTTATGCTTCAGGAGGTTTCAATTTGTTTCCTTGAGCTTTAAGTTTTCGTAAACTTCTAACTCCTAATCGGCTCGTTTATCTCCATTTCCAGACGGCTCAAAAGCGGTTTTGCATAAACCAATTTGAATATTTTTGCATTCAAGTCTAGAGTTACTGAGACTTTTAAAAAGTCGAAATAAAGTCTAGGTAGGATTTTTTTTGTTAGGTCGTAAGATTTTTTTTGCTGGTTACGCTTAATTTACGGATCCTTTAACCTCTCGTGGCGATTGTTTCGCGTACATTCATGCGTCTTGTATTTTATAATATTTTAGGTAGGATTTATCAACATAATTATGTTTGCCACTAGCTTGGAGTCTCGAAATTAGTAGATTTAATTTGTCAATAGTTTTTGTATAATTATCATCATCATCATTATCTACAGTGCTCGCGTGTTCTGTTTTACGACTGTTGTATTACTAATGACGGCTGCAACATTTATAACTTTAACACCATCTAATATTTTTGCTCTTTTGACAAATACGCTGTTTTTATACTTTGTTCTTTGACCACGTTTAGTTGGCAGTTTAATTATCATTTAACTTGAAATGACTTGTAATTTTTTTGAGGGTTTATACAGAAATCTTTATCTATTGTTGCTGTAGTCAGATCTGTAATGAGTTTTTTTTTATTACTTTTATAATGAGATTGTCAAGATAGACAACCTTTCGTAATGGCTATTTATTGACTACCGTTCATTGTAATGTTGATCCAGCCTTATAAGAACTTTATCTGTCTTTATTTTTATTACGGCTTAGAATCAAACTTGTTAATAGAATACGATTATTATATTAACTACGTTGGACGTTGCATCTTTTCTTAAATTTCCTTAGGTTTTGTGAGAATGTCTAGCTTTGCATTTTTTTTTAAAGTTTTCGGAATTTAATTCCACTTGGTTATAATGAACAGGTTTTGCTACATGGGATTGCTCATTTATTCGCATATTAAAAGTTGCAAGTACTTGTAAAATGTATTTTATGTTTAGTTATTCTAAGAAGAACCGTATGTTGTGTCTTTACGGCCATTTTCAACGTTATGACATGTTTTGCTAAAGGAAAATACTTTGTGTCCTTTTTGTTTTGCACACGTCGTCATAAATTTTCACAATTGTTCTTTATTAACTTTTAAGAGTGTTTGCTAAACCCACATTCCTTTTCCAGGAGAACATAGACCCATCACCATACAGCCTGTCCCCAATATCAGCAAAGTCAGAGAAGCTGCTGCGGTCACCCAGGAAGGCCACGAGGAAGATATCAAGGATCCCGTTCAAGGTGCTGGATGCCCCTGAGTTGCAGGACGATTTCTATCTGAATCTGGTCGACTGGTCTGCGCAGAATGTTCTCAGTGTGGGGCTGGGGAGCTGCGTCTATCTGTGGAGTGCTTGTACAAGTCAGGTGAGGATTACTAAAGCTGTCTAGTTAACTAAAGCTGCATATAGTGTGCGGTCCATTGACGTGGACAAGTCGGTATTAATCACGTCATATAGTGTCACCTGTGCTTCGCAATTATATGTATCGTGTCTTATATACATATGTCGGCGATAGACCACAATATGGTTCTGCTCTAAGAAAGAACATTTGAGTAGAGTTAGATATAAAATCGATAAAATGGTTGGTTTTGATGCATATCATGAATATGTGCGATGCGATATTTTCGTTTTTGGGAGACTAATGTCTAGTTATGTATTCAGTTGTGGCCTGCAGTAGTTGGTTTTTTTTTTGAATAATGTTAAAATTAAGTTTGGTTTCTGCCAAACCCTGAACGCTTCTAGCGTATTTGTTCAGAAAGCATAGATAGCATATAATAGAATTTATTTTTTGTGATTTTTAATGTGGACTTATAACTTACTAGCGGGCGGCCGCGACTTCGTTCGCGTGGTTAGTAATTTGAACATTTTATTTTAACCCAAAAGAGTTATTTTAAAATTGTAGTATCTTATAAGATATTAATCAAAATTAAGTGATGTCGTCGACAATTTTGTTCAAAATTAAGTAGTATTAATTTATTTGGATAAGGATTAATATTTGTTTTTTTTTTTATGTCCTCCGCTCCTATTGGTCGCAGCGTCATGTTATATACTCTAATCTAAAGGCTTCCTGGATTAATGGGCTATCCAATGCAAAAGAGTATTTCAAATCTGATCGGTAGATCGTGAGATTAGCGCGTTCAAACAAACAAATAAATTCTTCAGATTTATATATTAGTATAGATAGTCCACATTTTTAGAATCACTGAGACTACTGAAGTGAATTGTTTTAAATATGTTTCTGTACTAACAGGCCCGTTTGATAGGATGCAGTAGATACATAATAAAATGCGCGTATTTTACTAGATTCACGATACAAATGGTCGTGTACCTCACGGCGCTTCTAGAATCTATCTTCCGTTGTACAGTAAGTACTTTAACAGCATATTTCGTTATCTTGTTCAGTAATTCTAAAGGGTTTTGGATTCGTGCGCGGGATTGTTCGAGTTCACCTCTTATCAAATTATCTGTTCCTTAAGGACATAGAGCGGTGAGTAAAAAATGGATTAGACAATGTCCCGATTCCTAGTTCACAAACTAAATTAATTTTAAGATCTGTGCATCTTTTCCTTTCCATTTCGTTAAGAAAAGGACAGAAGATAAAATGTCAGTTGAGACCTGTCAAATTAGTGCGCTCTTGTCGTAAACTGGCGTATTTTTAGTCGTCATGTTTATAATCGCATCTAAACTGTCTATGGAGTATCTTAATTTGACAGGATTAAACTGACATTCTATCTTCTGTCCTTTCTTAATAAAATGGAAAATAAAAAGATGGCCGTAAATTAAAATTAGTTTAGTTTGTTAACAGCTGAATCGGCACCAGTGTCTCCTTGTTTTACTGTATAAAGCCTGATTGTGGTATCGTGTATGTAGCGTAAGTTTCTGTGCGTTATTTTCGGAAGAATTTCTACGACCGTAACACATTAACGATCAGAATCTGAATCAATGTGAAGGATATTACCTATTTATATCCATTATTTTATCTATACTAATAAATAAAGCTGAAGAGTTTGTTTGAACGCGTTAATCTCGGGAACTACTGGTCCGATTTGAAAAATTCTTATTACGTTGGATAGCCCATTAATCCGGGAAAGCTTTTAGGCTATGTAACATCACGATGTTGCCAATAGAAGCGGAGCATAACTAACTCCACGCGAACGAAGTCGCGCGAAGTAGCCGCTAGTATGTTCTTAAATCATTATGCTCTCCAGCTTAGAGAACGCAATGAAAGTTGTTGAACTGTCAAAAGCTTTTCCTATTGCGTGTGCGTCACAAAAGCGAAAGAGAAGGAATTTGTCCAGTCGTAAGATGCAATATACCCATAAAGCCTTTAGAATTAAAAAAAAAAACTCGTTTTGTTTTTGTCCAACCATGCGTATTTGCACTTTGACGATTTATTTTTTACTGCTTCTTAAAATTACTTACCGAGGCATTAACCTGTATAGTGTGCAAATATTTGGCGTCCATTTCTTGCAGTGTTAGCAACTATCTGTTTGCCAGGTAACGCGCCTGTGCGACCTGTCCTCCGAAGGCAATGCTGTGACGTCAGTGGCGTGGAGTGAACGAGGGCATCTAGTAGCTGTTGGGACGCAGAAGGGACACATCAGCGTTTGGGATGTTGCTGTTAATAAGGAGGTAAGATATCTCTATAATTGTATGTGAAAAGTACCTTACTGCATTTGCAACATATACGTCATGGAAATAAAATATGTACGAGTTTATGGAAAAATAACTTTTATTAAGTAACTATTCTGCAAAAAAAAAAAAACGTTATTAAAACTATTTTCTTTATCACCTTCAATTAATCGAAAGTTCATTTTACACTAAAATTACAAGAATTTCTTCTACCTTTTTGAATAGTGCTAGTCATTCTGAAATCAACTTAGTTGTCATTGAAATATCGTTGATATTTGTTTAGCTTGGAATAGGGTGGAGATGTGCAGGGAAGCATTGCACATTTTTACTTATATGCATGTACCTACCTATATGAATATAGAAGCCATCATCAACCCACACTGGTACCGCGTGATAGAATTTGGGTTAAAATCTTACATTAAAGAGGTCTGATCTCCTAGCAGCAATGCATGCGGCCATTAATAGTTGATTGTTTAGAAATATGTGTTTTTTTTGTTCTATTATTATACACCAGTGCTTCACCGCAATCCCACCTAATGGTAAGCAGTGATTCTATCATTCATGGTAAAGCGCGTTAGTTTATTAAGAGCCAAATCACTAAAAAAAAAGGGTAAATAGAAAGGAAGACGGCCGTTGAGCGAGGTGATGCAATGTTAAACCTAACACGACCAACGATGCTGCGCCAGAGGGAGATTGATCTGGAGACTCCACGACCAAACTCCCGACACAACAACATTTGGCGCATCGTACCCGTCACACATTGCAACACAACTGCTCAGACCCGTCCTCCGTATTGAATCCGTATGTATTGAATCTTAGGACAAGAAGACCAATTTTTCACTACTCATGTGCACAGTTTAGTATTCATAATAACAGAATCGCATTACCTGTGACTCGATGGCAGAGACAGGATATTGATAAGGAAAAATTATTTGCACAATGAGCAGTATGAACCTGTTTTGATAATTGCAACGTTACCCATGCCATAGTGAGTAATCAAGTATTATCATTATCTCAACAATGTAACTAATCAAATATCTTAATGTCACAAAGTATCATTGAATCAGTATTATTGCAAACATGTGTCGCGTATCTACCTATACATAGAGAGGGCACTGCACGAATGCAGTCTATGGCATTACATAAAACGAACGGGACTTCGCAATGCCATACGCATATGGAAAACTAGAAGTGCGAACTTGAACACATGTATTAAAAATCAATAAAGCCGACTATTGTTTAATTTAGTATTCGATTTTTTTTTAGTTCAGTATGTGTTTTGTAGTGTACAATAAAGCATACCTCTATAAATAAATAAATACATTAGTAATAATGGGCCAAACACGGGTTTTGACCGAATATTAATAATAATCGGCCGAATATTTAGTTATGAGTTCACCGAGCCAAATATTCGGCAGGATCTTCAAACTATTAGGTTAAAGCTTTATTAAAATTTTTGCATGACAATTTTACTTTAAAGAACTTTAATTATACATTATTTTAAATTAGTTTCATAGGGCTGAATGCCCATACATTCAGCGTTATTAAATACAGTAAATACAAATATTAGTTAATTCTGCCAAGTACCGAACATAAAACGAATATTCAGCTCATACCTTTCAACTTCATCTTTTATTCCCACCCATATTAATGCACTGTAGTGTATTTATCACTCTTGTCAAATAATTAACAATGACATAACAGCTTCAAAATAAAAGAAAGAATAAATAACATCAAGCTTTACTAATGATTTTGAAGTTAGAACATTAGGTAGCAATACAATAAATTGTATTCTGTGTATTCAGGTGTGACTGTAGTTAATTGGTAAAATTATGGTCTTTAATGTTGAATGACTAATCAGCAATCAGTTTGAAATAACCAGTTTGAACTAGTTCAATAAATTATGCATCCGCTATCTGACAGTCTTGAGACTGCATGAGTTTTATTAGAATACTGCCTACGCTCCAGTTGTGACATACAACATTGTTTTTGTTTATACGGAACCCGAAACACGTGTCCAGTATTTTTAAATCCAGAATCTATGTACAAAATTTAAAAAAGATATAATGATAAACCATAAAGTTATGAGCCTGCTATTCTACCTGGTGGTCCCAACGAAAAGATGATAGCTCCGCTCGGGCGAGCGAGCGCGGTGCGTTGACCTCTGGCGCCAGCTGTGCGTGCAATTACTATGATCTATCGTAACCGCTCGGTAACCACTCTGCAACAATTTCTAAATGTATTTAGGAGAAAATATAACATACAATATATTACATCATGTTATATTTTTTCCTAAATACATTTAGAAATTGTTATAATCAGCCTATAATGTTCCCACTCCTGGGACACAGGCATCTTCTCGATGAGAGTGAGCGGGCCGTAATCTACCACTCGGGCACAGTGCGGGTTAGTAGAAGTCACATGTATTCGAAGTTTTTGCTTCTAAGACATGCAGGTTTTCTCACGATGTGATGTTCATTCGTTTTAGCATAGAAGCGTAACAAGCAAACACACAAAAACAAATCTTTACCCTATATAATGTTTTTTTTTAAACATATTATAAACTAGTGCTTGACCGCAATCCCGCCTGATGGTAAGCAGTGATGGTAAAGCGCGCTGGAAGCCAAAATGTTACACAACATAAAATTAATTCTGTATTGAATCGAGACTTATGTAGGCGAAACCGCGTGTCGTAGTTAGATGAAGTAGGTTATTCGCTTCCAGTAAAGTTAAATTGTCGAAACCCGAGTGGTCATTTGTCAATGTCGCATAGATTTATTTCAGTTGAGTTTAGATCTTCCAAGGATAGTTGGTAACATCACTATTTATAACAGCGACTCGGTTCTTCAGAGATTTTAGAATTTATTAAGACTGATGGTATATTACCTAAAGATGATGACGACTTTAGATTTTTCAGAAAATCTCATTTTTCTGAGAAAGCTACCGTTTAGTAACAGTTCTCTATAGGATTTTCAGCGTAGAGAGGCCCCGAACAAGGTGGACCGATGACCTGGTGAAGGTCGCGGGAAGCCGATGAATGCGGGAAGCATAAGACCGGTCATCGTGGAAAGCCTTGGGAGAGGCCTTTGTCCAGCAGTGGACCTCTATTGGCTGAAGAAGAAGAAGATAGGATTCTCCAAAATCATCAGATTTTCTTCATCTTGTTCCCGCTTCACGACGTATGCAGCAGTTTTTTCTTAGTCTAAAGGAAATGTAACGATGTTTTCCATTTCAGGTGACCAAACTGCAAGGGCACATCGCTCGGGTGGGCGCTCTGGCATGGAACGGAGATATCCTCAGTTCTGGTTCGAGAGATAGACATATACGACAAAGAGATACAAGGACGCCACGTAAGTTGGTTTATTATTTTTTGTTTGTGGCTATATCGCTATTGTTTTTTTTTAATTTTCTGTTTGTGGTCATATCGTAATATGTTTTTTATTTTGGGTTGGGAAATCATCAAATTACCTCTCCCGTTCTGGGCGGAGCGAAAGGGTGTGTCAGACTTTTTCTGACAAAACCCACCCGTATTCCTTCGCTTGTCTGTAGGCCAGGGCCACGGTTTCTTTTTTAACCAACCCGTGACTCTGACCCAGGAGGCATCGGTTTCCGTGGACCCCGTCACGATGTATGTGCTGGCAACTATTTAGGGCGCGCGTGAAACAACGCACCGACTACTCTGGCCTGGTCCTTACCGGATATCGTAATATCCTCATATTAGGATATGGCAACGATGATGTACATCATCACAACGTGTCTACTGATATCACACGAATTCTACATCTCGCAAGCAGAGTTTACCGTGCAACTAGCGTTACATACAACTTCCCAACATCAACCGTTGGCAAGTGCCCGCCAAACACAACACCCGTCTGGTCGGAGGATCATCCCTTTTTCTATAGAGAATGAGTGACTTTACTACCGTTTCTCATACCTCCAAACTGGTAACTTTAGCCTTAAAATTATTTTCTCAATAGAATACTCAGACACGTAAGAGATGCCGGGGGTTGTCAGTACTTAGTTCTTTTTTTATATTTTTCATGGATGACACATTACATTATCAGCCTATAACATTCCCACTGTTGGGACACAGGCCTCCTCTCGGTGAGAGCGAGTAGGCCATAATCTACCACGCTGGCCCAGTGCGGGTTGGTAGATGTCACATGTCTTCGAAGTTTTGCCTTTAGGACATGCCGGTTTCCTCACGATGTTTTACTTCACCGTTTTGAGAACAGTGGTGATGAAATAATTTACACAAAATAAAGCGCCTGAAACAATATACTTAACGTACTTTCTAAGTATATCTTGGATACTAATGACTGAAGGTGAAGGAAGACATCTTGAGGAAACCTGGACTTTTAAGTCTGAAATCGCCAACCCGCATTGAGCAAGCGTGGTGATTACGCTCAATCCTTCTCTCTGTATGAGAGGAGACGTGTGCCCAGCAGTGGTACAATAAAAAGGTTAATAAAGCGCCTGATGGAGCTCGATCGTACGACCTAACCATGGATGACACTTTAGATGAATTTCATGAATTAAGAAGGACCTACGGGTTAAACCATTTTGTCCTTTTTGTATAGTTGTCGATAAAAACCTGCGCGTAGTTTAGTTCATTATTAAAAAAAAAAAAAAAAAAACTGAAAGGAAAAGCGTTTAAGTTGAGCCTAATTCAGACTAAGAGCAATTTCAGCGTTGTATAAACTTAGTTTCATTATTTTATTCCAAAAATAAAAAAAACTAAAAGGAAAAGCGTTAAGTTGAGCCTAAATAAGACTAAGAGCAATTTGAGCGTTGTATAAAGTGCTTTTTGTGCCTATCTCGGTATACACAACGATGGCAAAATGTAACCATTGCGCCAGCTTACACAGGTCTTGAGACAGACGGTTCAGACTAATGGTAGGACAGCTCAGAAGTACCGGCTCGGTTACTAACTTGCGATTAGGACAGCGACTGTCAAAGTTTTTATCTGCTGCAGTTAAACACAAATACTTTATAA
Organism: Sesamia nonagrioides; assembly: GCA_017933935.1. Lineage (NCBI taxonomy): Eukaryota > Metazoa > Arthropoda > Insecta > Lepidoptera > Noctuidae > Sesamia > Sesamia nonagrioides. Next base: position 318,266 of record JADWQK010001240.1, read on the forward strand.
TGTCATTTCCCCGAAATTTGAAAGGAAAAGTAGGCCATATTCTTACTTTTAATATACCCCATATAACTTAATTGTTGATAAAACATAAAACCCGACTGCAAAAAATATGTATCTAAATGCAAGCTAAAACTGTAGGTAATTAAAAAGAATAACAAAAAAAGAAAAAAAAAATGTTCTTGTTGAACATTATCGTGCATGTTAATTAACAAATGTATTAGTGACGTACCTATGTAGTCGAGAAAGATTCCTTTTCATTTTGGTGCCAAATCGATCACGGTTACTCATATGACACCTCGCATGTCAAAATCCGTCAAGCACTTCAGGCTGTAGGGAGTGCCAAAGAAATAAACATACATACACTCGAAACACATTACCCTCCTTTCATCGGCAGTCGGGTGAAAAGGAATGTGCTCGATGTTTCCTTGTTATTAAAAATCTCGTTATAATTAGAGAGAAGTATACAAAAAAGATTTTTTCCTGAATTAAAAACGGTTAAAAATAATTTTCAGTACTTTTATTTGGTTCTGAATGTAAGGACGAGTTGGACAACTTTTAAACTGTATGGGAAAAGGCCTTTGCCCTGCAAAGAGACAATTACTCGCTTGGTATTTTGATATCATGCACTGAGTCGCAATTAGTTTCCAAGTTTGAGAAACATTTCCCAAGCACCGTTGCATCTCAAAGGCTGCGCGCACGACTTTGTGGGTTCAACGACAATGCAATTATGCAGCGGTTTTATACATAGTACTCTTTGTAGGTACTTTGACTGGAACAGGCTTGAGCATAATAAAATAAATATACAGCAATGAATTTCTCTAAATAATTTATTAAAATTAATTATTCTTCAAGCTATAGTGGTCCACTGCAAAACAAAGGCCTCGCACAAGGCTTTCTTGCAATTGGGAGGTTTGCCATAATATAATCCCCACGCTTGGCAGGCGGGTTGGGAATCGCAGTAAGGCTCGCAGTAATTTGATAGGTATTCCATAGGAAAAGCGCTCCTGCCCGCTTCCCTGGTGAGGGTTCCCTTAGTCGCGTCGCTTCATACGACAGCCACGGGAGGAGATGGGTTGGTACTAGGGTTGTAACGGAGGTATGATATCGGAACCAGAACCGGAGTCGGAGTTTTTAAATTTGATTTATCGGAGTCGGAACCGGAGTCTTTAAATTTTTAAAATTAATGGGCTATATACTTCAAAATTGTGCAAACGCAATTACCCTGCTGTTCATAACAGTCGGCAGGCCGCCGCAGCTATGTCATGATTTAATAACCTCCGATTTAAAAGTATCGGAACCGAAGTCGGAACCGAAGTTATGATAGTAATCGGAAGTTCCGACTTAACGGAGTCGCAGTCGAAGCTCCGTAAAATTCTCAGGTTGGTACTATTCTAAGCCACAGGAGTCAAAATTAATTGTAACTCGTTACTTCCATTGAAGACAAACAGTTTCCTTTGTGTAAATCACTTTCTCACTAAAATCGGTGAAGGAAAACTTCTTGAGAAACCGTTATGATCTAAATCGAAAAATTCGTAGATATTATGACATCTACTTACTAACCCGCGTTGGACCAGCGTGTTTGATTACGGCTCACTTCCTTCACTGAGTACGAAACTCGATCGTCGATATCGACCGCGTTTGACTCATTGATTGGCCCGCTTCAAGGTTGTAAGAACTCTCAACCAATGAAAGCGCCAAACGCGGTCGACATAGACGATCGAGTATCATAATGAAAACTCATACAGCCTACAGAAGCTACCATGAGTTTTCATTACGAGACTCGATCGTCGATATCGAGCGAGTTTGGCGCTCTCATTGGTTGAGAGTTCTTACAACCTTAAAGCGGGCCAGTCGATGAGTCAAACGCGGTCGATATCGACAATCGAGTTTCGTAATAAAAACTCATACTAGGCCTACAGTGTAGCTACAATGAGTTTTCATTACGAGAGACAATGGTCGATATCGATCGCGTTTGGCGCTCTCATTGGTTGAGAGTTCTTACAACCTTGAAGCGGGCCAATCAATGAGTCAAACGCGGTCGATATCGACAATCGAGTTTCGTAATAAAAACTCATACTAAGCCTACAGGTCTGTGTCCCCAACAAGCGTTATAGTCTGTTTATTTTATGCACGGTCGAAAACTTTTAAATTTCACGTCATTTAAACATACAAAGCTCTTTTACTTTATAAGAAACCAGAATATAATTTGTTCAGAATAAGTAACTGAATCGATTCCAATAATTTTTACATCATGTTGTATTTTTTTCCAAATACATTTAGAAATTGTTGCAGAGTGGTTACTGACTGAAGATAACAAGCTCATAACGTTGAGATTTTTCATGATATCTTTTTGAAATTTTGTACTCAGATTCTTTACTTAAAAATACTGGACACGTGTTTCGGTTTTCGCATAAACAAAAAGTAACTTTGTATACTTTATGAGAAAACCACTTTTGAATCTTGCTAAATATAACACATTTTGCTCTTAAATGTAAACCTTAGTTTAGGCATATCATCCCGTACAACAGACTCTCAGTTCTTATCAAAAGATAATAGATGGCAGCATAGGTTGCGGTCCAAAACTTAGGAACGATTTTAAACCTCTTATGTGCAGTTTTGTAGCCTTTTTAATATTTTTAACTATTTGATTTACTTATTTAATGTGACTCCGTATATTTACACGTATAAATAACGTAATTAAACAAAACGGTAAAAGGGGCTCAGTACTGACAATGATTTTTATTTTACACTAGATGGCAGTGTACTCAATTAATCCTGTCATAAAATATTTTTTTAGGTTAAGATAAGATGTCTTCTAACCATTATATTGCTGTTATCTTCTTTTAGAATGCGTATTGCTCGATGCACGACGCATGGATGTATATATGACAATGTAGACAAGACATATATGGCGGTAGTGGCCGACCGGTCAAGCGCTCCCTGGTGGCCATCTAGTAATCTCTTTAAGAAACTTTTTTCCCGACCGTCTGCTCGACTTGAGCTGGACTCGAATTGTTGTTCACGTTAAGGTATCTGTATGGAGTATTCTGTAATCTGTGGTTTAGTTTACCTTCAATAAGGTTGAGCTGAATGATGCTGATCCATACGTCATGTTTGTGAACGGACGCCGTCCGAGGAACTGGCCATCTCTTAGCTGCCACGGCGTATTTTAATTTCTGAATTGACGTTCTTTTTTTTGTGTGTTTTCCATAATGGACGCTCTTAGTGTACAATATATTTCTGCATCTTTTCACACGGTTGATTTCAAACGAATGATGTAATCAAATATTTGTATCAATAGCTTGACAATTTAAAAAAGTGTCCATGGAGTTTCTTGCCCGTTCTTCTCCATAAGTACCTACTCTTTGGAATGGGCGACTAGCTTCACCTTGCTGACTGACCGACCTGACAATTCAAAAGTGCCTGTAACTGGTTTCGTTGAAATAAATGCTTTGATTTTGATTTTTTAGTTCTCTGTTACTTTACCATGTATACTACAAGTTACGGTGCATCGAGATAAGTCGTACAGACTCCAGCACATCAAACTACTACAGGTTGTTAGACTTTTTATTAGATTTTCAACTTTATCTCTAAAGTATTAAGGCTCAAAGTTGATTGGGAATATTTGACAGTTTTAGGTAGCTTGACCTGCTGTCGTCCGGAATGATCTTGTTAGTAAATATTCACTTGAAGCTGAGAGATTCGTTTAGAACGGGTTACGACAACTGTCGCTCCATTGTACACTTTATCAATATTGAATGTCTTCATTGTGCATTTTGTGATAACTTTGCAGTTTATCTTGTCATAAAGGTTTTATGTTTTGATGAGGTATGAGTGCATAATGCCCTTTATATAAAACTAGCGGCCGCCAGCGACTTCGTTCGCATGGAGTTAGTTATGTTCCGCTCCTATTGCTCGCAGCGTGATGTTATTATAGCCTATAGCATTCCTGGATTAATGGGCTATCCAACGCAAAAGAACTTTTCAAATTGGACTAGTAGTTCCTGAGATTAGCGCGTTCAAACAAACAAACTCTTCAGCTTTATACATATATTAGTATAGATATCTCTATAAAAATGTTTTATGTAGTGTTTCAACCAACATTATAGAAAATTATTTAAATTAATAAGATCACTTATCGTCTTGACGTACATAAGTACAAATGAAAATAGGTAGGATATTCTATAACTATGAAATTAAATACAATAATTCTCGGTCTTAGAAGCATTAGGTCACTCGTATTGTATCTATAGCTCGACGTTAGAAGCAGTATGTGTAGGTCATCGGACCTATACACACGAAATACGTAGATAGATACGACCTAATGCTTTAAGGCATGAATTATGAATCCGTTTAGAGCATTTACAATACATATCTGATGATCCTAGGAATAATATAAAAGGATGGATGGGATGTCAGTTACTCTTACAAGAATCAACTCCTGAACGGATTTGTCTATAACAAGGATTAATAAGTAGGATTTTTTATCCCGATGTTCTTTATTTAGGCGGATGAAACTGCGGGCGCAGCGAGTATTTTATATACTTTTTTTTTTAAACTGTGCCCACACTTGTAATTTAACCTGTATCGTGGGTGCTTTACAAACATATAAAGTCACATACACAAACAGCCAGATCCGAAACAACTAATTGTACGCCATACAAATATTTGTTCCGTGCGAATCGAACCCGCGACACGCGAGGCTTCCGGCGACTGGGACCGCAATTAACTCGCAAATAACAACGGGACCGCGGTCCCAGTCGCCGGATTCATAAAAAAAAAAATAATTTTCTTCCGGCGACTGGGACCACTCATAGATAGGTAATTTGAAAAAAAACTACTATACAAGCCAAAATCGGTACAGTCAAACGCATAAACGTCTAAATTATTTATATGAATATTTTCATCCCTTACCATCAGGCGGGATTGCAGTCCAGCATTATTTTATAATTATTAAAAAAAAAAATGACTCGTTCTAGACAGAATTTTATCGTATGCGCTTATAGATTGTCCTACCGCGGTCCGAGTTAATTGCGGTCCCAGTCGCCGGAAGCCTCGACACGCTGCGCAGCAGTCGATCGCTCAGCCACTGGGCAATCGTGTCGTCTAAAATTATTTATTAGTAAGGAAGATGTAATTTTATTAGGTACAAACTCATAAGTTCAAAGCCTCTGATTACAGGAGATTGCGTAGGCCTAGGCTATACTCAACAAAACCCCTCACATTTGCGCTCTCGCATTTAAGGTACTATAAGTCTCATAAAATCTAGCTAGTATCAACATCTTCCGTAATATAATACCTACTGTGTACAGTTACCTCTTCAATTCGCACGTACTTACGGTGCATTGAGATAACTAGCCCGTGTTGGCCCATGTTGGCCCATGTAGCTTGCGTCGTGTTCTTGTTATTAAATGCATGTTCACAGATGTGTTTAGGTAGATTTTTATTTCTGTTATTCGTTGTTTGAAGAAGTCGTGCTGGCCTATTGGTTAAAACACCAGCCTCTCAAATATGAGTGTGCGGGTTCGATTCCAGGTCAGGCAAGTACCAATATAACTTTTCTAAGTTATATGTACTTTCTAAGTATATCTTGGCCACCAATGACGTTATTACAAGGTGAAGGAAAACATCTTGAGGAAACCTGGACTTTAAGTCTGAAATCGCCAACCAGAGGTGTCCAGCAGTGGGACGATAAAATGTTGATGATGATCATGATGATGACACGTTTACGTTTGTCAGGCTAGTAATACAGGATCTGTGGATATAGGATATATGAAAAATGAATTAGTATAAAAAAATACAAATAATTTTTCTGTTTCTTTAATGAACAAATCTTTTTCAGTAATAAGTACTTAGTTCAAATACAAATTAGATTTATCACTACATAATATAAAACAAAGTCGCTTTCTCTGTCCCTATATCCCTATGTATGCTTAAATCTGCAATTAATATTTAAAACTGCGTAGCGGATTTCGATGCGGTTTTTTTCAAATAGATATACCCCCGGGATACACCATACGCCATGACTTTACCTACACTCCGGCCTTTCAGAGCATGTGCTCCTGATATTTGACAGTGATTAATAAAGATCATATTTAAAAAACACGTATGTGTTTGTATGTAAAAAACATGAACGCATTCTCTGCCGACGGCCGGTCTGTAGTATGAGAAGCAACAATATGACTGTCTCTTCCTAGGACATTACTTGAGTCACTTGTCAAAAAACTGTGCGACTTTAGGTCTTATATACCTATCGCGGACAAGGTCATTTAAACTTGATAAATCGCATTTGACTTTGACTGGGTTATTGACCTTCCATGAATCATACTAATAACATTTTGTTGGTTTCCAGCGGTGCAGGCTTCCCGTGTACTTCAAGGACATAGACAAGAGGTGTGCGGACTCAAGTGGTCGCCGGACGGACAGTCGTTAGCATCCGGAGGCAACGACAATAAACTCTTCGTTTGGTCTATGGTAAATGTCGCAAAAAAAGTAGTTAGTAGATACGGATATTGTCTATTAAAGTGTTTTGTTGAGCAAATTACTGGTTGAAAATAGAACACCTTTTTTACGTTAGTAAAGTACCTAAGTAGGTAGATACGTAGCTGATTATCTCATTATTAACACGAAGAGACGTGTTTTAGGCAATTTATTTCTAGCAGGAATAATGAAAATTGTTCCGAAAGGTAGGTCAATGTAGCCGTTGATGTAATTCATTTGTTAAAACGAGGTTGAGTCAGAATTAAATTTATGTAACTAAGACCTCTATGGCCTATGAAACAAAGCCCAAAATTCCATACAATTTTAAAAGTTAACTACTCTTAATTAATGTTAGAATTAGCACTAAAGTATAAAGGTGAGTTAGTAACAGTCCAGGGAATTGCAATTTTGAGGCATTCCACGAAGCACAGCCAAACGAAGCGCAGCTAGAGGAAGCGCATCTAACGTATTCCACTAAGCACACCCGTAGCTGGGCTTCAAATAATAATATTAAAATTATTAATTTTCTATTCCACGAAGCGCACCTATGAAATATCACTCGCATAGTGCGGGGACAATGAAATAAAATATCGATAGAAGAAAATATTTATTATTTAAAAGACGAACTTAAATTTCTAACATCATTCAGTTTCGTTATAATAATGTGTGGTGTATGTGTGTGTGTGTGTTATTTGTGTGTGTGTGTGTGTGTGTGTATGTGGTCATATTGACATTCTTACTATTTAAAATCACAGATTGTTTCCTAATTTCAATAAAAAGTTGGAAAAATATCAAAAACATTTTAAATATTGTTTTACATAGAGATCTATGTTGAAAATTTCTTAAAACTACCTATTAATGAATAATAAAAATACTCTAACATAAAAAAAAATCACAGATTGTTTACTAATTTCAATAAAAACTTGGAAAAATATAAAAAACATTTTAAATATTGTTTTACATAGAGATCTATGTTGAAAATTTCTTAGAACTACCTATTAATGAATAATAAAAATACTCTACTTTAACATTAAAAATCACAGTTTGTTTTATAATTACAATATAAACTTGGAGAAATATAAAAAAAAACATTGTAAATATTCTTTTACATAGAGATTAATGTTGAAGTTTTCTTATAACATTACAACTTAACATAAAAAATCACAGATTGTTTCATAATTACAATAAAAACTGACAAATACCTATAAACATTGTAAATATAGTTTCCTATAGAGATGAGATCTATGTTGATTTCCTTAGCTTTTAAATAATAATAAAAATATCATAGTTTTATGTAGAATCACAGATTGTTAAATCACAAATCACAATATTTTCTTCGATTCTTAAATAATCTTGAAGAAATGGACAATTTAGTATCTATACTTATTAATTAAATAAATTATTATTAATCAGAATCTCAATTTCTCTAGACAATGTCCAACTGAAATTGAGCCATTTTTATAATCGTTCACTGTGTTTTCGATTATTTTATTTTTGATTTCAGCGTGTTTTTGATGCTTTGAATTAGGCATTTTTACTCTAATTTCAGAATAATTATTGCAATTTTTTTTGAAGCAATCTAAAAGTTTTGCTAGATTTACAGCTCTGTTTTTATTGAACATTTTATTTATTTCAGAGTAATGAGACTCTGTATAATTATTCGTTTTATGTATTACGTTATAACACGACCATTTGTCGTGCCATAACTTATGTTCGAGCCACTGAGTTACGATGTAATCGTTAAATCTAGATATACTTTCTCCTTGAGGACATTCGCTCATGATGTAGAGCCAGGCCTCATCCAAGTCTTCCGGCGGTAAATGTGGCAAAACTGTACATAAGGCAACATGTTTTCTAAGTATGCTATTCTTATCTAAACCCAAGTCTGCGCGTTAGTGTGCGTTCAATGTTCTTCCAAATAGCACACGCGCTCGTTTTTCGTAGCGAAATACAGTCACGCTCAGTTCTTTTTTGATTTTGTTGTTGTTACTTTTAATTTCTTTTGTTGTAATTTTTTTTTAGTTATTCAGTTACTGGTTTTTGCTGTTCCTTTAATTACAACATTATAAACATGTCCAACGGGAATACATATTAACAGGATTTTAAGAGAGAGTGGACATACGGTATTACGGCTTCCACCCTATCACCCAGACTTGAATCCAATAGAAATAGCATGGGCAGCTGTGAAATGTTATTTATCGAAGAAAAATATAAGCTTGAATATTAATCGAGTCATGGAACTAGTCAGAGAAAAATGTAATATTATGGGTGAATCCGAGAGGACGGCATTGTGCAATAAAGTTTAAAACAATGAAGATGGACCAAGTTTTTACTGCATAATTATGAAAAAATCTGCGATTTTATTCAGAGCCCAAAAGAGGAAAGTAATTGACAAACAATAAAAAATTTTTTTTTTTTTTGAAATAATTATTATTTATTATAGATAGAAAATGGTGAAACAATCTGTGATTTTAAATAGTAAGAATGTCAATATGACCACACACACACACACACAAATAACACACACACACACACACACACACAAATAACACACACGCACACAAATAACACACACACACACACACACATACACCACACATTATTATAACGAAACTGAATGATGTTAGAAATTTAAGTTCGTCTTTTAAATAATAAATATTTTCTTCTATCGATATTTTATTTCATTGTCCCCGCACTATGCGAGTGATATTTCATAGGTGCGCTTCGTGGAATAGAAAATTAATAATTTTAATATTATTATTTGAAGCCCAGCTACGGGTGTGCTTAGTGGAATACGTTAGATGCGCTTCCTCTAGCTGCGCTTCGTTTGGCTGTGCTTCGTGGAATGCCTCGCAATTTTGACTCGTAGAACTAAAATAATGAAGAATATCTTTTCCACACAATTAAAGCACTTTGTTTGTCGTGGGAACAGTTTCGAAATGGGAATGGTATGCTGATAAAACAATTGCGGTAACACGCAACTTTTAACGTATTCTACTGTGATAAGAATAGTTAACCCATTAGTTTCCTCTTTGATTATATTATAATTGCTAGGCTTGTTATTTGGCCCATTTTCTTCACCAAATACGTAAAACGTTTTCATTTTGGGCATTTACCTATATTATCAGTTTTGTGGTTCGGTCTACATTTCTGTATTTATTGACTGTCTATAAGTATGCTGGAAGAGATTTTTTTTATGTTATAAACTAGCGCTTGACCGCAATCCTGCCTGATGGTAAGCAGTGACGCAATCCTTGATGGTAAAGCGCACTAGTTTATTAAGAGCTTATTCACTCTAGCCTTGAAGACACTCAAATGAAACAGGCATCACCTCTGGAGGCAATCGGGCTAAAATAATTGAACCAAAACAGAATTGGATCGCAACCAAACCATAACTTTTGTTATATTTCGTATCGCGCTAACTTTTTGACAGATGGTGTAACCATAACTGGATCGGAATTGGAACGTAACCGCTGTCAAATGAAAAAGTTGAAACAAAGCTAACTTTTTCTGTGCTATTTGTCAATTTTTTTCTAAACGATTATTTTTACTTATAATTTATTTAATTTTAATTATTATATCTGACGGAATGAATCATTCATACATTGATTTTACTTCAATATAAGTTAAAATTATAGCGCCATACGAAATGTGATCGAAACTACCTAAACCATAACTTTCACTGGATTAGATAGGTACTACTGTTCTGGGTTAGATAGGTTTCTAAGTTATATGTAGGTACTTTCTAAGTATATCTTGGACACCAATGACTGAGTTCAAGGTGAAGGAAAACATCTTGAGGAAACCTGGACTTTAAGTCTGAAATCGCCAACCCGCATTGAGCAAGCATGGTGATTACGCTCAATCCTTCTCTGTATGAGAGCAGACCTGTGCCCAACAGTGGGACGCATTAGCGCAATAGTCAAGCTATTAACTGCTGCGCTTTCTCCTGTATCCTTCTCCTTTGGCAGTCAATAGGTTGACTACTGCGCTGCCAGGCGCGGCGCGGGTTCGATTCCCGCACAGAACAAATATTTGTATGACCTACTACTAGTTGTTCCGGGTCAGGATGCACCCAAACGATACAGGAGAAATGCCTAGTGGGGGGCAATGTTTACCTGTGCCCAGCAGTGGGATGATAAAAGGTTGATGATGATGACGTACTAACTAAACTCTTCTATTCCAGCACTCGACATCTCCAGTACAAACATACTCAGCGCACGTAGCAGCTGTGAAAGCGATCGCGTGGTCTCCGCACCAGCATGGACTCTTGGCGTCTGGCGGAGGCACGGCCGACAGGTGCATTCGTTTCTGGAACACTCTGACGTCGCAGCCGATGCAGTGTGTTGATACTGGTATGTTAATAGTACATTACGATATTAGTGCGTAATGATGGTTATAACATGCGAGGCGAATTTCAGCCCGAGCCGAAGGCGAGGGTGTAATTGAGCCGAGCATGTTATAACCAATACGCACGTATATCGTACGACATTTTTTAACACACTTGCGAGGAAACAGAAAAAAAGATATTCAGAATACAAGTACAAAGAAAAGAAAATTTGAGAAAAATGGCGCGAGGTTTATTTTCTGCCGTAGCTGCGTGAAAATGTTGGCAAAGATGCTAGAGCATGCAGTCAAGTTTTTAAATTACCGAATAAACTGTTTTTTTTTTTACAAATACTCATTTAAATACAAACAAATACAAATTTGTTTATTTCAAATAGGACATCAGTTATTTTAAATAAACTCAATCTGTGAATGCACACTGTTGCTTTCCCGCCATTAGTATTATTATTTGCCATTTCAAATATGGAACAGCGCGCTGCTCACTGGCTAGAGCCACGCGGCGGCGATCAGTTCCATAATTATTTGAAATGACAAATAATGCTGTTATGGAATTTGTATGGACTATAACTTAACTATTTGCTTTGATAACACACGCGTTTGTTATGGCCCGCTTTACATATTAAAAACCGGTGGGATTACATCAGCTTAACGAGCAAGGGTGTTAAAAAACTCTTAACGAAACACTGTAAAATGCTAGATAATTCCGCTCAATCCATATATCTATACTAATATACAACGTGTAACAAAAAGGGTATATACATACCAAGTGGACGGCCTCTTGATAAGATAAGAAACGATACGGGAAGGGTTCTCTAACCTTATGTTTACATGGTAGGAAGTTATGAATTATTCCAATACATATGATACCAGAAACCGCAGTTTCAAACTGAAATCAATACAACACTAGCAAAAAGCCAGCTGATCGGGGTCATTGAACAGTTCATCAATAAAAACAAACCTCTTACTTACTTGCTTACCCTGGTATTTCTTCAAACAGTGGATAAAGGGTTCCCGATGTTTATTTTTCTTAACATTTTTTTTTCGGAAAAATAATTTTACGTACAAATAAGTTTTTTCTACAAAAGCTAACTTTATGTTTGTGAACAACAAACCAAGTCATAAAATAGGGCGAGTGCGTGCGCTGGAAATCGAAAAACGTCTAGCGGCTTTAGTCACCTACGTAAAACAATAAAAAAACGCAATTTATTTTATAAATGAGTAAACTTATCTAACAAATCGATAGAACCGAGTTGGTAACTCTCTCTCATCTAAAGAGCATTTCCCGGTTGTATCCGCGGCTTTCGCTTTGGAGCCCGGGATCCGCCTCCAGTCCAACCGGGTTCGGCTGAATACCAGTATTTTACATGGAGCGAGTGCCATCTAACCTCCACAATCCAGTTACTGGGTAATACGATATCCCTTGGTAAGACTGGTTGTCTCACAGATCTACGAATGACAGCCGGGACTAACGGCTTAACTAACGTGTTTTCCGAAGCACGGAGGATACACACACAAACACCCAAAGCTGGAACAACTACTTGTAGGTCATACAAATATTTGTTCCGCGCGGGAATCGAACCCGCGACACGCTGTGCAACAGTCAATCGCTTAACCACTACGTCAATCGTGCAGTCAACTACCTGCAATTCACTCAGTAGCTACTCAATCCTACTTCCTACTAATAAAATGCGAAAGTTTGTAAAAATGTTTGGATGAATGGATGGATGTATCCATACATACATTCTTACAAATTTTCGCATTTAAATACTAGCTGCTCCCTGCGGATTCACCCGCGTAAGTTTCGATCCCCTGGGAATATCGAGATAAAAAGTGTCCTTTATGTTAATCCTGGTTATAAACCATATCTTTGCCAAATTGTATCCAAATCAGTTCAGTAGTTTTTGAGAATCGAGTTGGTAACTACAACACACTAAATAATACCCAATCTATTAACTACATTCCTATAAATTTCCTTACGTAACTAATTCTTTTCATGTCGGTTGCCATTTGCCATACATAGGTAGGTACTTAGTTTATGAAAAATTAATTACTTAGATGAACGTGCGAAAGAGACTACGAAAAAGGATTTCATATCTGTTCAAATGAACCCAAAATGTCATTTCTAAACAACTCATGTGTGTCCTAGTACAAAAAACACCCCATGAGTTCCGTAGATAAATTAAATTTTAGTTAGTCTTTGCGTATTCACTTCTGCGATATAAAAGATTTTGCCTTTTGCAAAAATAATAGCTTAAAACTCAGCAGTAGATAGATAGAGTACAGTACAGTCTTAATTTACCTTTTCAAAATAAATAAAAAATACGCAAATGTACTAGGAGTGCAACAGATACGAGGATTGTTATCGCTAAATTAAACAGCGGTTCCGCAATCACAGAACCCTAATTGAATGTCCTAGCTCAAACATATGAAATTGAATACGATAAAATATTATCTCTCAGTCGCGTACGCCGACGGCGTGCATTTTGTGAGAGAGATGACAATATTTACGTTATTTTTATCCGTTATTCCACACATATATTATTGTTGTGTGAGTGACTTTAGAACGCGCCGAAAGCAATCATGTTGAACATGATAAAATATTGTGTCTCGGTCGCACGCGCCATCTGCGTGAATATTTTAAGAGAGATGACAATGTTTTGTTCCATTTGTCTACTATCTTTGGCGAAATATTTTAAAACGCCGAAACAGAAATTAAGTACCTAAATAAATAAAGTTCAATTTTTCATAATTCCTATTAGTTCAGTACAGATCTAAGATTCGAACTTTACGGTCGCATGCGCGTTTCGCGATTTTTGTGTTGTGAACTTGTGACGTGTGTACAATCATGGCCCTTAGCAATACTGAATATTTTGAGATGATCTTGTGTGTCGGACAAGAGGATGGTAATCTGCGTGCTGCTCGCGAACTTTATCGTCAGCGATTTATCGATGGTAGGGCAGAAGGTGAGCGTCGACAGCTCCCTTCGGTGGCGTGTTTCCATAGAATGGTACATCGTCTGCACCAAACTGGTTCTTTTCACGCTCCTGGATTAGGGGTCGCCCGAACACTACCGATCCAGATTTAGAGGAAGCCGTACTCGAACATTTCGAAAATAACCCACGTACTAGTACTCGGCGAGCTGCATTAGCGCTGGGTGCATCTAACCATATGCAAGTATGGCGAGTGTTGAACAATGACGGTCAGCACCCATACCACTTCCGTCGCACCCAGGAACTGACACCTGCAGATTTTTGCCTCGCGTGACCTTCTGCGAGTGGTACTGCGGTCAGGTAGCAGCTTCGCCAGATTTTGGCTCAAGAGTACTGTGGACAGATGAAGCGTCATTCACAAGAGCTGGGATAAGCAACATACATAATGACCATGTTTGGTCTCACGCTAACCCGCATGCTTCTACGGAATCGTCGTTTCAACACCAATGGCGACTAAACGTGTGGGCTGGTATTGCGGGAGAAATTGTCGTAGGACCAATTTTTTTGCCGCACCGCCTAAACGGTCAAAATTATTTAAATTTTTTAACCAACGAATTGGACGATGCTCTCACAGAAAGCCTATCAATTTTAAGTTACGCTAATCTCGTGATGGGCAACAATTTAATCTTCCAACACGATGGCGCTCCAGCACACTATGCACGTGATGTTAGGGAGCATCTAAATATGCGTTTTCGTCAGTGGATTGGGCGCGGTAGCAGACATGTACCTTGGCCACCGCGATCTCCAGACCTAACTCCATTAGACTTCTTTTTGTGGGGGTATATTAAAAACACAGTGTATGCAATGCCGTGTGACACAGCAGAGCAAATGAGAGAGCGAATCGAAGCCGCTTTCAGGACAGTGACACCAGACATGCTACGGAATGTCCAGGTGTCGATACACAAACGAGCGACCTTGTGTGTACAGTACCAAGGGCGTCACATCGAACCACATCTCTAAAAAATGTAAGTTAATTAAATTATTATTTTTAATTTTCATATTTATTTTGCTGATTGTTCGGACTATGTTTAGCTATTTTTGAGGCAAAATTTAAGTAGGCAGGTAGGTACAAATTACCGGGCGGGCCATTGTCAGCATCTCATGGACGCGCGCGTCGCAGCCGCGCGTTTCAACAATATGTAGGCAGACAGGTACTAGGCGATCAGAATTACAGAAGAAATGTTTTGTAATATTAGCAAGTGACTTGGAATGTTGTTGACCCTCCGTAGTGTTGTTACACGTTTGTTAATATTTGAATTCAAGAATCATGCGATACCAAGGATACCAAGAATTTGGTATCAATTCTTCGAGTAATTTATTTTGAGCTGAAACTTTGTGTAGAGTTTCTATACCACCTATAATCTTCAGGGGTTCTTGATGTATATACCCTTTTTGTTACACGCTGTATAAAGCTAAAGAGTTTGTTTGTTTGTTTGTGCGCGCTAATCTTGGGAACTACTGGTCCGATTTGAAAAATTCTTTTTGCGTTGGATAGCCCATTAATCCAGGAAGGCTTTAGGCTATATAACTTCACGCTGTGACTAATAGGAGCGGAGCATAAATAGCTCCACGCGAACGAAGTCGCTGGCGGCCGCTAATGTAAAATATGAGTAGCTAGTTCTGTGAGCCATTGGTGAAAGACAGTGAACCTTTTGTGGCTGGAAAACCCGAGAACAGCAGGGTAATAGCGTAACAAAATACCAGTAGCAATGGGTTTCATATTGACAGTTCAACAACATTCATTGCGTTATTTACTTTGTTGAGCAGACACATTTTGGATCAAATGGATCATTGGATTAGCAATATGCTTCGAAATTATTCCAATTGTTAGTAATAGTTTATTAAGTATAGGTACAGGTGCAGGTTGTCCTTAAATGTTGGTTACTCCACAGGTTTCCTTAATACCTAGGCTTCAAGGGAATAAATTTCAAAATTTTGGAAATACTAAGTAAGCGTGCTGTGCTACTTAGCGATTCAAGCCTCTAATAGACGGATAAGTTATTATTCGTGCATGAAGTTTTTTAATTCTGACAAGACGTAATTTTCTTATCGACGACGATTTTATTTCGTCGAATAAAATTCACTTATACCAGATTTTTTTTTTTTTAAATAACGTTAAAAATTCAAAACTATTCGTCAATCGTCAGATACAATTTTCTGAAGTGGCAATAATCTTATATTGGCCCCGATTCTGTTGTTCACAAACTAAATTAATTTTAAGTCCGTGCATCTTTTTCTTTCATTAAGAAAAGGACAGAAGACGAAATGACAGTTGAGACCTGTCAAATTAGTGCACTCCTGACGTAAACTAGCGTATTTTTAGTCGCCATGTTTATAATCGCGTCTAAACTGTCTATGGAGTATCTTAATTTGACAGGATTAAACTCTAATGTCGTGGTGGCCTAGTGGTTAAAACACCAGCCTCTCAAGTATGAGTGCGCGGGTTCGATTCCAGGTCAGGCAAGTACCAATGTAACTTTTCTAAAGTTATATGTACTTTCTAAGTATATCTTGGACACCATTGACAGAAGGTGAAGGAAAACATCTTGAGGAAATCTGGACTTTAAGTCTGAAATCGCCAACCCGCATTGAGCAAGCGTGGTGATTACGCTCAATCCTTCTCTCTATGAGAAGAGACCTGTGCCCAGCAGTGGGACGATAAAAAAAAAGGTTGATGATGATGATGAAACTGTCTATTGGAGTATCTTAATTTGACAGGATTAAACTATAATGTTATCTTCTATCCTTTTCTTAACGAAATGGAAAGAAAAAACTGCTCTTAACTTAAAATTAGTTTCGTTTGTGAACAACAGAATCGGCGCCATTGTCAACGAACGAGTATAAAGTTTCCCCACACTAGGAATTACTCCTGTATTGTAGGTGCGTTTACAAACATAAACTTACATACACAGCCAGACTCGGAACAACTACACGTCATATCATAGGCGATACAAATATTTGTTCCGTGCGGGAATCGAACCCGCGACACGCCACGCAGCAGTCGATCACTCAGGCACTTCGTCACCCGTGTTGTCCAAAAAAATTGCAGTGCATTGCTGTGACGTAGCATGACTACTGAATAGGACTGCCCCCTAATCGGCGAACAGATTTTTGTCAAATGATTGCGACTAGTTGGGATCAGTTGGTATCGTTCGGACCGCCATTGGTCCGTTTCGTCAAACGATCCCAACTAGTCGCAATCATTTGACAAAAATGTGTTCGCCGATTAGGGGGCTGGTATTATGTTGTTAACTGGTACTGACTGGACTGTAGTCACGTGGTACTTTTGTTTACGTTTAGTTAATGGCTAAAACCGATGTATTATACACTGCAACATTATTGTTTTGTTTAAGCGAAACTCGAAACACGTGTTCAGTATTTTTAAGTAAAGAATCAATGTACAAAATTTCAATAAGATACCATGAAAAACCACAAAGTTATGAACTTGTTATCCTACTCCTGTCCCAACAAAAATACGGTCCACGCTCCGCTCCGGCGGGCGAACGGTGCGTTGACCTCTGGCATCAGCTGTTGCGCGAGCGCGGAGTACTATGATCTACCTACCGTGCGCACTCAGCAACTACATTGCAACAATTCCTAAATGTATTTAAAAAAAAAAATATAACATGGTGTAAAAATGATTGGAATCGATTCAGTTGCTTATTCTGAACAAACTATATTCAGGTTTCGCAGAAACAAAAATAACGTCTGAACATGTCGCTCTATTGAGATTGATCAATCGTCTATTAGGTTTGATTGATATTTGTCAGAAGTGCCATCTATTGCCAGTTACATTTTATATTCGTTTGTCTGCAGGTTCCCAAGTTTGCAACCTAGCGTGGTCCAAGCACTCCAGCGAACTAGTTTCAACACACGGATACTCACAGAACCAGATCCTGGTGTGGAAGTACCCGTCTTTGACGCAGGTTTGTACCTAAAATCTTTGCTTTATGGAAACCAAGAAAAATATGTTTTTGACGGTATTTTAGTCCTGTGTAAAATATTATGAAAATAATCATCATCTTAGCGTTAATCCCAGTCGCATCCAAAGCTTTTCAGCCTTGAAGTCTGGGGTTCGCTTTACTAGTCTAACTGCTCATTTGGCTAAACTTTGATATTTTCTGTGAAGCGACTGGCGTCTGACCTCCACAACCCGAAGGTGATATCGAAGCATTGCAGTTAGACCAATTGTTGAACTTTTGAGGGCTGCAACGACCCATACCGACTGCCATTAGATGTTCGTATGGCAACCGGGACCAACGGCTTAACGTGCTTTCCGACGCACGACCAGACCAGTGCAAATATGCTTATTCATGCATATAAAGTTTTGCACTGCGCGGGGATGGAAACCGTGCCTCCTTACGCAGCGGCCGCGTTCCCTACCGCTACGCCACCGAGGCTGACATGTAAATCATCATCAACCTTTTTATCGTCCCACTGCTGGGCACAGGTCTCCTCTCAAACAGAGAAGGATTGAGCGTAATCACCACGCTTACTCAATGCAGGTTGGCGATTTCAGACCTAAAGTCCAGGTGTCCTCAAGATGTTTTCCTTTACCTTCAGTCATTGGTGTCCAAGATATACTTAGAAAGTACATATAACTTTAGAAAAGTTACATTGGTACTTGCCTGACCTGGAATCGAACCCGCGCTCTCATTCTTGAGAGGCTGGTGTTTTAACCACTAGGCCACCACGACTTCAATGACATGTAAATAAATAATAAAATAAATAAATATATACGGACAAATCACACAAATTGAGCTAGCCCCAAAGTAAGTTCGAGACTTGTGTTATGGGATACTAACTCAACGATACTATATTTTATAATAGATACATATATAGATAAACATCCAAAACCCAGGCCAATTAGGAAAAGATCGTTTCCCATCATGACCTGGCCGGGGATCGAACCCAGGGCCTCCACGTCGCAGGCAGGTGCGTTGACCGCTGCGCCACGGAGACCGACAGATAAGTTGCAGTAAACTAAATGATTTTCTTTTGTCTTCAGGTGGCGAAGCTAACAGGCCATTCCTATCGTGTCCTGTACCTTGCCCTCTCACCAGACGGCGAGGCAATAGTCACCGGCGCTGGCGATGAAACCCTGCGCTTCTGGAACGTCTTCTCCAAAACCCCCTCACATAAAGAAAGCAAGAGCGTTCTGAACCTCTACACAGCACTTAGATAAACATATATCATAGATATATAGATGTTTTGTATATACTAGCTTTATTTATTTATAGAACTTTAACCCATACGGTGTTTCGAAGTGTTTTTTGGGTGTTAAAGTAAGCAGCCCCCTAATCGGCGAACACATTTTTGTTAAATGATTGCGACTAGTTGGGATCGTTCGGACCGAACGGACCAATGGGCGGTCCGAACGATCCCAACTGATCCCAACTAGTCGCAATCATTTGACAAAAATGTGTTCGCCGATTAGGGGGCTGGACTAGGTCGTTTGTAATTCCTGTTCATACGGTCTTGGTGGTTTGTTTTGGATTTAGATAAAAATTTCTTTTTTTTTTGTGGCAACACTGTGCGAGAGAGGTGGCGCTATAAACGGTAGTATTGTCTCTTTTCCACACAGTTTGCAAACTTCAGCTTTTGCTCCTTATTGGTTTATTGTAAAAGCTTTAAATAAATCACCATGCTGTACCAAATCATTATTTTATACATAATGTACACTAGTTTGTGTATACTTTATACAAATACAGTAACAATGTAAATTTGTTTAGATTTCTGATATACATAGATTTCTGTACAGGTTTATGAGATGTTTCTTTGATAGAATCGTGTTGCATTGCTACTATATGTATTTCTATTTATTTAACAAAACTGGATGCAGACAAAGGGCTTGAAGTCGATTCAAAATATTAATAAAAACGAAAAATAAACATGAAAGTCTCGAGTCTTAATACAAGAAAACATATTTAATGTATATTTACCTATACAAATAACTATATATACTTTCTTTTTTTAAAAGTTAATACTAAAAATATTACTACGAGTCCAATAAAAAGGTGAACAACCAAACTGCTGGGCAGGAGCTATTTGTCCTTAGTTTGCATTCAGTATTTGAGTAATGGTGGCCTTTTGAAATCGGCCGAGACGCGGTTTGGAACGAAATTATTCCACCATAACTGCCCTCGAAATGATGATGGAAAACATCGTTTGGATACGGCATATCCTAAAGCTGAAAATTCGGAGGCATGTGCCATCTACCAACCCGCACTGGGCCGGGATGGTGGGTTACGAGACTCCCAAGGCCTGTCTCCCAGCAGTAGAATCGATATAGGCTGATTACGTATTTGAAAGACTAGACGATAGAGAGATTAGACTATTTAGTCTATGGAAAAGGTGTAATGAATTGTAATTAGTCAGCCGGACGACCTCCATATGACGTGTTATCTGTACGTTCGAAAGTTCCACATTGTCGAAGTTAAATGCTCAGTAAATTTCCCATATCTAGTTAGATTGCAGCGGTGAACAGTTTCGGGAAGATAACATCTCCCTGTCTGACACCACGCTGCAGAGGTATTGGTTTCGAGGTCTGGACCTGTATTTGGACTGACATGGTGGCGTTTTCGTACAAACCCTTCATAGCTTCAATATACCGATAGTCTACTTGGCACCGCTGGAGAGACTGCGGTACAGCCCAGGTCTCGATCGAATCAAAGGCGTTTTCGTAGTCCACAAACGCCAAGCAAAGTTTTGCGAGAAGCGAGAAGGGACCGAGCAATGGGCTGGACTTACTAGCAGCTATATTTGCCATAGAGCCTCGCGTCGTTGTCAATGTATGTCAGATAATATCGGAGGCATTTTGTTCCTCTAAAATCATAGTGAGAGTCGCGGTTACTACGTTCCACATATTGCTCATTTAGTACTTACCATATTGGCACTTTTGCAAAAAATTTGAAACTGAGTTTGTTACATATTTCTAATATTTATTAGTATCTATAATAGTATATCGAACTTGTTGAACATTGCGTTTGGTTACTAGTATAGACATGAATCTGTAAAACCGTAAAATTTTCTCACAATTTCAAACATTTATAAGATCTTTATCCTTGTTTCTGTAAAATCTGAAAAACGTAATCCCCCTTATTCATAAACGCTGCTTAAAGTTAACTAGTGATTAGCGATTCTTTAACCATACATTTTTGAACGTCACTTAAATTTAATCATCTTTTATGAATAAACACCACAGTGTTTAAGGGGTTTATTCACAAACGATGGTTAAAGTTAGGGACGTGCAGATGTCTAAAATGTATGTTTAAACAAACGCTAATCACTAGTTAACTTTCAGCAGCGTTTATGAATAAGGGGGATTAAGTGCCGATATATTACTAGATGAGCGATATATTTATTACGCAAACATTTTCCGTGACATCCTCCAGTGTTTCCTTATATGATAGAAGTCAGATTTAAAGTCGTATAAAAACACAGTCTATCTCTCTATCCTCTACTTGAATTTTGATTGACATAACCCGTATACAATAATGAAATTAAAAATAGTTTTTTTAGAATTCTATTTTTTTTTTAACCAAATTACCTTTCATGAGTTGTTTGGTTTTGCATTTTTCGTTTAATTAACTAATTACTTACGTTTTTCTGTTCCAGCTTTTTTATTTTGACTGTTATCAGTTGATAGGAAGATATTTAAAAAAATATCATTCTCTTAAGTGAGTTTCAGTTAAAAATAGTTCGAGGTATTATTTAGGCGGAGAAATAAAGGGGAGATGCAGTAAGAACGAGATAAAAAAGTACAGCAGTACAAGGCTTTTGAATACACCTAAATCTTTATTATGATAGTTTGTAATAGATGTAATAAATGAAATCGCATTTATTAATTAGTGTAAATTTTAAGTTTATGTAGAAAGTAAATTAGAGGTGCCTCAGTTATGATCTCATTAACAATCCTACGATCTTGTTTATGGCAACACTATTTTTTTTTAATAACTTTCGTCTACATTATTTATTGTTTTCTTCAGAGTAGTTTTTTATTTATTTAGTTGTAACTTGTAGTGTCGTTTCGAGTTGATAATATTAGTTATGCGGTCGATACTAGGAACTTTCTTAAACATTCGTTTGTTATACATAATTACAAACAGATATAGAACACTGCAAGTTGCATATTTTTCCGAGGTATCCTCTATTTCCTTATATTTCTGTAAAATGTTTTCAATTTCCTATCATGTATGTAAAATGTAAGAATTATTTGATGTGTGCAATGTAGTTAATAAATTGTTTTGTGTATATAATTGAGTGTGACTAAGATAACTAAAAAGAGTTTCCAATCGATTTTGCAGTGTTCTGTTATGGCGATATTTGATACTTTTATTGTTTGAAATATGGAAAAAAATATACCACTTTATCGCTGAATGGCGCTAAAAGCCGTCACTTGGTTTCGATACATTTATACTCTATTATTAGAAAAATAATCTTTCTATTATTTCAAGTTATTTCAATAATATTACAAAGCAATATTGCCTAATTTCGATTTATTTACAATAATAACTCTTTTAAAGTGAAGCAACTTCTTCAATTTTATGCAATAATTGTCATGCGATATCCTCCCGGTTGCTCAAAAGTTTCCAATGCAACCTTGATCAGAAAATCGTGTAGCTGTTGTTGTGTATCAATCAAGTAACAGTAGATTTTCTATTGAGACGCTTTGGAGAGCGTTGCCAATCGTGTTAGTTCGGAAGTTATCGTGTCTCTTCGTATCATCTCGCTATCACAGAATACTGCTACCTAAATGAATTATGTTCTAGAAGCAATTAGGAACCAAAAAGTAGCGTTTTTGTTCTCATTAAAGTTATATTGAAATTGATTGTGATTATGTGAACCCGTCAACTGCGTTTTTTTTCTGTTCAATGTCTATTGGTGTCGAATTATGGCGGCTTTATTGCCACCATGATTCCAGTGTGTAAGGGAGACTGAGCACTGATAGCATCAACCCTTTTGCATTGGAATCATGATGGGTTTAATGCTCCGTAATAACGCTGTTGTTTGTAAGTTGTCAGCTATTTTAATATCATATTGCACAAACTAAATCGCCGTTTAAACTTGTAATATATGAAGTATTCTTTTCTAAATCGCCGTTTAAACATGTAATGTATGAAGTATTATTTTGTCTAATATGATATTATAACTTGACAATTATATGTTAATAGTTTTAAGAGACAATAACGTTGGAAAATGTTGGGTTATTTTTTATTTCTGCAATAACACATTCCTTTTACAAGCTTTTCAGTAATATAATAATCTTGTCAGTTAACGTAAATTCAAATAAAGGACTAACGTTCTTATCTCTTGAACTAAAAATAAAAATACATATTATAAATGTCAATAAACACATTTTTAGTAATTAAATAAAACTTAACAAAATGTAACATCTGAACATTCTTGTGAAATTCCTTGTGTATTAAATATTAAAGGTATCTTAAGAGTTAATAGCAAACTATTATTTATAGAGAAAAGAGTTATTTATATAAAATAGAGAGCGAATAATATATTAAACTTGTATAGACTGACGTATCCATTTTATGTTGTTAATTTTTAATATGTATTTTAGATGATTAAAAGGTTTGATTGTGTGCTGTATTTGTATATTTTCTTTACAACTCCCCGAGGTCGACCAACAAAATTTCATGTAGGCCCGGCGCCCAATATCGGCCTCGGCACAGCGGTGAATTCTATGTGATAAAAAGCTTCATAAATTAACTTCATGATCATAAAGCAGAAATATCCATGATAATGATCGTATTTCCAAAAATTCAATGTTCGCCTGCATGTGGGGATGCCGTGGGATCTCGCCATGTCGATGCCGATATAATGAGCGACTGGGCCTTACACATAATCAATAAGAAGTAGAATATATTTTTAAATATTAAAATATAAAAAAATAGTAGTCCACCGGTATCGGGAACAGTGTTCAAGCTACCTTCGGTTAGGGCGCCAGAGAGAGGAACCTCCTGACAATGCGAACCGTGTCAGAAGTACCGCTTTCTGAATTCAGCTGCCTAACGAGAGCTCCCTGAGGTGTTGGTTGAGGCCCTTGGCTATTGGTTGACACGACCATCGATTCAATGATTGCTAAATCCACAATGCTTGCTGAACCAGATCCCACATGTCGACAACCTTGCGAGTTAAGTCAAGATACTTGATTTGTTTATCTTTCTAAACTTTCACGAGGTTCTCATCATGCGGGATGGTTGGAATCGACCATTACTGTATCAGGCTTATTGGCAACAATAGTCCTGTCAGTGATGATGGATAGATCCCAGTACAATGTAATACCGCCGTTTTCGAGAACTAGTTCAGGCATATACATACATCATTCGTGTCAAGCACTACTGGCTTGCGCCAGTTCTCTTTAGCCAAGGAGAGCCGAGTGAGGCCCTTGTCAAACGCGACTACATCTAGATGCATCCTTACGTCGATTTCGAGGAAATATTTCCCTGAGACTGCATATCTCGCGACGGTCTCGACCTTCAAATTTTCGTGGGATATTCAGCCTCATAACCGATGACCGTGGGTGTTGCAATCGATTTTAGGGCATCAAGGTCGGTCTGAGTCCATTTGAGTCTGCCGAAAGAGTACATCAAAACCGGCATGACCCAACCGTTGAAGGCGCGCACCTAGTTTCAGCCTGATCGAAGACTATTAAGTTATTAAATACTTTTTAAGGCGGCCAAAAAAGCGTTCCTTCAACGATTGATTCATGTCAGTAACATTGATATCCAACGCTTCCGATATACCCAAATACTTAGGTATCGAATGCGGAGAGAACTCTAGGGTTTATGGAACCCCTGAGTTGGGTTCAATCAATCAATTCACAATTTCTCCTCGCTTTACATGCATGACCGCACATTTGTCCACACAATCTTCCAGCTTGATGGCGCTACTGAAAGATTCAGTAATTTTCAGTACCTAGCTCTTTCAGTTGGAAATTGTTGGGAGCAAAAAGTTTTAGGTTATAAGATAATCTCTTTCGTCATTATTTTTGAGTGTTAAGGAGTTTTAATAAGACGAGTTGAAAGCTATCATGCATGTGCATTTAATGGCAGAACGTCAAATTATTCGCAGCTGACAGGTTTTTCAGATAAATGCTCAATGCTATTTACGACATGCATGACGTAATGCTCCAACCTGTCCTTGCAGTTTTGAAGATAGGTTAGCACGGTGCCCTTCTGTGCAACTTGGTCGAACTCCTCCATGTAAGAGTAGTGGGTTCGAGCGAGGTGGGATAGCGCTGAAAGGGTCTCCAACTCTCTCATGTACAACAGTGGAGCAGCATTGATTTTATCGTCCACAGACATGGAGCAGTAGGTCGCTTTGGCGCAAACTTCTTGTTTTAGTTTCTTTATCTGGAATCAATTGAATACAATTATTAAGTACTTATGTGTTGTTTTTAGTGTTCCGAGGTAAACTAGGAACCCTTATTTTATATTGAATTATTTTATATTAAAAAGTTCAAAATAATTTTCCTGAAAAGTCTGAGTTGAATATTTTTTGATAAATTGTACAATATTAATATCTGAACTAAGTTTGTAATTTAACCCTTTAAGTAAGCATTTTTTTAAATGTTAGTTTTTTAACTTGAAAGTATCTTCTTTCAAGTAAAAAAAAAGAATTATTTAAATCGGGTCATGCAATCCAAAATTACCACTGAAAATGTAACTTACAAACCCGTTTACTTTGTATACAGGGAAAACAAATATTCAGTGCGCAAACTTTGTCAACTTATAGGTATTTCACGTAGCTGGTCTTTGTGTGAATATATTTACTCGAATTAAAGGGGTCACTAATCACTGAAGTGCCGGAAGGTTCATTTGCTTATCGGAATGAAAGTCAGTATCACAAAACACGAATATATAATTTCAGTAACAAATGTGCGCGATACAACTCCAGCGCGCGGACGGGACGCAACTGGCTCAAGCGGCGGGGTTAGCTTACACTGCAATACGTAACCGCTACAACATTCCCCCTTTTACAAAAAAAAATTTTGACACATGACAATCTAAAAATTTAAAAATATTCTACGAGTGGAGCCGCGGTACATACATTGTACTTCTCCCACAATACCTGCCACTGCACACGACACCGTTGCTATTTGCTTATTCAGCTACTTGCTCGTGTGTGTGCTGTGGTGGTCTGATTACTTGCTGTCGTTCTATGTTTCCATGCCCGTATTGCATTACGCGATAAGCGTGTTCAGCTGAATCGCGTAAGTCTCGGGCCTTGTTTTGACTTCGACAACGGAAACTGACTCCATGGCTTACAATTGAACGCTGTTTTACACATACTTAGTTATCAATAATACGATACATTACTTACTACATTTGAAATAACACATACATTATATAAAATTACTCAGGCAATAGCCAAACTCTGCTCAAATTAGATACAAACAATACACTACAATATTATATCCTCAATTAATCGGGCTACAGTCAAGCTCTACTTAACTTAACTCTAAGTATACAATTAACACACATATTTCTATTTAACACCATGATCACTCTATGACGCACTAATCCACGTGTCATTTCCGAATCGCCGCCCTTAAACCGGTAGGTGATTCGTCGTTCCACGAGGTGTCTTGACCTATTTTAATTTGTTCACATTACGGTTACATTTTTGAAAAAGACATTTTACACATTTCTTTTTTTTTACTCTTATTATTTCCTTTTGTTATATCTAAAATAAATGTTATTACAATACATTTTAGTTGACAAAATGTTATTATAATACTTATGCAATACAATTTCACTTTAGCTTACCTCTGTTATACATTTTTTTTTTCTTATATATAATATATGCATACATATGTCCACGTTATCAGAGCCATGAGCATGACTGAATACTCGTAATTATTCGATACGTTTTTTATTCTTTCTGTTGTTGGTACATTCATTACACTGTTTGGGCCTGGACTTGTTGCTGAATGACTGTTCCTATTTCTTTCCGAAGACCACTTTGTATTCCTCTTTTACATTTTCTACACGACACATAGAAAATAACACATACTATGATCATTAATATAACCAATAGCATTATACTTGAAATTTTAATATGACTTTCTACGTTAGTCCAATCCGAATTGTTAGCTCCATTTTGGGCAATTATTATTTCCTCTTGCTTACTGTAAGTTTTGCCCATTTTGAATATCATTAACAAAATATATTTTTCGTTTATATTTGTCTACCCTTGATGGTTTACAAAATATGATAGGATGCTTATTTCTAATTTCTTAAACACGTTATTATTACTTACTTGCAAAAATTACTTATTTATACTAAACATACCTAGTTGGCGTTTTAATAACTCGGCCACTACGTGTGGTCCAAGTTTTAGGCGCTGCGGCCGGTTCACAAAATACAACTTTCTTCTTAGTCTCTAATGTTTTTTTTACATTTTTCATTTTCTGTTCTACACATTGTTTATTCTCTGTCGATTCCTGACCTGTAAGTTGAGGATCACGAAGTGTATATGCTGGTTTCAACCTATCTATTGAAACACGCGCTTTTCTATTTGGCATTTTTAACAAAAAATGTTTGTCACCACGACTTATGACGCTGTAGGGGCCGTCATAGGGGGGTTGTAATGCTTTCCTAACCGTGTCATTTCTAACGAATACCTGATCGCATGTCTTCAAATCTGGGTGAAGGAAAATAGACCTACTATCATGGTGCCGCGTTGGCCTTGACCTTAAATTACCAATCCGGCGGTAATGGCCTTGACCGCACATATACCGGAGGACCTGTCGTTTCTATGTGATGGTAGACGGTATGAGCAGAGCTTTTAGTGAATGAAACTGGTTTCGTAATGTCTGGATATTTTTTTAACAGGTCGTACATAGGGTGTGTGTCGACGATAGTGTATATTGATTGTTCATTATATTCTACGATTGATCCTACAACATTCAGGTCAGTTAAGCGATCTACAATTTTCCTGCTCCTTAAATCTACTAACAAACTATGATATTCTAAAAAATCTGCACCTAAAATGGGTTGATTAACGTCCGCAATAACGAATGTCCATCGATAAGGACGTCGTAAGTTCAGATTTAAATCTAGAGTTCGCACACCATAGGTTTTAATCTCACTATCGTTAGCCGCGAATAATCTATAGTCTGAACACTCACCAGAAAGTTTTTGTTTACTTGTAGGTGGAATAACTGATATGTTGGCACCTGTGTCAACTAGAAATGTCATACCGCTTCCTCTGTCCATTACGCTGAGGCGGTGGTTAGATCCCGGCACAAAGTTCACCGCTGCCAAATGTACCGTGGCTAGTTTCCCGTCTTCCAGGCGCACGGCTTCTCACACGATTGCGCGTTCCCTCGATAACGAAAGTGATGTCTGCACAACCAATTCGGATCTGCTGGTGTCATTCTGGGTCTGGACGGCGATCTCGAGCGACTCCTATATCCACGTCCACGGTCACGTCCTCTAAACATGTCTTGTCGACGCTGCTGCTGTTGGTCTTTCACCTCTGCGCGTAGTGCTGCTATTTCTATGCTCATCTTGTTCATCTGTGCCATTAAGTCAGTGACTGGGGACTGATTGTTGCTGCTGGAAGCACTTACTGCTGCGATCTCGCTGGTTTTTATCGTTTCCATTATCTTATCTGCTATGTTCGCTAGGTTTTCTAGGTCTTGGTTTTACGTCCCCGTCGGAAGGGAGTTGCGTCCTTATTCCTCTTCGTAAGATTGCTGTTTTATCGGGGTCACCACTTTCACGTAGCTGGTCTTTGTGTGAATATATTTACTCGAATTAAAGGGGTCACTAATCACTGAAGTGCCGGAAGGTTCATTTGCTTATCGGAATGAAAGTCAGTATCACAAAACACGAATATATAATTTCAGTAACAAATGTGCGCGATACAACTCCAGCGCGCGGACGGGACGCAACTGGCTCAAGCGGCGGGGTTAGCTTACACTGCAATACGTAACCGCTACAGGTAGTTAAATAAGTTTAATAGATACGTAGGTATATCATTAATTTGCTATGTAGGTATTAGTAAAAAAAAATATTGATACATGGGCGTACTCAGCTTCTGGCCTAGGGGGAGGCAAGTCAGGCCTAGGGGAAGACAGGTAAGGCCTAGGGGGAGGCAAGTCAAACTTTTAAATTGGGTAATCTTAGTGCGCTATAGTCGCACGCGGTGTTATGGGAAATTACACCTACATTTTGCTAGTGTCTACTGCGTGGTTTATTTAAAAGTTAGAAATAAGTCCTCGTTTATACTTTCTTTAGTAAGTAGGGGAGTTCATACATGTTCCGCGAGATTTCGAGCGATGGGGCGGGAGGCAGCTGCCTTCCTCTGCCCCCAACTGGGTACGCCCATGCATAGTTATTGATAACAAAAAATGTTTATTTTGAAATCGATTTTATAGTCACTACACGCGCCGCAATTCATGAGTGGCGAGTTTTTTTATCAGGTTCGAATTAGCTGTTATTCGCGTAATTCCAATTTTTCCCTCATATTTTCATGGGCTTAGGTCTAAGCCTTCGGACCATCGAAATGCAGAAAATAAAGCTTGCTTAATAATAAACAAAACCATTGAATCACTAAGAGCTCAATTTACGCAATTCTAATACAATTTATTCCTTAAAGTGTAGCGGATAAGGCACAATTTTATGAATAGAAAATTAGTCTACAACGTACCTATTTTGAAAACCATAAATGAGTGAGTGCACTTTAAAAAACTTAATTCATTCAAATTATTGGCATTACTCAACGCATATAGGTAGGTATATACGTGGGACACTCAAAAGTTTGCGATAAAAAAAGAAATGTTCTGTAGGTACATATATATTTTAATACATCTTTTCAAAGTACTCTCCACCAGCAACTATACCTAGAAAGTTTCATCCTTCTGAACCAGTTTTCGAAACACTTTTTCCAGTCCGCCGCAGACACTTCGTTTACAGCTTACTCGAACGCTGACAGCGCATCATGCGGCGACGAAAATTCTATCCCTTTGAGCTGATATTTTATTTTTGGGAACAAAAAGTAGTCACACGGTGCTAGGTCAGGGCTGTTAGGAGGGTGACCCAGGAGTTTGACCGGTTTACTGTCCAGGAAGTCTCTCGTTTTGATTGCGGTGTGGGCGGGCGCATTGTCGTGGTGAAGCAGTAACCCGCGGAGCCCTGTGTTCGGTCGTTTGTTGCTCACAACAGAGAAAACTTCTGTCAAGCATTTGGTAGTATACCATTCAGCGATTATGCTTCTTTGATTTCGTAAAGGAATTGACACCAAGTAGCCAGTCATACTGAAAAAGCTCGCAATCAAAATCTTACCCCCGCTTCTAGATCGCTTCACTTTGGTAGGCGTTCATTCGTTTTGAAACATCCAAACCGCCGACTGGCGCTTCGTTTCTAGATCGCATTGATGAATCCAAGATTCATCACCTGTAACGATGTCGTAAACACGCCGAGACAAGCCTGCTTCAAATTTGTCTATCATATCATGACACCATTCCACCCGTGCCTGCTTTTGAGCATCGGTGAGATTGTGCGGCACCCAGCTTTACGCTGGGTGCCGCACTATCCTTCGCAACCGCTCCCTGATCCAATCTGTACCTAGTTTATGGTGAATTCCTTGATATGTAATTCTTCTATTGTCTTGGATCAAACTTCTCACTGCTAGCAGTATTAAATTCAAGTTCAGTAGGTACATCTTTATCTTTATCTTTTCATTATTTTATTTTTAAAAGGACAGATTATAGAATATTAGGTCAGTCCTGCCAAATTAAGATAAACAATTTAGATGTGATCAAAAATATTACGTCTAAAAATATATATATTTACGTTAGGCGCTGAGTTACCTATTTGACAGGTCTATCACGAAATAGAGATAACAAGATGCACTGAAGTTAAATTTGACAGGTCTATCACGAAATAGAGATAACAAGATGCACTGAAGTTAAATTTGACAGGTCTATCACGAAATAGAGATAACAAGATGCACTGAACTAAAATTTGACAGGTCTATCACGAAATAGAGATAACAAGATGCACTGAACTTAAATTTGACAGGTCTATCACGAAATAGAGATAACAAGATGCACTGAACTTAAATTTGACAGGTCTATCACGAAATAGAGATAACAAGATGCACTGAACTTAAATTTGACAGGTCTATCACGAAATAGAGATAACAAGATGCACTGAACTTAAATTTGACAGGTCTATCACGAAATAGAGATAACAAGATGCACTGAACTTAAATTTGACAGGTCTATCACGAAATAGAGATAACAAGATGCACTGAACTAAAATTTGACAGGTCTATCACGAAATAGAGATAACAAGATGCACTGAACTAAAATTTGACAGGTCTATCACGAAATAGAGATAACAAGATGCACTGAACTTAAATTTGACAGGTCTATCACGAAATAGAGATAACAAGATGCACTGAACTTAAATTTGACAGGTCTATCACGAAATAGAGATAACAAGATGCACTGAACTTAAATTTGACAGGTCTATCACGAAATAGAGATAACAAGATGCACTGAACTTAAATTTGACAGGTCTATCACGAAATAGAGATAACAAGATGCACTGAACTTAAATTTGACAGGTCTATCACGAAATAGAGATAACAAGATGCACTGAACTAAAATTTGACAGGTCTATCACGAAATAGAGATAACAAGATGCACTGAACTTAAATTTGACAGGTCTATCACGAAATAGAGATAACAAGATGCACTGAACTTAAATTTGACAGGTCTATCACGAAATAGAGATAACAAGATGCACTGAACTAAAATTTGACAGGTCTATCACGAAATAGAGATAACAAGATGCACTGAACTAAAATTTGACAGGTCTATCACGAAATAGAGATAACAAGATGCACTGAACTAAAATTTGACAGGTCTATCACGAAATAGAGATAACAAGATGCACTGAACTTAAATTTGACAGGTCTATCACGAAATAGAGATAACAAGATGCACTGAACTTAAATTTGACAGGTCTATCACGAAATAGAGATAACAAGATGCACTGAACTTAAATTTGACAGGTCTATCACGAAATAGAGATAACAAGATGCACTGAACTTAAATTTGACAGGTCT
Organism: Sesamia nonagrioides; assembly: GCA_017933935.1. Taxonomy (NCBI): domain Eukaryota; kingdom Metazoa; phylum Arthropoda; class Insecta; order Lepidoptera; family Noctuidae; genus Sesamia; species Sesamia nonagrioides. The sequence continues at coordinate 350,182 of JADWQK010001240.1, forward strand.
ATCACGAAATAGAGATAACAAGATGCACTGAACTTAAATTTGACAGGTCTATCACGAAATAGAGATAACAAGATGCACTGAACTAAAATTTGACAGGTCTATCACGAAATAGAGATAACAAGATGCACTGAACTTAAATTTGACAGGTCTATCACGAAATAGAGATAACAAGATGCACTGAACTTAAATTTGACAGGTCTATCACGAAATAGAGATAACAAGATGCACTGAACTTAAATTTGACAGGTCTATCACGAAATAGAGATAACAAGATGCACTGAACTTAAATTTGACAGGTCTATCACGAAATAGAGATAACAAGATGCACCGAACTTAAATTTGACAGGTCTATCACGAAATAGAGATAACAAGATGCACTGAACTTTTTAGTTTAGTTCCTAAACATGAAAGTCGACACCATTGTGATCATATCATACAAAATACGAACAGTGTGATTACCATGAGTTTTCATTACGAGACTCGATCATACGCATCGATCGCGTTTGGCGCACTCATTGGTAGAGAGGTATTATAACCTTCATCATCATCATCATCACAGCGTTAATCCCATTCGCATCCGAAGCCTTTTCAACTTTGGAGTCTGGGGTCCGCTTTACCAGTCCAACTGTTGATATGGCTATACTTCGACATTTTCCGTGAAGCGACTGCCGTCTGACCTCCACAACCCGAAGGCGACATCGAAGCATTGCAGTTAGACCAATTGTTGGACTTTTTGAGGGCTCCAACAACCCGTAACGACTGCTACTAGATGTTTGTATGGCAACCGGGACCAACGGCTTAACGTGCTTTCCGAGGCACGACCAGACCAGTGCAAGTATTCATATTCATGCATACAAATACTTGCACTGTGCGGGGATCGAACCCTTCGTCATCATCAACCTTTTTATTGTCCCACTGCTGGGCACAGGTATTCTCTCATACAGAAAAGGATTGCGCGTAATCACGACGCCTGCTCAATGCGGGTTGGCGATTTCAGACTTTCCTCAAGATGTTCTCCTTCACCTTGTAATCAGTCATTGGTGTCCAAGATATACTTAGAAAGTACATATTATAACTTAGCAAAGTTACATAGCCTGACCTAGAATCGAACCCGCACCCTCATGCTTGAGAGGCTGGTGTTTTAACCACTAGGCCACCACGACAACCTTAAAGCAGGCCAATTGATGAGTGAGAGATGATAGAGTCTTCGTACTTTATTTATTTATTTCAGGCGACGCAGGACCATACATAAATACCTTAGCCTAGACATACATATTTCTATAATTGTATTATAAATAATACTTCGCTACTACTAGCACGTTCTTATGCTCGTGGTAACCACACAGTTTTTCTGGACTTACTTTGGCAATATGCTGGCGCCCTTTGCTGACGTAAGCGTCGATCATCTGTACGAGCTTGCCCGTATCGGCCAGGTTATACCTATAGTGGCCGTCGACGACTGTCATATATACCTCATCGTTGATTTGATCGAAACTGTACAATAAATAATCGGATTAAAATACCCTTCAGTGGACTTACTAGTAGAAATCACCACAAGCCAAGTTCGAGACTATAAGTGCCTAATCCCATTAATAACTAAGTATTGGTGGGATCTTATACAACGTGTAACAAAAAGGGTATATACATACCAAGGGCATGGCATCTTTACATGATATCAAACGATATCGGAAGGGTTTCAACTCAAAATAAAATACTCAAAAAATTGGTACCAAATTTTCGGTTTCGTGTGTTTCTTAAAATCAAATCATAACAAACGTGGCAGCACACTACATACATTAATAACTACTCGTTACCCGTCACGTTACTTGCCAAAATCCGATAAATGTCTTCAATATCTCCGTGCGACTAGTATGATAGTAGCCTATCACAGGCGGTGTTTTTCCTCATAACTTCCTAACATAAAGAGATAGGTTTAAAAAACCCTTCCAATATCGTTTGATATCATGTAAAGATGCCATGCCTTTGTTATGTATATACCCTTTATGTTACACGTTGTATATTACTAGCTGACCTGGCAAATGTTGTTTTGCTATATACAGAGTGGTGCTGACAATACGACAATAAACGAAAACACAGACCATGCTAGTTCATAGGAATAATCCTGAACCATAGAAAAAAACCTAGCACCAAAAATAAAAAAAATGAAAATTTCAAAAAACTAAATCGCATAAAATTGCAAACTGAATAGAAGATCCTTCAAAATATTGGTTCAATGACCTCCGATCAGCGGGCGACAGCGCGTTCCTGTATCGACTTGCTTTTTCGCGCCATTAATATTAAAGTTTAGTACCGCTGAATGCGGCGGTCATCAACCTCCAAGCGCTTCCTTATCAACATGTACATCATGTAGAAAATGAGAAATATGAAAAATGATTTCCTGTGACTAAAGTAATGGATATATTTATATTTTTTTTTATGGGTAGACTGAGAATATGTTGAGGTACACGTTGTTTAATTTATTGTCGTATTGTCAGCACCACTCTGTATACCTATATATATTTTTAGGAAACATTTTTTTTAGTTCAATAAAAATAATTAGGGTGGACTACCCTTAACATTTAGGGGGATAAAAAATAGAAGTTGTCCGATTCACAGACCTACCCAATATGCACACAAAATTTCATGAGAATCGGGAAAGCCGTTTCGGAGGACTTTAACCACAAACACCGCGACACGAGAATTTTATATATTAGATTTGGCCAGTTTGTCGGATCGCTTTAACTTCGCAGTAAAATTGCTTTCCAATTTTCGCTTATCTATGTTCTTACACATATCTACTTATCCGCTCTAAGCCCGTGTGGTGGAACACGTTCCATTTCCTTTTACAGAGCAGAGACCTGTGTCTCAGACGTGGAAATGTTGTAGGCTACTAATGTTGTGTTGTTCGTCAATTAAGAAAATCAACCTATGGATCTTCATATAAGAGAAAGTGGTAGGTACCTACTTGACACAGGAATTCCTGGTGATTCTCGCCAAAGCGAGTATAACTGCTAACAGTGCATTGTATTGATGAGCAGCTTCATTACGCGAAGTGGAAGATCCAGTTGATAGCCTTAAAATTAAATCATCATCATGTCAGCCACATGAAGTCCTCTGGACATAGGCCTCCTCCAAGGATTTCCAAAAAGGACGTTTGGACGCGGCCTGCATCTAGCGCTTTCTTGTGATTATGGTGAGGTCATCAGACCAGTCGGTGGGTGACCGAAGCTGCGCTTGCCGGTCCGTGCCATTCAAGAGCCTTTCTGCCCCATCGGCCATCGGCTCTACGTGCTATGTGGCCCGCCCACTGCCACTTTAAATAGCTAATCCGCTGGGCTGTGTCGGTGACTTTCGGTCTTCTACGAATCTCCTCATTCCTGATTCGACCACGTAGAGAAACACCTAGCATAGCCCTTTCCATAGTCCTCCTCTTTGTGTGCTATCTTATGAGGCCCATAGTGAGGGTAAAAATTAAAAATAATTATGAAAAACAGTACGATATGGCACTCTTTGCAGTCATTATTTTTTACCCGACTACGGCAAAGCAAAAGGAGGGTTATGATTTTGACAGGCTATGTATGTATGTATGTAGGTAGGTATGTATGTATGTATGTATATGTATGTATGTATGTATGTTCATCTGTTCCCTCGTAACTTCTAAACTGCTTATCAGAATTCGACGAATAACATATCATTAGAAGCGTTTTAATTGTCCGCTGGTTATAGGCTATATGGGGTTTTACAAAATCTAATGTGGCGCCCTCTAGCGGACAAAACATACAGAGTAAAAAAATAAAGTTAAGATAAATATGCCGTGTTTGGTATCATTTGAAAGCGCTTTACTTGTACATTTTGAATATATATATATATTGCTAGCATTTGCTTGTGACTTTACCTCTATTCATGGGCTGGTTGCATATAATTCACGTCTTTTCGTTCATAGCTTCTTTACTACTTATCAGAATAAGACCACTGCAGTACCATTAGAATGGCCTTGATATTCTGTTAGTTATGAGCTATAAAGCTTGTCACCAAATTTAGTATTGCGCCCTCTAGCGGACAAAAAGTTCTATGTTAATATAAAATTAAAATAAATATACCGTGTTTGGTATCACGTGAAAGAGCTTCACGAGTACTTTATACTTGAACATAATTACAAGAATGCTTTAATAATGTTAAATATGAGCGATAAGAGTAAAGCGCGGATCACGGAAATTGTGAATCGCTTTATGTAATGTAGAGCAGTGTGAACAATAATAGAATATGTAATGGAAACAGTGTGATAACTGGCTAAAACACCCATAAAAATGTCCTCTGCACTATATGCCTTCGGGCTTATGTTATTATATATGCGTGTAGATGTAATATGTCAAGTACCTAGTTTTTAGTTCATCATTTTAACTTTTGTTAATATTATGCACCACAAATACACTCAGTCCACCATGCATGAGGAGGCAATATTTTTACTATGTATACTTATAAAGATAAAGATTGAGTTAGTCAAGAATAAATATTCAAACTTACGATTGGTTAATCAAATAATTCCCGAAATTCTCTACCATTTCAAGATCTTCAAAATATGACTGTTGTCTGTACCCTGGTTCTCTTTGTGAAGAATAGTCAAAAGAAGGTGGATAAGAATGGTAATTAGGATATTGCTCTGAAGGACCACAAGTATAAGTCGATTGAGCAGGCGATTGCCCGGAGTTATACGGGTAAGGGGGCAAATTTATGCCTTCGTAGTTGGTGTCATCCGGAGGATAGTTTGGTGGTGGGTAAGAGTATCCTTGAACACATACTAGGTACAGAATTGCAGGTATTAACTGCCACATTTTACCTGCAATAAAAAGACTAATGTATTCTAAGTGTGTTACTTTTGAACATACCATTTTATAACTTTAATTTAATATGTACAGATGATATCGTGGCTGAGACCCTGGAAGACTTGGGCAAAGTGCTCAATGACCTCAGCAGAGCTTCCTAACAAGTGGGTCTAAAGATGAACATGGATAAGACGAAGATCATGTCGAACTGTCATGTCGCACCCACTCCAATTCTAGTTGGTTGCTCTGCACTCGAAGTTGTTGACGAGTATATATATATATACCTGGGACAAACAGTCCAACTAGGTAGGTCCAACTTCGAGAAAGAGGTGTCTCGTCGAATCCAGCTCGGCTGGGCAGCGTTCGGGAAGCTACGCCACATCTTCTCGTCGTCCAAGATACCACAGTGTCTCAAGGCTAAAGTCTTTGACCAGTGTGTGTTGCCAGTGATGACTTACGGAACTGAAACGTGGTCGCTCATAATGGGCCTCATACGAAGGCTCAGAGTCACACAAAGGGCAATGGAAAGAGCTATGCTCGGAGTTTCTCTGCGTGATCGAATCAGAAATGAGGAGATCCGCAGAGTCACCGACAAATTGCTCGTAGAACCAATGGCCGATGGGGCAGTAAGGTTCTAGAGTGGCGGCCACGTACTGAAAGACGCAGCGTAGGGAGGCCCCCAACAAGGTGGACCGATGACCTGGTGAAGGTCGCGGGAAGCCGATGGATGCGGGCAGCACAAGACCGGTCAGCGTGAAAAGCCTTGGGGGAGCCTTTGTCCAGCAGTGGACATCTATAGGCTGAAGAAGAAGAAGAAATATGTACATATCTTAGTATGCCTCGTATGTACATACATATATTAATATGTACATACCAATCATACAGTCACAATTTGTTATATTTTATTTTACAATCATTATTGCTCTTAAAATGGCGAGTGAAACCTACCTACCGGAAAAACGGAGAAGTCCTAGTAGAGGTAATGTTTATTATGGACCTGAACTGGGTATTTGTTATTTTTTTATTGAAAATTCTTCTGGACTGCCGCCTTTATAAGTATGGTATACACTAGCTATAGTCCAAACTCGGCCTGTGTGGATGATTAGATACGGTAGTCAGTAAATTGATATGAAATTTATCAGTAATAAACAAGAATTAGCTATTACCGTTGGCTTGTTCTTTTTTGTTACTGGTAATTTTGCTTATAAGACAACTGGTTCTTAATCTTCTAGGATTAACTGAAGTTATAATGTTTCTTATAACCTTCGAACGTGGATCCACCCGAGACAAAAGATTTTGAATGAAATGCCTGAATGATTTGTTGACAACACAGTTCATGCAGTGCCTGCCAGGCGCCTGAACGAGCAACCGCTGCGCTGCGTCTCACAGGTTCGATTCAATCAAAATCAAATATTTGTATGGCTTATAGGTAGCTGTTCCGGGTCTGGATATTTGTAAAAGCACCCAAAATACAGTAAAAAAAAAAAAAACAGTACGCACCCATAATTCGGCTTTACGAAAGCGTACGCATTATGTAATAACTGATTACAAGCTGAAAGAAAACATCTTGTGGAAACATGGACTTTAAGTCTGAAATCGCCAACCCGCATTGAGCAAGCGTAATGATTACGCTCAATCATTCTCTGTATGAGAGGAGACCTGTGCCCAGCAGTGGGGCAATAAAAAAAAGGTTGATGATGAGGATGTATTATGTACAAACGTATATAGACGGAAGCAGTACAGAGCTGAATAATGGTGACTAGTCTCATCTCTCTCTTCATCTCTCTTATGACTTCATCTAACAGAGCGGAGGCGTGGCTCATAGAACCAGCAGTGAGAATGTTAGTTATAGGCAGATTTTGTTAAGCATGCTATACTATTTTAAACTGGAAATAATTCATCAAAACAGCCTCCAATGGTAGCGATTTGTGCTGCGGGTTGTCGAAAAGAAATACCGTGGCACCTGACGCACAGGCATGTGAGGGAACACTTGAAAGATATACCGTGGCACATGACGCACAGGCATGTAAAGGAACACTTGTGGAAAGAAATACCGTGGTACATGACGCACAGGCATGTAAAGGAACACTTGTGGAAAGAAATACCGTGGCACATGACGCACAGGCGTCTAAAGGAACACTTGTAGAAAGAAATACCGTGACACATGACGCACAGGCATGTAAAGGAACACTTGTGGAAAGAAATGCCGTGGCACATGACGCACAGGCATCTAAAGGAACACTTGTGGAAAGAAATACCGTGGTACATGACCCACAGGCATCTAAAGGAACACTTGTGGAAAGAAATACCGTGGCACATGACGCACAGGCATCTAAAGGAACACTTGTGGAAAGAAATACCGTGGCACATGACGCACAGGCATGTAAAAGAACATTTGTGGAAAGACATACCGTGGCACATGACACACAGGCATGTAAAGGAACACTTGTGGAAAGAAATACCGTGGCACATGACGCCCGGCATCTAAAGGAACACTCGTGGAAAGAAATACCGTGGTACATGACGCACAGGCATGTAAAGGAACACTTGTGGAAAGAAATACCGTGGCACATGACACACAGGCATCTAAAGGAACACTTGTGGAAAAAGAAATATCCTGGCACATGACGCACAGGCATGTAAAGGAACACTTGTGGAAAGAAATACCGTGGCACATGATGCACAGGCATGTGAAGGAACACTTGTGGAAAGAAATATCGTGGCACATGACGCACAGGCATGTGAAGGAACACTTGTGGAAAGAAATACCGTGGCACATGACGCACAGGCATGTAAAGGAATACTTGTAGAAAGAAATATCGTGGCACATGACGCACAGGCATGTGAAGGTACACTTGTGGAAAGAAATACCGTGGCGCATGACGCACAGGCACGTGAAGGAACACTTGTGGACATGGGCGTAGAGAGGGGGAGGCAGGGGGAGGCAGGGGGCCGCCCCCCCCCCCCCCCCAGCAGGCGGGCGGGCTGGGGAACTGAGCGAACTTTATGAATCCTAAAAAAGACGAATACCTTACTTTATTATGGTAATTATTGTTATCTTTCGCCTCGCTAGGAAAGTTTAGTGTAAATCTATGGTTTAATTGAGTTTAGCCAGGCTGGCGCAACTTAGAACAAAAAAATAGAAGTATGAAACGCATGGAAATTTTAATGGCGGCAGAACTTGTCAAAGTAGGGAAGTCAGTACACATTCAAATGGTTTCTATGACATCTCTGATTCTGTTGTTTTAGCCGTATAATACTGCGGCCATCTTTGCAAGCGATTCGTCACCGTCAACGTCAAAAAGTAAAATTATGTCAACGTCAGTTAATTACGAGCTATCTGTTGTTGTTTGAATCTGCTGTTTTAAAATTAAGTTATTTATTTAATTTTCGTATCTTACACGTCTACCCTAAACTAAACCTACCCTACCCCTATGTATGCGTTATTATGGGTCTTCAGCTACCTACATACCTACCAAAATTTCATCGTAATCTGTTGAGTAGCTTTTGCGAGAATGAGGTAACAAACATCCATCCATCCACACACACTCACAAACTTTCGCATTTATACCTAATGTATGAAAAAATCAATTCAGTCTAGGATTTTCTCAACCTGCCCCCCTCCCCCCCCCCCCCCCCCTGTACAAAATCCTGGCTACGCCCTTGCTTGTGGAAAGAAATACCGTGGCACATGACGCACAGGCATGTGAAGGTACACTTGTGGAAAGAAATACTGTGGTACATGACGCACAGGCATGTAAAGGAACACTTGTGGAAAGAAATACCGTGGTACATGACGCACAAACATGTGCAGGAACACTTGTGGAAAGAAATACCGTGGCACATGACGCACAGACATGTGCAGGAACACTTGTGGAAAGAAATACCGTGGCACATGACGCACAGATATGTGCAGGAACACTTGTGGAAAACCCACAAATACATAGTCAGTAAAAGTCTCAGATTTCCTTCCTCCGCCCAGAGCAGTACGATCATTTGATGATTTCTGTTGAAAATATTATTGTCATTAGAAGATTTAACTATGAGAACACCAATTGCTAGTGGCAACCCTTTGTCTAAAAATATATTTACTCTGTATTGTAACTACGAACGTTCTTGTTATGTGCAGATCGTGTAAGGAAATAAACTATATAAAAATAAAATCTTTATTACTGAAACGCCTATTGCTCTATAATTTCTATCTTTCATTAGAGGTCATTTGATGAGTCCATCATTTGATTATTTTTTCACAAACTTTCGTATTTCGCATATTAGTAGAATACGTTACGCAGTATGTACAGACGACAGCACGTCAAGCTACTACAATTTGTTAGATTTCTTTATTAGATCTTTCAACTTTATCTCTAAAGCCTTAAGGCTCAAGGTTAATTGGGAACATTTGACAGTTTCGGGTAGCTTGACCTGGTGTCGTCCGTACATATATTTCGTGGTTATAAAATAAACTTTGAGAAAGAAACGTTCAGTTTTAATTATTTTTGCGACAAAAACTTATTAAACGGATATTTTATTAGTTAATTCGCAAAAGACCAAGTGTTGTACCTAACAGAATTAGTCACGCGTTTAAGCATTTGATATTCATTGATATAATCGTATTGTAGGTAATATCAGAATTACGTAAGCATTTTAAATTAAACAATCTCATTGCTAACTTGCAGTCTTATTCATAAAACTTTAATCAATTGCTAAGCAACTGATTAGCAAAATCCTTGTTCTTAAGGCATGTGCGCCCGAGTTGTCTCCTGTATTGACGCGCCTGTATCGCCTCTCATTTGGGACTGGTATAGTGCCCAAGTCCTGGAAGCTTGCCAACGTGCAGCCCGTGCCCAAAAAGGGTAGTCGTGCCGATCCTACCGACTATCGGCCGATTTCGGTAACCTCCATACTCTGCAAGATTATGGAGCGTGTATTGAATTCGCGCCTCTTGGCTTACCTGGAAGGTAACGATCTCCTCAGTGACCGACAGTACGGTTTTCGGCACAATCGGTCAACTGGGGACCTACTAGTGTATGCCACTCACTTGTGGGGCGAGGCCCTCGAGAGAAATGGGGAAGCGATTGCCGTCTCCCTTGATGTCTCGAAGGCCTTCGACCGGGTATGGCACGCTGGCCTTTTGAGTAAGCTTCCAGCGTACGGCGTTTCCGCTGGCCTGACTGGCTGGGTTAAAGACTTCCTGACTGAACGGTCCCTCCGAGTTGTTGTCGACGGATGCTCATCGGAGCCCATGTCGACCAATGCCGGTGTTCCTCAGGGGTCTGTTCTCTCTGCAACTCTGTTCCTGCTGCATATTAATGATCTGCTGATGCCCGGTATCTATGGGTATGCAGATGACAGCACAGTTGTGGAGAGATATCTGCCGGAAGCTCGGGCTAGTAAGGAAGCAATCTGGTCCGAAAGAGAGGCTATGGTAGAGCGTACGAGTGCTGCACTACAGGCAGTCTCCGAATGGGGCAAAGCCAATCTTGTAGCATTCAATGCCGCCAAAACACAGGCGTGTCTTTTCACCGCCAAAAGGAGCCCGTTCACCTTGGCTCCTACTTTTCAGAATGTATCCTTGGAGTGCACCAACCGCCTTCAGCTTTTGGGAGTAGAGATTTCCTCGAACCTTAACTTTGGGCGGTTCATTGAGTCCAAGGCCAGGGTGGCTGCTAGAAAACTTGGCGTTATCGCAAAGGTCCGGCGGTACTTCACACCGGGGCAGCTTCTAATGTTGTACAAAGCACAGGTCCGCTCGTGTGTGGAGTACTGCAGCCACATTTGGGCTGGTGCTGCGAAATGTCACCTGGATACTTTGGATTCAGTGGAGAGGCGTGCGAAGAGGCTGATTGGCGACCCAGACTTAACTCGAAACGGTCTCCAAAGCCTGGAGCACAGGCGTAGAGTAGCCAGCCTTTCGGTCTTCTATAGGTTGCATTCTGGTGAGTGTGCAAGGGAATTGCATGATTTAATTCCCCCATCACCGTTCCACCATCGGACGACCCGTCGTACGGCGAGTTTCCACCCTTACGTTGTTGATACCACTGCGACCCGGACGAAGCGCTTCGCTTCCTCTTTTATACCGCGTACATCGAGGGACTGGAACAATTTGCCAGCGACGGTGTTTCCGTCTCATTACAATTTGAGTGTCTTCAAGGCTAGAGTGAATAGGTTCTTAATAAACTAGCGCGCTTTACCATCAATGATCGCATCACTGCTTACCATCAGGCGGGATTGCGGTCAAGCGCTTGTTTACAACTTATAAAAAAAAAAAAATCCTTATTCATAAAAGCTGTTTAGCGCTAAGAGGATGCTAAGCAATTGATTAGTAGCTGTCAAAATTAAACATCATCGGACCGCTGTTAAGAGGATGGTTAGAGGCAACAATATGGCGGATTTTATTTGAATCAGCTGATTGATTTCGTATGATCATTATACTTCGAAGTTATTTTATTTATAATATCGAATAGTGCGTAAATATGGATGTTGAAAACCTTTTTTTGAATTTCTAAAATGACGTAGTAAAGTTATATTCACTTTGAAACTTTTTTGATTGCTTTTTATATGCTTGATTTGAGAGCTTTACTCGGCGATAGGCTATAACATCGGCTGCCTGCAGAAGTTACCAGCCAGCAGACAAAGTCTTGCCGCCAAGCGATTCGTCGTGTTCATGGTGTACGATGAAGCCGTACGATGAAATGTAAGATGAATAGGGAGGACGGGTCTGAGCAGTTATGTTGCAATGTGTGCCAGGTACGATGCGCCAAATGTTGTTGTGTCGGGAGTTTGGTCATGGAGAGTCTCCAGATCAATCTTCCTCTAGCGCAGCATCGCTTGGTCGTGTTGGTCTTGGGTTTAACATTGCATCACCTCGCTCAACTGCCGTCATCCTTCCTATTCCTAAGTTTTTTAAGTGAATAGGCTTAATAAACTAGTGCGCTTTACCATCAACGATTGCATCACTGCTCGCCATCAGGCGGGATTGCGGTCAGGCATTGGTTTATAATAGCAATAATAAAAAAGATAGTGCTACAATTGTATTGTTGTTTAATTGTAATTTTAGATGCTATCCTATGTTTCCTTGTGTTACCTTATGATGTCATAGGTATATAAGACACATGACTAAACAAAAATCATGTCGTGGCAGTAATACACAAATAATAAGACATTTTTTAAAAATATTTTAATTTAACGCAATAAAACTGTTTACATTTTTGTGCTAAAAATAATTCATTGTTTTTGTTTTCCAATACTTTTCTTCCATAAACATGAGAGCCATTCTTGACTCACGCGACCCTCATTCCTCATCTTTTTCACTCAGTATGGTCTTCTCTTTCGCCGTCATTGCGAGGTTGAATAATAGTTGCTATTAGTGGCTTCGTTTATAGCAATAAAATGTGTGCCTGTAAACAAGTATAATAATACTGTAAAAAGCAGTACAAAAACAGTACGAAGTAATGTAATATATACACGAGAACCCACTTAAATTTCTTAAATAGCAAAGGGATGTTAACAAGCTTAGAGAGCAGGAAAATACACAGTTATTATCGGCTACTGCTTTAACATTAATTTCGTCAGTTTAGATTAGTAATTACATATAAATACAAAGATAAATACCTTTTTCTGTTTACTATAATATTATTGGAGTTTATTACTTTCACCACTATTATCACAAATACAATTATTTAATTGTAATAAATCATTTTATTTATAATGAAATTATGCGATGAAATTTCTGACATTTCTCTGCCAAACACAACAGATAAAAAAATCGTAGTTTTGACAAGCTTTTTCTAAAATATCCATTTTTTAGTCAACTATTTTGATTATAGTCTGTGCCAAACGCATAGTTTCACCTCTACTTCGTATCGCAACTAATCATCTGCTAACTAACTGTTATGAATAAAGAAAAGTTAAGCATTGATTAAGAGCTAACTAAATGGTTAGCTAAACAGTCGCTAATGAGTGATTAACAAGTTTTTTATGAATAAGACAGTTGATTTTTACAGATGCACATCAATCACTCTACTACAATCTGTCATTGACTACAAACTTTGTCGCTAAAGCATTAAGGTTCAAGACCGACTGGGAAAATTTGACAGTTTCGGGTAAATTGACCGCTGGCGTCTATCCAATTATACTACTCAATTTTGAACATTTATTAATATGGAGTGGAGTGTCAGTGATTGACCACTGGAAAGTCAGAATGATGCCATTTTGTTAGTAGATTACGATCGATAATTATGAGATTCCTAATCAACCGTTCTGACACTATTGTAATAGCAGACTACCACTCTGCAATTGTTTTTTTTGTATTTGTTGTTGTTGTTTGATTTGTTGTCACGAGCACATCACGAACGACAGACGGATATTTTGTAAACTATCAATGTTAATGGTCTATTCTCTTCTCTTCTATTCTATTGTTACGAATGCACCTAATGTCAATGGCATAAGGTATAGTGTTATGTAATATATCTATATATACTTACACTAATGTATTCGACAGCCACCGTGGCGTAGCGGTAGCGGACGACGCGGCCGCTGCCCAAGGTGGCGCGGGTTCGATCCCCGCACAGTGCAAGTATTTTTATGCATGAATATGAATATTTGCACTGGTCTGCAACATCTAGTGGCAGTCGTTACGGGTTGTTGGAGCCCTCAAAAGTCTAACAATTGGTCTAACTGCACTGCTTTGATATCGCCTTCGGGTTGTTGAGGTCAGACGGCAGTCGCTCCACGGAAAATGTCGAAGTTTAGCCATATCAGCAGTTGGACTGGTAAAGCAAACCCCAGACCCAAAGCTGAAAAGGCTTCGGGTGCGACTGGGATTAACGCTGGGATGATGATGATGATGATGATGAGTTACACTTATGTATTTATATTCATACTTATATACCATTCATTTCTACAGGTCATTCCAGTGTTATGTGGCGCTGTTCTGATAACATTTTACTACGCCAAGACTTATTATTCAGCTTACAGACACGGTCCTCAACTTCAAGCTTAAGTTTCGGCGACTTGTGATATCTTAGCGTAAGAAGCTGTACCTATGCTGTGCTATATTAATTTTTCCTACTGAACACAACGCTATAATTTAATATTTAATTTTATTTACATGTTTACAATAATATTTTCATTGTTATGACAGGTTTTGACAACGCTGTTGATTATGTCTCTATGACAACCTTTTCTTCTAAATTCTTGACTGCCTGCTATTTTTCTATCGGATTTGTTATCCGAACTCCTTTAAGATATTTCATATTGCTTATAATTTTTCAAATATTTAAATTTCGTGTAAAGCCGTTCTGCGAGGTTTCTTCGGAGGCCCTCGCTGAGCAGTGACGGTTCAGCTTTAGTTTTCGGTCTGGCTTCAACAAATACAGTATATTAATTGTGGTATATTTTTCCTCTAGAGCTCTCCTAGGGTTACGCTCTCCCTCGCGGAGAGGGGAACCTCCTCTGACTGCAACTGCCGCTGTTTCTGCTGACTGATGGTGCCGCTGTTTTTGCTGACTGGTGCCGCCTCTGATGGCGCTGCAGGTTCTACTATCGGGCGCTGTTTTTGCTGCCTGTTGCCGCCTCTGAAGGCGTCGCTCCGCTGACTGACGCTGCCGCTGTTTCTGCTGACTGTTGCCGCCTCTGATGGCGGCGCAGGTTCTACTACCGGGCGCTGTTTTTGCTGCCTGTTGCCACCTCTGAAGGATTTGTCGCTCTTACTGCCGGTGACGCTGCTACCGTCAGCACTGCCCCTGCTGCCGGCGCTTTGCCGCCGGAACCGCTCCGGCTGTGCTTTTACTATCGGCGCCGTCTTTTGCTGCCGGACGTTGTTATTTTTTACGGACTGCTGCCTTTTGTATTACTCTTTTCTTTTTATTACTTGTATTCTCACCTCACCCACCTCATACATTAATTTTCATTTTTATATTTTATTTTTACTTTTTATTTTGTTGTTCTAATAAATTCTTTGATTTGTCTCCCTCCTCCCCTTTTTCATTCCTGTGTAATACGACAAGGTTAAATATTGCATGACATGTCTAACGTAACTTTCAAGCCCTATATCTTGAGATCTAGGCATTGAAGAGGTACGATCTAAAAATGCATTGATAGGCCTATGGTGTACTATCGAACAGGTTTCACAACGATGTGTCGGCATTTTCCTTGTAGAGAAACTTAATTTTCACAATTCCCTTGTAGAGAAACTTAATTTAATAAATAATAATTTTCCATATTATTATTTTTTATTTTTAAATTTAACGGCTAAAGTCAATTAATTACATTGTTATGGGTTGATGTTTCAATCGACAAATCAGTTTTTTTTTCTCTCTTTGTCTACTGAGCCGATGTCGAGTTTTCTGCCAGTGTCATGTGGAGATAGTTATACAGCTACGTAAGCCAGCGAACCAAATTATTATTATTCGTAAAATAAATAATGACGTCTATCACAATTTGTATAGAAGAACTGTAAAAAAGCGAAAAATATTCCTCTCTTATTTTTCTTTTCTTATTTTTCTTCTTTATTCTTCTTCTAATATTATTCTTCTTCTTTATTTTGCTTTTCTTTATTTTATTATCTTTGTCCCCCACTAGAAACTACTCCTGTATCGTCGGTGCGTTTACAAACATTTAAACTTTTTTTTTTGACGCTTTGGAAATGCATTTACGCACCGTACCGCACCGAAGGGCGTGTGTGGGACTCGCCCAGCCGAAGCCGGGAATACGGGCACTAAAACCACAGCGGCACGACGACATCGCCTGAGTGGCGGGGTCATGGGAAATAGCAGAGCCTTTCTACCAATCTCCCGCCGGCGATTCCCGCCAATAGGCGGGCCCACAATGGTCCCCCCATACGGAGGGGCCGGGCTGGGTACGTCTTCTTGTGCGAGAAGACGCAGCAGCCAAGGGTTTTTTTAGAGAGGTGTCCTTCGTCTTGCCCCACTCGCACGCACGCATGCGAGCAGGGCCCCCAACTCCTCTCCATGACGAGTCCGGGTTGTCCGACGGCGACCTGGAGTTCGGGTCACGTCAGCCACCTGGAGTGGTGGCCGACCCGTCGCACGCATGACTGCCGAAGCAGTCCCGCGCCTGGCTTTGGTCCGCGCCGGAAAGCCGGTAACCCCCATATCTGGGGGCCCTTCCCCTATCCGCCATCTGGGGACGCGTCCGATGGCAGGCCAGAACTGCACACGGAACAAATAGCCAGACCTGGAACAATTACTTGTAGGTTATACAAATATGTGTTCCGTGCGGGGATCGAACCCGCGACACGAAGCACAGCAGTCGATCACTCAGCATTTACACCAACCGTGTCGCCAAAAAAAAAGGTTTAAATAAAACAAAGTGTTCTCCGTTTATAACTCAAGAACGGCTGGACCGAATTTAATATTCTTTAGATTTGAAGGATTTGTTTGCGACCCGAATAGCTGAATTACTGTCAAAACGTAGGAAAAATTAAGATAAAAAGATGAATTTTCTTATTCTTTCATTTTTATTTTCTGAGACGGTACAAAGGTCGCCAGGCCAACTAACCTATCCACTAAGATAACCTACATAATTATGTACTTTAAATCATAATTTTTCGACTAAATTATATTAATTGGTGCTTCTACTATTCGTTTGGTGGCCAAATATGAGTCACGCGATGTTAGGTTTAGGTCTTTTACTTATGCTTAGCAATATAATTATTAATATTAGATTAGGGGACGTTAACACTAACCCAGTGTCATTCGCACTGACCTAGTGTCATTGGCACTGTCCTTTAGGCATTTGAACTAGCTAAGGTAATTGACATCTAAAAAGTTCAATTAGGATTTTTTATCCGCGTTCTTTTGGTCATCTGATTATAATAATAATAATAATCATTTATTTCAGGTAAGTAAGTGATTATGATTACCATTTGTTTGCAATTATGCTTTTTGCAAATTATTCCTGAGTTGCTGCCTAGCGACTGCAATGACGATATCCGCCCGGCCACAACCAGCCGACGTAGCAATATTCGACATCTCGTATCGAATAGATTTCATTATTTTTCTATCCTTCGTCTGCAGTACATACAATTTTTTTTAAGTAGCCTCATTACACACACATTCACAGTTTAGTGAATGTGTAATGAGCAAATTGAGCTTGTTCTTGAGTTGAAATAGGGAGAGCGCAATAATATTATTCATTGTATTGGCCTGTAAGACTGTAAGATTTTATTGTAAGAAGATTTTGAGTTTATGGGCTGATTTTTCTATCGAAAGACAGTTATTTTATTTGTGGAATCATTTGACGTCTGATAGATTTTGTTACCATACAAAATCTGTATAATGATATTTCCAAAATAATATGTATGCCTCTGTATCTTTTCTGCATTGTTTTTTTTTGTATGGTTATACGTGTATCATCATTCTCCTGCCCTTATCCCAATTTATTTGGGGTCGGCGCAACATGTCTTTTTCTTCCATGCATCCCTATCAGAAGCCATCTCGGCAGTCACTCCCTTCTTAGCCATATCATCCTTCACACATTCCATCCATCGTTTCTTTGGTCTTCCCCTACTCTTATAGCCATCAACATTCATAATTAAGACTCTCCTCACGACATTCTTCTCAGTTCTCCGTAACACATGCCCGTACCATGACAACCGATTTCCACACAACTTTTCAGCTACCGGTGCCACTTTCAGACTTCCTCTTATGTACTCATTTCTTATTCTATCCATTCGTGTAACGCCACACATCCCTCTTAGCATTCTCATCTCGGCTGCATGCAATTGCCTTTCATTCATCCCTTTCGTAGCCCAACATTCTGATCCATACAAGACAGCAGGTCGGATCATGGTTTTATATATTTTCCCCTTAAGTTTAAGGGGAATGCGGGAGTCGCAGATTGTTCCCGTGACCTGCCGCCATTTCATCCACCCAGTGTTAATTCTGTGCTTTACCGTCCGATCTATTTCGCCATCGCTTTGCACGAGTGAACCGAGATACCGAAAGTCGGAGCAGATTGGTAGGAGTGCGCCATCAAGCGCTATGGCTCCAGAAGTGGAGAGACCGCCGAAATCGCAGAACATATATTCGGTTTTGGTTCTGCTGATTTTCAAGCCAACATTCTCCAGCTTCTGTTGCCATTTCTCCAATCTGCTCTGGATCTCAGGTCCATCTTCACCGACGAGAACAATGTCATCGGCGAACAGCATGCACCAGGGTGCCTCCTCCTGGATGTCCGACGTAAGAGCGTCCATAATCAACAGGAAGAGGTACGGACTTAAAGCCGATCCCTGGTGCAAGCCTACCACCACACTGAACTCGTCGGTATTGCCAGCAGCCGACCGGACGTAGGTACGAGATCGACTGTACATAGCACGAATTAACTCTACATACTTCCCAGGCAAACCTTTCTCTTTCAGGGCCCACCACAGCACATCACGAGGTACCCTATCATACGCTTTCTCCAGATCAATGAACACCATGTGCAAGTTCTTGTGTGCACGTCTGTACTTCTCGCACACTTGGCGGAGTGCAAAAGTGGCGTCCATTGTTCCTCGACCTGGCATAAACCCAAACTGGTTTGGGGTAATCTCACTCTCCTCTCGCAATCTTTTCTCAATCACTTTCTCCCATACCTTCATACTATGTGACATGAGCTTTATCCCTCGATAGTTGTTACAGTCCTGTACATCACCTTTATTCTTAAAGATGGGCACTAGTGAACTATTGCACCATTCTTGTGGGATCTCTCCTTCATGCAACAACTTATTGAAGAATAAAGTCAGCCACATACATCCATCTCCTTTTAAACACTTCCATACTTCTACTGGTATATCATCTGGGCCCATGGTTATACGTGTATATGTGTGTACATAGATAGTAACATATTAATAAGTAAATAATCTGGCGTTGGAAAGTTCAGCCTCAAAAATAGGTTCGCTTAACACTTTCATAAAACCTTTTTACGGAACTACCTTTTAGGTTACTGGCCATCCTTTTTTTTTTGGTAATTATTAACTAGTGCTTGACTGCAACTACCCGTCTGATGGTAAGCAGTGATGCAATCGTTGATGGTAAAGCGCACTAGTTTATTAAGCCTATTCACTTAAAAAACTTGCTCGAAGAAAATGTTGGACCCCATTAAATTATTCTTTTTTCTTCTGATATTATGTCTGTTGATATTTTCTTTTTTCACTGAAACCTGCCTGTCTTGTAAAAGTAGTAAGTGTATAAAAACTTTTGATTCATGATTAACAATCTTGTTAATTGTTAAATTTCTTTTTTTCCTGTAATCTAACCATAGGGTTGATTCTCGTAATATAGGTAAGGTTTACGTTCACAATTCTTTAAAAATACTAACATTTCCTGATATTTTTGACATCGTAGAGAGGAGCTTGCGACTAGATTTTAACGTTCCTATGTGCATTGTGCGGACATTGCTTTTACAAAACATAATAATAATATTGTTACGAATGGATCTTATGTCGATGGCATAAGGTTAAATATCGCGTGACATGCAGTGTGTAACTTTTAAGCCCTATATCTCCAGATCTAGACATTTTAAAGGTGCAATATAAAAACGCATTGCTAGACTTAGGATGGCCTATCGAATGGTATAGGTCTCAACAATTTTGTCAACAAAGTGTCCACATCGAAATTTCCAGAAACCCGTTTCCGGGAATTACCGTAGGTACTTACTGAATGTCCTCGAAGTTATGCGCTATTATTATTACGCCTAGACGAATCTGGAATGTTCGATCAGCTGACCTATATATAACGCCGTGACGCCGGCGCAGAGTCAAAATGCAGCGCGTTCTGGACGACCTCCCCGACTGGCTCAGCAAGTGGAGACTGAAGGTGAACGCAGGTAAGACGCAGGCTATGATCGCCACGGCACGAGGCGGACTTTATCCACCGAACCTTCGGCTCATGGGGACCGAGGTCGAGTGGACCAGGACCGCCAAATACCTGGGGGTCACGCTCGACAGCCGGCTCACTATGGGCCCGCACGTCTGCGACACCGTCGCGCGGGTTAAGGTGAGTAGAAATCTTCTACGCCCGGTGCTCTCGTCACGCCTCTCCACGCGAGTCAAGCTGGGGATCTACAAGACCTACGTGCGGACGCAGCTTACATACGCTGCCCCGGCTTGGCTCGCCCTCACGGCCGAGACGCACAGAGAGAAGCTCCGGACGCAGCAAAACATCACGCTGCGTCAGATCGTCCAAGCTCCCCGGTACGTGAGGAACTCGGTTATTAGCAGGGACCTGCGTGTCGAGAGCATCGATGACTTCGTCGTCCGCCTGGCGAAGGGGATGTTCTCGCGTGCCAGCACCTCCGAGCTCCACCACATTAAGAACATTGCGCCCTGGCACGCGAGGCCTCCCGATAAGAAGAGATTCCCGCGCGACCTCATAGCAGACGTCGCGCCACCGGATTCGACACCCGGGTAGATCACAAACACAAATACACGTGACCTACTCAGACAAGGATAGACACTATTCACTCGCAACACGACGCCGCCGTGCGCATTTGCGGACTGTATTTATATAGGCGCTATGTGCACGACGAACACACATACACTACTCCACAAGCAGGCACACACTCAGAATACCATACGAGCGGTGAACACACACCTACAAACCGCTCGTAACACACACTACCCCCCGTACCCTCGCAGCCTACTGTACATAGCTGGTTGAGCTGTTAGGGGGTCGGGGTAATCACCCGCTGTAGGGAGCGCCAACCAAAGCCGACGCCCGGTCGCTGATCGACTCTTGCTGGGCCTTCACGGGGGCAACCCGTGATCCAACCTGGTAGGGGTCTGATCGCACGGGCGTCGTGAAACACTTCAGGCGCTCCTACAGCCACACACAACAAAGCACACCGTCCACCGCCGGAGGGAAGGCACACCCTCGCGGCGTCGGCCTAGGTGTGCGAAGATTGAAGAACAGCACCCCTAGGGTGCACCCCAAGGACGGGTCTCCATTTTTGGAGGCCGAGAGACCGACCCCACGGTCATGGGGCCATCAAGGAGCCCCCAAACCGTCTCCTCGCGCCCCCAACTCGGGGTCGCAGAGAGGACCACGAAGCGAAGCTCAGAGTCAGTCTGCATTCGACTAGCGATAGGAAAACAGCGACAATTAAGAAGCGATCTTTGAGAATACCTACTGCGCCAACTGTAACGAGAACTTTGAGTACTACGTGAAGAAACATCTGTAGTGTTATTGTGTGTTTACGACACGGACTTCGTGGACGTAAGGAAAGACTTCGGTGCGACATCAGCTACGTTCTACTTGTCATTGCCTACAATCGACTGTATCTTCGTTGCCAATAAACTTCGCAACCCTTAACCGGCGTTTTTGTACCTCCAGTCCGTAACAATATAAATAATCAGCCTATAATGTTCCCACGAAAACAGGAAAACATCTTGAGGAAACCTGGACTTTAAGTCTGAAATCGCCCACCCGCATTGAACAAGCGTGGTGATTACGCTCAATCCTTCTCTGTACGAGAGGAGACCTGTGCCCAGCAGTGGGACGATAAAAAGGTTGATGATGATGATGAATGTTCCCACTGTCTCTCGGTTAGAGGGAGTGTTCCATAATCTACGACGCTGGCATAGTGCGGGTTGGTAGATGTCATATGTCTTCGAAATTTTCGTCATGCATTTTCGTCATGATGTTTTTCTTCGCCGTTTTAAAAGACGTGGTGACGAAATAATTCAGACAAAATAAAGCCTGATGGGGTACGAATCTACGACCTACAATTTTTATGTCGCAGACGATACCAGCCACCGTAGGTAATGAAATTATTCAAATTGCCCTTGTAATGTTCCTATTATTTATTTATTTTTTTGTTTGGTAGGCAAATCATCAAATGATTCTGCTCTCGCTCTCTCGCTCGCTCGAAACGCTCTGGGCGGAGCGGCAGGGCGTGCCAGACATTTACTGACTAAAACCTACCCGTGTTTCTTCACTTGCTTTTTCGACGACCAGGGCCACGGTTTCTTAAGTATTTAATCATGATACAGTTGTTAACACCACTACGATCCGGACGAAGCGTTTCGCCTCCTCCTTTATACCGCGTACATCGAGGGACTGGAACAATTTGCCAGCGGCGGTGTTTCACATTACGCCGTCGGACTACAATTTGAGTGTCTTCAAGGCTAGAGTGAATAGGCTCTTAATAAACTAGTGCGCTTTACCATCAACGATTGCGTCACTGCTTACCATCAGGCAGGATTGCGGTCAAGCGCTGGTTTATAATA